>WNWU01000013.1:6602103-6640302 GCA_012654045.1 Ptyas mucosa
TTATTATTATTATTATTATTATTATTATTATTATTATTATTATTATTTAAATTTAAATTTATATATTGCCCTACTCCCGAGGGACTCAGGGCGGTGAACAGCCAAAATAAAATACATGTAATACAAATATTAAAAACATTTAAAATTTATTAAATATTATGGCCCCAGGCGTTCCTACTTTCATCGTTTCATCCTTCCTACTTTAAGCCTGGACTGCTCGCTTCGGAGGTTTGGGAGAAAGGGGGGGGGGGGCTGTACTTTTTCTGCGCCAGCATCCAAACCAAACCTTATTCGAATGCGATGAAATTTGGGGGTCTAGAGACCATGGCAGGAAATCTGATTTCATCCCACCCTCTCTGGCCCGGCTTTATGGCTTGCAGAAATAGCTTGAGAATACCAGCCTATCTCCATAGGCCTTTGACCATTGAGCTAAGGTGTGATATATGCAAAGCGTTTGATGATGCTCACAGTAGCTGTTTCACCCAATTCCCTTAATTGGATCAGTGGGTCAGGGAAGGACTAGCAGATGCATTACACCCCAACATGTGGTTAATGCTAGCCTTATTTATTTTTTTGCAGCTTGTGTGCTATGCAACCCAGATTGCTTGGTTTATTTATTTATTTATTGGTTCGATTTATATGCCGCCCTTCTCCGGAGACTCAGGGCGGCTTACAATGCGTTAAGCAATACCCTTCATACTTTTGTATATACCTGCTTAGTAGGGCTTTCAGGCCCCCCTAAGCGGTGTTCTTTTTTATACAAAGTCAGCTTATTGCCCCCACAATCCGGGTCCTCATTTTACCTATCTCGGAAGGATGGAAGGCTGAGTCAATCTTGAGCCTGGTGAGATATGAACTCGCAGTAATTGCAGGCAGCTGGCAGCTAAGTGCTACTTAACAGCACTTTAGTCCGCTGCTCCACCAAGGCTCTTAAATGATGATTCCATGTGAATTCAGACCCTGGATTAATTTAGAAATAGATGGGTTGCATTAGTGCAGACAGAGTGAAGCACAGCATGATGATCTCTTTATAGGACGGTGTCTTGCTCTTTTTTGGGGGGGTGTCCCCTACCACAGGATGTCTCTTCTCTCCCAATAAAAAGGATGCCCACCCCAGATTAATCTGTATTTAGCCCTTACTCCATGTAGCAGATGGATATTTGGGACATATTGATAGTCCAAGCATTCCCACTATGGAGAAAAATACTTTTCAGGGTACCTCCGATGCAGAATATTCTAGCATAGGGATTCCCAACTGGGGGTGCTTGCACCCCTTGGAGGTGTGAGATGATATTCCAGGAGGTGCGAAAACTTGGGTTTAGAAATTTCAAAATTATAGTGTATATGCATAATTCAAACCAGGTATTTACTTTTGTAAGGGGTGCGAGAATATATCAGAAGCGTTCTAGGGGTGCAGGGTATAGAAAAGGTTGGGAACCCCTGTGCTAGAATCTAGTGGGATGTTGTTCCTGATCAGATATTCCTGATGGTTTTTCCAACCGGCTGTCATTGGGCCAGTTGAGTAAAACCACCACCATTAATTCCAACCAAGAGTTCACCCATCCCCTGCCATTTAAAATTTGATTTTGATAGATGCAAATAGGATGGAATTTTTTTTTTGGTACAGCATAAGATATAGTCTGGAATTTGAGGTAACAACGGAAACTGAAGCTCTCCAGATTACATTGTTTTGGGAAGGAATTAGACATATATATGGAAGATATTGTCTGGGAGGGGAGGACGAGGAGCTATTACTGTTCATAACAATAGGTTGAACTTCAAAGTTTTTAAGATTGGACTTCAATTCCCAGAATTCCTCAGCCAACATCAAGTCCATATACCTTAATGTGGTTAAAGTTGAGAAACATTGGTCTGGATGAACACGGGCTGGGGAGGGAAGAAACAGAAGAGGTGGTCTGTTGTCTTATTTATGAATTTAGTAGTGTGGTTTATATCCTGCCTTTCTTTTAGGAGTTCAATTTAACATACATACCAGTAGTATTGCAATAGTGGCGAATATCTGTAGTTTGGGCGTAGGATTAGGGTGAAGGTTGGTTCTCCAAGCTTGTGGGTTGGTTTCTGAACATTTCTTGACCAGGCTAGGTGACATCTTCAGTGGAGTTTAGGAACCCTAAATTTCGCTGAAGATGTTACCTTGCCTGGTAATGAAATATTCGGAAACTAACGTATAAGCTAGGACCGTGATGGCGAACCTATGGCATACGTGCCAGAGGTGGCACACAGAGCCCTCTCTGTGGGCTCAGCCAGCTGGTTGTTGTGTTTCTGAGGTGCGCATGCGTGCTGGCCAGCTGGATGTCAGATTTCCGAGGTGCACATGCACGCTGGCCAGCTGGTTGTCGGATTTCCGAGGCGCACATGCACGCCGGGCAGCTGGTGGTCGGGTCTCCTGCACACGCACATGCTCACACCTTCCGGTTTGGGCACTCTGTGCCTAAAAGGTTCACCATCACTGAGCTAGGAGAGGCCATCACTCTCATGCATAGTATTCCCTCTACCAATTTATCCCCATAATAACAGCAATCTGGACAGTAGGAAGGGCTGAGAAATAAGCAAATGGAAGTTAACCAGTCAGCTTTTTTGGCTGAGGGTGGACTGGAATGTGGCTTCACCATGTTCCCTCTCCTGCCTTGGGATGCTATGTGGTTGATCTGTCCTCGAAATGAGATCTTTGAGTAAATGGAACTTCCTTCTTCCAAAGCTATTTTCCAGCAGTGTGAGCTAATAATCCTGGTCCTGAGAACCAGAACACATTTTTCCTTCTTTCTAACTTGGTTTACTTTTTTTGGGCCAGCAAATTCTTATTCTCTCACCCTGTTCTGGATTAGCCAACTCTCTCCCTTATAGCTTTTATGGCAACTTTTTACATCAGGCAGGAGAACATGCCAGCGAGTATGCCAAATCCCTGCATATTTTCAATTCTCCTCCTAGAAGCCAGCCGGCAGTTCTGTGGGAACAGGAAACAGCTTCTCAGGGTTTTCTATCCCTTTTTTTTCGCGTGCCTCAGCTTTGCTAGCAAAAATAACACAGATGCATAGTTGTAATCAGTGAAGGGTTTTTCCACAATCATTTTGACATGCTGTCTCGTTTTAGAGAAAATGGCCCACAACCTACCCACCCATTATTATCTTCTAACATTACTACTTTCAAACTTTATCCCGCAATTAAGGTGTGGGATGTGATTCAAAATTAGTTTCAAAGCAGACTTTTTCAAAAATGATCTTTAACAATTTTAGATTAAAGAGACATAAGTATCACCTGCAGCGATGTGGTGGAGTATATTGAAATGCACCTGTCCAGGATTCCAGCCAACTAAAAAAGCCAAGCCCTTTCTCTAGGAACTTTTATTATACTTCCCCATTTTTTTATTTCCTTCCCTTTTATTTTTCAGCGACAGCCAGTCTGCTACACATATCCAATCCTTGTTGTATTTTCTTTTGTTTGTTTGTTTGGCTGCCTTTTATTTGTAAAAAAAACCCAAATGTTAAGAATTTTTTCTGTTTGCTCCATGGTCCTGTTTTGGCTATTTATAGCCTCCACTTAGTGTCTTTGTTGTTCAAAGGAATGATGATGTTAGAAACGATGATGTTAGAAATCTGTGAGAGCGTTTATTGTGTGCATATGAAATTGCAAGCAATCAAAGTGTCGTTCAGCCTGTTTCATGACTGGTTTAGTGGGTTCACATTTTGGGAATGTGCTTAAGGCAAAAAGATTATATAATCCCGTTCCATTTTTGGGGGCATATGCGAGCAAGTATTGAAATATTTAGATTGGTCCAATGTTTGTCAGATGTTCTGATTCTTAGGAAACTGGAGGGAGGCTTTATTCCAAACCGGTCAAGGAAGGTAAATATATCAGAGGAACCTGCCTGTTGTTTTGTCCTCTTCCAAACAGAACATCTATGACAGCAGGTTTTTAAAAAATCTAGTTATAACTCACAGAACAGACAAGTACATCATGCAGAAATCCAGGCAGTGTTTTCTTCTGAAGTGGCAAGACGTTTCTATCTCTGTGAACTGAGAATTATTGAATAACGTGATCGGACTTCTTACAGAAAATGAAATACATTTAAGACTTGGAGAGGAAGACTAGCACAGTAGACTCATATGGAAGCGTGAGAGGCAGTCTCTTGGGCTTTTGTGACTCTTTCTATTTTTAACACAGGAAGTCCTTGCTTAACGATGGTAATGGGGGCCAGAATTTCCATTGCTAAATGATAGTGGTTACAAAACGTTGTGACTGCCTCATTTAGTGATGGCAATCCTGGCAGCCTGGGTTGCTGTTGTTAAGTGAGGATCGCAGGTTATTGAGAAAGGACTTCACACAATCACAACTTGCAATTTTTAAAAAAATTTTTTTTATTTATATGACGCCCTTCTCCGGAGACTCAGGGCGGCTTACAATGCGTTAAGCAATAGCCTTCATACTTTTGTATATTTTATACAAAGTCAGCTTATTGCTCCCACAAACCGGGTCCTCATTTTACCCACCTTAGAAAGGATGGAAGGCTGAGTCAACCTTGAGCCTGGTGAGAATTGAACTCGCAGTAATTTCAGGCAGCTGGATGTTAAATGCTGCCTTAGTAGGAGGCATTAGCCTCCTACGCCACTCAGGCTCCTGCTGGCCTCCAAGAAACAAAGTCAGTGGGAAAACTGGCACGAAGTAATAAGTTCCAATCAGCTGTCTACAAGGCATATAAATCCTTCCACTCCCCACTATCCTGTCAGAGCTGAAGAAGCTTCTTGGATGAGAAGCGAAACATCTTCAAAAGAAAAAAAGGGGGGGGGAGGGGAAGTCCAGTTGCCTCCTGAAAAAAGCACCTTTGGGACAACCATAACCTGGATGACTGACAATCTCTACAGACTTCCAATCAGAACAAGACTTTCTTTAAACCAGGGGTCTCCAACCTTGGTCACTTTAAGACTTGTGGACTTCAACTCCCATGTTGGCTGGAGAATTCTGGGAGTTGAAGTCCACAAGTCTTAAAACTGGCCAAGGTTGGAGACCCCTGCTTTAGACGGCTTGTATGCAAGCCAGTGGGCAGGTAAAATGAGTGCAGGTAGGTGCCTTGCTCCAGCACAGCGGTTGGGGGTTGCTTCAGTGTGAGTCTGGATAGGGCTCCTCAGGAGAAAAAGCTCCAGGAATGACTTGCAACCTTAACTGCTGGTTTCCACATTGACTTTGCTTGTGGGAAGCTGACAGGAAAGGCTGCAAATGGCAATCACATGATGTGGGATGCTTCAGGTGTCATAACTGTTAGTCAGTTGCCAGCCCTCCCCCTTAATGCAACCACGTGACCATGGAGCTCAGGGGTGGGTTCTAAATATTTTACTACCGGTTCTGTGGGCGTGGCTTATTTTGTGGGCGTGGCATGATGGTCATGTGACAATTATTTAGGATTTAGCAGGGGTACTGGTCTACCAGGCTTTTAACTGCTTGCAGAGCTGTACCGATCTACTCATTTATTTTTGCAGGCACTGATCTACTCATGTATTTTTGCAGGCACCGGTCTACTCATTTGTTTTCTTTTAACACTGATCAGCTGTAGGGCGGCCCTTTGAAGCCCTGCGGCAAGAGTTTAAACAGTTTTTTTCCCTCTAGCCATCAGCTGGGATTTAGGAGGCACCAATAGATTGGGGGTGGGGCCAAATAAAAGGTAAGAATAATGCAGGGGGTGGGGGGGATGAGGGGGAAGAACCGGTTCCGTGACGTCATATCACCACTGCTACCGGCTCGGGAGAACCGGGCCGAACCGGGAGGAACCCACCACTGATGGAGCTGCTTCAGTAGCTGTAACTTTGAGGATTGATCATAGTACCACACACTCAGTAGCACTTGTAACTTTGAATGATCACAGAACAAGTGTTGTTAACCGAAGACTTTCTATACGGGTGGTCCTCGACTTACAACCACAATTGAGGCTAAAATATCAATCGATAAGCAGGACAGTTGTTAAAGGGAGTTTTGCCCCATTTTACAACTTCTCATGCACAGTTATTAGGTGAATCACTGCAGTTGTTATGTTAGTAACACGGTTGTTAAGTGAATCTGGCTTCCCCATTGACTTTGCTCGGTAGAAGGTCGCAAAAGGGGATCACATAACCACGGGGCATTGCAAGCGTCATAAATATGTTGCTAAGTGTCTAAATTTTGATCATGTGACCATGGGGATACTGCAGTGGTCATAAGTGTGAAAAACGGTCATAAGTCACTTTTTTCAGTGCTGTTGTAAGTTCAAATGGTTGCTAAACAAGGGCTACCTAATAATAATTGTCTCAAAACCTGTTGGTTATATTTTTTCTGGCCCAGGAAGACGTGGATTATATTTTGTTCAGTTACGCAGTTTATGGAAGAGTTAAAGCGGTTTCCAAACTATTTGGTTTTGAGGATGGAGTTTAAAATGTGATTTGGCGATGCATTAGTAATTCTTATTTTTCGGATCATAATGCAGGTTAATTGACCTTCATTCAGAGTGGCTCTTACTGTAAGAATGTAGGGCAGAAAGTCAAATGTTTGCAGGCAACCAATCCTTTTGCAATGCTACAGTAAATTGGAATTAATGATTTTGAAAATTCCCGCAGGAGATGTTTTCTAGCTCTCGGGAGCCATCAGCTAAGAAAGCATTTTTCTAAGGATCCTCGTGGTTCAAATCTGGGTCAGTGTAATGTGCTTAAGAAGTCCTTTTTGAAACTGTAATGGGACAAAGACCACAGGTGTACAGGAAACAAGATACTTAAAGTTTCCCAACAGTCTTCCTGAATTTCATTGGAAATTCTAGGAGTTGCAGTCCCAACACTTAGAGGATGCCAAGTTTGGGGAAATTGCTTTACTTTACTTTTAAAAAGTCAAGATTTTTGGTTTGGGGCAGCACAGAGGCCTGGGTATCATACTCCGTACAGCTGTAGGAACCATAGCCAAGACTAAATCAGGGGTCTGCAACCTTAAACACTCAAAGAGCCATTTGGACCCGTTTCTCACAGAAAAGAAAACACCGGGAGCCACAAAACCTGGGTGGGTGTGGCCAACTCGATATCACTCACTTGACCCCCTAGCCACGCCTACCCAGCAGGTCATTAGGGCAGAGAACCAGTTGTTAAAAAACACGGGGAACCACAAAACCCTTTTGACACCTCTCTCACCCTCCCTCCCCCCTCCCCCCCTCGCTCTGTATCTCTCTATGTCTGTCTCTCCCCCCCTTTCTCTCTATCTCTCATGTCTCTGCCCCGGCTGCTTCTCCATCCCCTGCTGTCGCCTTTACTTTCTCAAGCCAGGTGAGGAGTGACTGGGAGGGGAGAGTGAAGGGCGGGGCCAACCAGTGGTGGGATCACCTGACAAGGAGCCACAGCAGAGGGCCCAAAGAGCCGCATGCGGTTCTGGAGCCACAGGTTGCTGACACCCAGACTAAATGATGCATCAGGAATTCGGGCTTTCCAAATCCAAGACATTATTCTCTCTTTAATGAACTTCTGGACAGTCCCAGAGAGCACACCCACCAATTCCAAAAATACATGCCCATGAGGTCAGTACACCTGTATTTAGGCTTCTGATCTGGCTTCTTTATTCCCTGAGATTTGTGCAGGACTACAGCTGAACTTGTCTCGCAATAAGTATTTAGTGTTTAATTGGTATATTAATCAAATAATGCCCTGTTTGTTTATGGCGGCATAACATAATATTATTTAAGATATGTATCTCGGGATTTGAAAAATTACCTTATTGTTTAAAGAAAGCAAACGTGCATGCTAATATGTACACTCTATGTATATGTACAGGTAACCCTTGATTTATTATCACAGTTGGGACCAGAATTTTGGTTGCTAAGCAATGCAGTCATTAAATGAGTCCCATGGCTGGATCTGAATTTATGACCATTTTTATTTTGGTCGTTAAGTGAATCTGGCTTCCCCAATTGATTTTGCCATCTGGGAAGTTTGCAAACTGCAATTAGAAAACCACAATGCACTGCAACTGATGTAAATTTGTGCCCCTTGCCAAATGTCCAAATTGCGATCATATTAACTACCAGGGTGGTATGATTGTCATAACTTTGAGGATGGGTTGTATGTCACTTTTTCTGAGGCCATCATAACTTTCAAACTATTATTAAGTGAATGGTTGTAAGTTGAGGACTACATGTATCAGTGGTGGGCTTCTATCGGTTCGCCACGGTTTGGGCAAACTGGTAGTGACGGCGGCGGGAGGCTCTGCCCACCCGCCTGGACATCATCACGGACGCTCTGTGCACACGCATGCTCCCGGTTCCAAACCGGTAATGAAGGTAAGTGGAACCCACTATTGGCATGTATGTTATATGTGAATATGTATAAGTATATACCAGAGTTTTCCCAACTGGGAGGTGTATCTCCCTTAGGGAATTTCAGACAGAGTGCAGGGGAAGTGCAAAATACCTTTTAGTTACATTGTTACTATAAAGCTAACTTTCCAAAGTTTCATAGTATTGTTTTCATTGTTCATTTGTGTTCATTTTTGTGTTTGGATTTTTATGGCAGCTGTTTACATTAAGAGTACAGAAAAGATATGATGGCAAAATTTTAGGAATTTCTGGTACACACCCACACAATAAAACAGAACATATTGGTGATGGGTCATCTGTCTGAATGTCAATATATAAGTTTTGTTATTCTTGGTGCCTAAAAAACATCAATCATCATGTGTTGTTAAAAATACACCTTTTAACATAGCAGTATTTTGCAGAGTTCATAGAGGACCAGGTCTGACCTCACCTAGTCAATATGATATACATTGGTTTGTAAAATGTAAGGATCTTGGAACCATCTCATCCAACTCCCTGCCCAAATCCACAACTCTTGATCTTGACATCATATTTTCTTGGATACATCCTTGGATTGCTTTTGCTTTTTTTTTTTTTTTTGCAGTTGCATCACATTGTCAGCTTGTGATCCACTAAGACAGCCAGATCCTTTTCACATGTACTCCTCTCCCTCTAGTCCCATCCAGTATAGATATGTTCCTAACCAGATGTAGGATTTTACATCTGGCTGTTGAAGTTCATTGTGTTTCTGCTCATTATTGCAACTTGTCAAGATTCTGAATCTTGATAGTTTCCTGTAAGGCAGGAGTGTCCAACTTTGTTTACTTTAAGACTTGTGGACTTCAACTCCTAGAATTCCATGGCTGGCTAGGAGTTCTGGGAGTTGAAATCCACAGGTCTTAAAGCTGCCAAGGTTGGATACCTCTGCTCTAAGGTGTTTACTGTATTCCTACCATTGTATCATCTGCAAATTTAAGTATCATCTTTTCAAATGCCTGATTCAGGTCCTTTATATGTTGAACAACAGAAAGCCTCAGCAGAACCTGTGGTATGCCACTTACACTTCCCTTCAGCTTGACATGGAACTATTTTTTTTTTATGCAAAAATTTTTCTCCCCCCCCCAACACACAAATTACATCTTTTTGGAACAGAGCCCTGATCCGGTCATCAATTTATATAGGTTTTTTTCCCCATCTTTAACAAAATTTTGTATATTCTATTTTGGCATAACACTTATTTCTTAATCTTAACTCACCTATCTCAACTAATACCATATTTTAAAAAAAATTAAATCAAATTTACTTAATCAAAACAATTACCCTTCTATTAACCCCCCTTAAATCTTAATTCAATTAATACTTTATAGTACATTTCACAACTCTTACCCTAAATCCTCACTATTAACACTATTACTTAATCTTAAATCACCTATCTCCCCTATTACCATCTGGTAAAAAGTTTACTCTTATTTATTTAATCAAAACAATTACCCTTCTATTAATCCATTTTAAATCTCAATTCAATTAATACCTCATAATACATTTCACAATTCTTAGCCTAAATCCTCACTATTAAGAATACAGGTCAAACATGTTTATGTTTCAAAAGCTTGACATGGAACTATTGATGTATACTAGTTGGGTACAATTCTCCAATCAGCTCTATATTGAGCTAATTTTAGCATTAGTGCAGCCCATTTTTGGTCATCTTCCCTACTAGAATCTTGTGGGAGATTGTCAAAGGCTTTGCTGAAGTCAAGGTACACTATGTCCACTACATTCCCGTGGTCAACTGAATTGGTCATACTACCAAAAAAGGAGAACATATTGGTTTGGCATGTTTTATTCTTGATAAACCCACATTGGGTCTTGCCAAGCAGCGCATTCTTTTCTAAGTGCTTACAGGCCGACTGCTCAATAATGTCTAACAGAGTTTTGCCTGGTATCTTCATCAGGCTGACTAGTCGGTAATTAGTTGGATCTTCTTTTTACTCCTGTTTGTTTGAGGATAGGAACAAGAGATCCCTTTCTTCAATCCTCTGGCACTACTGTACGTCCTTCTCCCATGATTTCGCAGAGACTGCAGAGGTGGTTTAAAATGTTCACATACCCTTTTTACGGAGGTGAGTTAGAAATGACCAGAAGTGATACTGCATCCAGTTTTGGTCGTCACGATATAAAAAAGATGTTGGGACTCTAGAAAGAATGCAGAGAAGACCAACAAAGATGATTAGGTGCTAAAATATATGAAGAACAGTTGCAGGAACTTGGCATGGCTAGTTTAATGAAAAGAAAGACTAGGGGTGGCATGATAGTGGTGTTCCAATAGCTAAGAGGCTGCCACAAAGAAGAGGGGGCCAAGCTATTCTACAAAGCACCTGAAGTTGGGACAAGAAGTAATGGGTGGAAACAAATCAAGGAGACAACCAACCTAGAACTAAGGAAAAATTTCCTGACAGGACAATTAATCAATGGAATAACTTGCCTTCAGAAGTTGTGGGTGCTCCAAAGCTGGAGGTTTTTAAGAAAAGATTGGACAACCATTTGTCTGAAATGTTATAGGGTTTCCTGCTTGAGCAGGGGGTTGAACCAGAAGACCTCCAAAGTTCCTGCTGACTCTGTAATTCTGTTGTTCGATGGTGATCAGGAGAATTAATCCAGGTTGTATAGTAAGAGGTTATCCTGACTCGTGTTGCTTCTGAAGGAATGAGTACACAGCTTGGTGATGTTCTTTGTCCCAAGGTAGTTCCTTGCTGCAGCACATGCAGAGCATTCTTTAGCTTTAAAGGATATAGCACTTTTCTGTAATTTGCTGAACTTTCTTGCCGAATTGACTAAAGCCTTTCCCCCCCTCAGTTAGATTGCTATACAGATAGTCCTCGATTTACGACCAGTCAGATAGTGATCAGTCGAAGTTCCAATGGACCTACCCTTCAAAGTTCTGACATGCATGTCCCCCCTCACACGAGTGCATATTAGGCTATCAGTGATGAAGCCACATTTATGGCTGTTTGCAGCATCCCATGATCATGTGATCGTGGTTGACAATTTTGCCAAAACTATAGCAAACCATCCGTAGCAAACCATTGATTCTCTTGTCAACTGTTGCAAAAAAGGTTGCAAAATTTTATGACCATCATGAGTTACGAGTGTGATGACAGGCTCCATTGCACTCACAATTTGAAGACTACCTATAATACTTTGTATGTATCTCTACCCTTAAACCCTTTGGCAGGGATGAAATGCTACCAGTTAGGACCAATTCGGGCGAACCGTAGTAATAAAAGCTACCGATTCAGACGAACCAGTATTTCCGATGATCAGTTGTGCTGTGGAAATCCTGCTTTCTAGTGAATCTAAATTGTGTAGCACAGCTGTCCCCCCCCCTCGCTGTTCTACTTACCTTAGAAAAGGCTTCTTAATCCTAATTTTTCAGTGCTGCGCGGCAGCGCCTGTGGTGCGCATGCCCACGAAGCATGCATTTGGTGCGCACTGCATATGCTTGCGTGCAGCGAACCGGTAGCAAAGCAAATTGGTAGCAGACTTCAGAGCATTTCATCCCTGCCCTTTGGTTCAAAATGTAGCAGCTAAAGGTTTGACTGGCTCAAACATCACTCTTTTTCTGACTGCATTTGTTACCATGTTGCTTTAGGGCACAATTCTGGGTGCCATTTGTGACCTCTAGATTTCTAAGCAATTTAGGAATAAAATATTCAAAAGATGGTCTGTTCCTCTTGCAATCGTTCCCTCTGAGTCTTACTCCCCACCTCAAGAAGTCAAGTTTTTTTCCAATTTCTGGAATTCTTTTCCATCTGAGATCCATCTGGTCCCATTTCCCTGGTTGGGTTCAGACACAATCAATTCCAATTAACAATGGCTAGCACCGAAGAGCATCTTTTTGTTCACTCGTTAAGTCATGTTTGACTCTTTGCAATCCCATGGACCATAGCACCCCTGCCCTCTACTGCCCCCTGGAATTTGCCCCAATTCATGTTCATTGTGTCAATGATACTATTCTAACCCCTGCTTTTGCCTTCAATTTTTCCCAGCATCACGGTCTTTTCTAACGAGTCCTCTCTTCTCATTAGGTGGCCAGAGTAGTTGAACTTCAGCTTTGGTATCTGTCCTTCCAAAGAACAATCAGGATTGATTTTCTTTAGGAAAGTGCATTTTAACCTAGGCTATCATAACGTGAACTGAGGCTTTTTGGTTTTGGCCACTGGTAGAGTGGGGTTCTATTGGAAGAGACATTGAGATGTAGTCATTGGAAAAGCCTGCTCTTATGGTCTCAAACCACAGGACACTTAAAAGGTCTCCCAAGACCTTTTTAGTAAATGGGGAAGAAGTAATCAGATTTTACATTGAATATGCTTGGAAATAGGAAACTTTTTTCAATCATGTTCCTAACATCTGATCCCTGTTAACAAATTGATTCTTATATTCTAGATCAGTGCTTTTCAATTCAGCAACTTTAAGATGTGTGGACTTCAACCAGGGGTAGGATTCCACCGGTTCGGACCGGTTCAGGCGAACCGGTAGCTCCAACAATCAGCTGAGAGTGAACCAGTTCACTCCAACGATCAGCTGGGCCCTCCCACCTGCCCCTGCGCTTTTCTTACCTTTATTTCCTTTGTTTGAAGCCCAGCTAATTGGCGCGGCAGAGTGGATTGCTTTGCTTCAGCTGTTTTACTCACCGTGGCTGCAGTAGAAGGTAAGTTTTAGAGCTGAATTCAATTGCACCGCGCACTCAGCCAACCGGTTGTTACACCGGTTGAATCCTACCACTGACTTCCAACTCCCAGATTTCTCCAGCCAGCCTGCTGTCTGAGGAATTCTGGGAGTTGAAGTCCACACAACTCAAAAGTCTCTGAGATTGAGAAACGCTGATCTAGATCAAATGTTATTTCTGAATAAGTGAGTCCTCTGTGGTCGGAGGCAATGTCTGCCTGATACTGTGGCCAACACTCAAAATAGACCATTATTGGAAATCAGCTGCTGAAATAAATAGGTTTTTCTCCCACATTATCTTTCTTAGATTTACTCATCAAAGTCCTGTAGTTAGAGACAGCAAGGAGGATTTAAATTTGTTGACAATTTATCTGCCAGTTCTGGTTTAACTAGTTACTTAATTTCATTAACTTCTTGATATGTCCATTTGCTGCGTGCTAAACTGAGTAGTTCTGGGATTAAAATTTCCAGATGCGAGTAACATTTAAATTGCCTGTTCATCCTCAGCAAGCCTACAATTAACAACTCTGCCTGTGGATGTATGTAATTACTTGATGTTTTATTGAATTTATAACATGGCTTCATATCTCTGAGTTGCTGAGTCAACTTTCCTCTAGTTGTGTTGGACTGTAACTCTTATTTTTCCTATTCCACCATTTTAGAGACATGTAGGCTCATTTGAATACCTGGAAAGGGTTGTCATTGTTATAACTGAGTCCTTTTTGAGGGATTGGGCAATCAGATCATCAGGGGAATTGTTCCAAAGTCCTACTTCTTGGATTTGGAAGTGTATTTTTAATATTTAAAATATTCCCTTACTGCATATGATGTCTCGCATTTCCAGGAAAACGTACATTGAAACACAATTTATATAATTTAAAAGAGTGATAAGACAAATACCGTATTTTTCTGAGTATAAGACGCACCTTAGTTTTTGGGGAGGAAAATAAGAAAAAAGCTTATCGGCAGGTGGATCGGCCTCCCGGAATACCCCCAATCAGCTGTTCCCAGAGGTGAATTTTAGCAACAGGTTCCTTGGTTGTGCCTTGCTTTTTTTTGCTTTTTTTTTCTGTCTCTGAAAACCTCCGAAAGGAACTTCAGAATAAAAGCCTTTGAAACTATTTGGGGGCTTCTTTTCTGAAGCTTCTTTTCTGATGCTTTTTTCAGCCTCTGAAACCCCCATTTGAGAAGCTGGGCAGGGCTACACTTAGAGTATAAAACACACCCAGATTTTTACCCTCTTTTTTTGGGGGGGGAGGTGCGTCTTATACTCCAAAAAATACGGTATATATTGAAATCTATAAAGCATATAGATTGTTAAATCACCAAAAAGCCCTCAAAACTGATACTATAATATATAAAGATAAATGAGCGAACGTAAGTAATGGAGCATACCCATTAGAAGAGGTCAAATGACTCTTTGATTCAGAGGCAAGGGCAGGGAACTCTGCATACACTTTGAGATATTTCCATTTTGCTGTATCATATATCTGGAGTAAGAGCTGAATGACTGGATTTCTTCCTGGACAAACAGCATGCTCCCTTTCAAAATAGCTGCTTCAATGCAGCTTTTAAGACATGCAAGCATTGCTGAGATGCAGCCATGCAAATAAAAGTATCTCTCCCCCCCTCCACTTTTCTCTAATTTATAAGCTGCATTGAAAAACATTCTTTCTTCAATCTAGATCTCACATCAGAATGGAAAATGACTTCATCCATCTTTGAGCCAGGGAACAAGCAAGAAATTGCTTACAAAAACTCATTGGTCAGGGCAGGGGAGATGAAAGATTGAATTCTGGATCTAGGTTTGCACTGTGGAGGATTGCACCTGTTTTCTTAAGGGTTCTGGGTACAAGGGGAAAATTTATTAAGACAAATTAAAGAAAAGCAACCATTTTATACCCTCCCTGAAATACCTTACTATACTCTTATGATATCTTAACTTAAAATACTTATTTTCTTGAGATGGCACGTCTATTGATAAAATATATCAATTTCCTTCATTTTATTTGTTAATTCGTAATCTTTACTGTTTACATGTCATAGTTATCAAAAGGTGGGCTTACAAATATTGATCTTTAGTGTCTGTCATGGTTTTGGTCAATCAAGCCTTCTATATAGCAATAGCACTTAGACTTATATATTGCTTCATAGTGCCTTTACGACCCTCTCTAAGAGTCAGCATATTGCCTCCAACAATCTGGGCCCTCCTTTTACCCACCTCGGAAGGATGGAAGGCTGAGTCAACCTTGAGCTGATGAGATTTGAACTGCCAAATTCCAGGCAGTCAGCAGAAGTAGCCTGCAGTGCTGCACTCTAACCACTGCACCACCTCGGCTCATATAAAAGTTATATAAAAGTTTTTAGTAAGACTGAGAAGGTATAGCCTAGGCCTGGAAGATGTTCCATTCTTGCTGTGGAGCAGGTGAGCTTTGGGGGATGTCCTGCTTATGAGATGCTTCATTTATATTGGATTGCTGGTCCCAAAGGTGCTCGATTTCAAGTGGCAAGAGCTGACATACAGGCCTTTTTGACCGTGACCCATGTTTCTCTTTTGAGACCAGTTTAATGACTACAAGTTTGATGACTTCCAGGGAGCTGATGATAACTGAATTCTTCCAGAATGTTTGGAAGGAGGGTGATTGGCCCCATAATGGACATTAGTATTCCTGTTTGTAAGTTGTTTCTGTGCTGTTTTTATAGGTTTTGTTGGTGATAACCTTATTAGGGACTTTGTGTGATATGCAATTTTTTTTTAAAGAATGCTGATGATACTCAACTTTATTTATCTTGGGACACAAATCAGACCATGCATAGACATCATTGGTACTTGACCCCGATGTAGACATTAAAATCTGGGCTCTACCATTCCTGGGGCTTTTGGGTTAGTATGGTTGGATGAAGTTCTTTGTGTTTCTGCTGGTGGAGGAGAGAAGTTGTTCCCTTTGACTGAAGCTATTTATGGAGTTTAATTATTGATTGGTTTTCTGTGTCTGTGTGTGTGTATGTTAAGTTGCCCAGAGTCGTTTCAAATTCAGCGGCTTAGAAATTTGATTTTTAAATGTAATTAATTATTGAGCGCCAGAAAATCAATCTGAACTCGGATAAGGCAGAGGTACTTTGAATGTATGGCTCTGATACTTACAGAACTGCTTGGGTTACATAGGAGTTGAACTCCTCCTGAAATAATGAGCTATGTATTACGAAATACCCTTGGATCCATCATTGTCTTAGTGATAAAAGCATCAAGCTATCCTACTTAGCTTAATTTTAATGATGTTTATTTATTGATTAAATTTATATGCTACCAAAAATCATTCCAAGTCCTGGTAACTTACATCAGAATAATACACAATAAAATGCCCATGAAAGAAAACAATTATATTAAATAGCAGTAGCAATATCACTTAGACTTATATACCACTTCATAGTGCTTTACAGCACTCTCTGTAAGCGGTTTACAGAGCCAGCATATTGCCTTCAATGATCTGAGTCCTCGTTTTACCAACCTCGGAAGGATGGAAGGCTGAGTCAACCTTGAGCCTGTCACGATCAAACTCCTGGTAGTGGAAGGCAGAATTAGCCTGCAATACTGCATTCTAACCACTGTATCACCACGGCTCCTCCTTAAACACCCACAGATATAAAAATAAAAGATGAGATGCATAATAATTATGGCAAACAATCACATCCTAAAAATGTTTAGCCTTCACTGGCTTCTGGAAGCCCATTAATGAGAGGCGCAGTCTAATGATGTTGGAGTTGCTTATTGATCTTTTGGATCTCCAGAGACTCAGGGCAGCTTACAATGCGTTAAGCAATAGCCTTCATATTTTTGTGTATACCTGCTTAGTAGGGCTTTCGGTCCCCCCTAAGCGGTGTTCTTTTTATACAAAGTCAGCTTATTGCCCTCATAATCCGGGTCCTCATTTTACCTACCTCAGAAGGATGGAAGGCTGAGTCACTCTTGAGCCTGGTGAGATTTGAACTCGCAGTAATTGCAGGCAGCTGGCAGCTAAGTGCTACTTAACAGCGCTTTAGTCCGCTGCGCCACCAAGGCTCTTCTACATTTGTAGAAGAAGGTTGCTTGGGTTGCTGCAACAATGCTTGGGAAGGCTCCATGCAAACTAAACCCATACCACAGCCTTTTCAAGGTCATGGTTGAATGGATGGATGTAGCAATTACACAGGCATCATGGGTGATATTGATTAGGATGGATAAGCCAAGCTCTACTCAGATGGTGCAGGATGGCTGGGGAGTCACTGTGACCCTATTCCTGCCTTGCTCCACTCTGCAGCAGAGGATGCTGCCTTTACTCCTAGGTCATCGTCAAAAAAAAAAAGCAATTTCCAGTTGAGGGAGGATGGCTGGTTAATTGGCAAAGCATGTAATGGACAATAGCCCAGAGGGGAGCGGGGAGAACCAACCTGGGTCTCTGATGGCCTTTCCAATGAAAATGCATTCCAAAAGCAGAGCTGTGAACAATTTGTGCCTCAGGCCTATAGTACTAGTGTAGGTGGTTCAGTAATTTGATGTGATCACAGTCTATCCTTTTGGACTGGGGAACATCTGGAATTCCCCGGGGGAACTGTAGAGGTGTAGATGTCTCCAAGCCAAAGTTCCAAACTGTTCATTTTAGCAGCAAAACATCAAGTTGATTTGAACCAATTCGTGAGGAAAGCTTGTGATTTATTATTATTTTTTGCTTAGCTTTGGATTTGATGTGTTTTCATTGTTTTAGACCCCTTTCAGGAAACTCCAGTACAGGTGTTGTATAAAATTGATATATAAAATATATATACAGCATATTAGGCAGCTGTTTTTCTTAAACTATATTCTACTTTGGGTAGGATGTTGGGATTTACAGATCAAAAACAGATGGGATCTTCTCATTTTCAGCCCATGAGCAAATAAGGTTTAAGTTGTCCTTAGCAGTAGTGTGTAAAGGAAGTATTTCCCCTTTTTCCGATGCTGTTGAAAGGCAGCTTCAAGTTAAGTAAACCTTGAAGTTTACTTACTTCAAGTTAAGTAAAATCTCTGTTACCACCTTTGAGTAACATCAGAAGTTTGCAGCAATTGGGACCAGAGGAAATAGGTGCATAATAGAGATTGGAAACAGAGACAACAAATTTAGATCTGTTTTTCCCCCCAACACAAGCATGGTTGTAACGCCATGATCTTGTGAGGGGATTATCCAGGCTTGTATTCTGATTTTTTTGGATACTGTTGCAGTGTTTCAGTTTATTGTTAATATTTGAAGTTGTCACTTCCAAGATCTAATTGCTTTTTTAGTTATTGGCAGCAACCTTAATTAGATTATTGGATTGTCCCATCTTCTATACTGGACACTACACTGATTCAGAAACTATCTATATGGGTTGGGTTCAGGGTGGATTTGAAATAAATCAAGTCGACTTAAATCATGATTTAAATCACCAGTAAAAAGGCTTGATTTAAATCATACTTTTTAAAGAACAACTGTCATCTCTGTCCTGCAGCAGCTCCTCCTCTAACCCGCTGTAGACTCACCGACAATCCCAATATTGCAAAATATACAGCCTCATGCTACATAACTAAGCTCCATTTCATGCTGAATAAACTAAATTATTAATGTATCTTAAATAGAAAACTATTTACTCCAAAAGCATTTTATTAAAATAAATTTGATAAAAATAAAAAAAATCCGATTTAAATTAAAAAAAAACTTGATTTAAATAAAAGAACCTGATTTTTTTACAAAAAAATCATCGGTTTTTATCCACCCTGGTTGGGTCCCCAGAATTACCATGTAGTGGATGCTGAACCATCATCCGACATCTTTGCTTCATTGAAAACACACACACACACGCACAAACACAATCTTATTTGTGTCCCCTGGAGAAGGAGAATCTAGGGCAGGTATGGGGAATAATGGCCCCTTTATGACTTGTGGACTTCGACTCCAAGAATTCCTGATCCAGCATGACTGGCTCAGGAATTCTGGGAGTCGAAGTCCATAAGTCATAAAGGGGGCCATCGTTCCCCACCCCTTGACCTAGGGCAGGGGTGTGTCAAACTCGATTTCATTGAGGGCTGCATTAGGGTTGTGTTTGACCTTGGGTGGCCGGGTTGGGCGTGGCCAGGGTGGGCGTGGCCAGTTCAACATTACTCGTGTTGGGGGCGCCTGTAGTGGCCTGAGCACTCTGCCAGCAAAAACGGGCTTCTGAGCTCCATTTTTGGCTGTGATGACTTCCTGCAACCCTCTGCCAGCAAAAATGAAGCTCAGGAGGGCCGCATGCAGCCCTCCTGAGCTCTGTTTTCACTGACAGAGGCACCACGGGCCGGTCCTTCACTGTTTCCAGGGCAGCCCCGCGGGCCAGATCTAAGCACCCCATGGGCCACATCCGGCCCCCAAGCCTTCTGTTTGACACCCCTAACCTAAGGGAATCTCTCAATCTTTCCAGGATAGAAGTGCCTCCCTTCTGAAGATGATTCCAAGCCTGCCTAAGCAGACGTCCGAGTTATTCTGAGTGGCGAGGAAACTACATTCACCCCAGTGCTCAGGCACAAAACTAATGAAGTTAATAAATACTCCAGGCTAAGTCTAATTCAGCAACTAGTTCAAATGCTGAGTTTTTACCTGCTCTGATTAAAAATGCTGCTGTATGAATGCAAACATCCTTTACCACTAGAGGAGTGATTTATGCTGACCTGTGAAACTTTGCATTACTTTAAAATAATACAGTAGAAAAGAACATCCTTAATACAACCACTCACTTCTTCCAGCCGCCTAACCAAAGGCAACTTCTAATAGCAACAAATGGCCAACTGCAAAAGTGAAGGAAGTGAAAAATAAGTTACATAATAGATGGAGACTGCGAAAATTCCAGCGCTCCATCTCTGTCTCAAGACAATATTGCTAATATTTATCTCTGCTTCAACATACGACAAAAGCACTAATGCTAAGCTCTTCTGTACAATGTAATATTGCTGCCATTAACTTAACCTCCATTTCTGCACAATAGAGTATTTCTAATCTTAACTTTCATGGTGCATTTTTCAACAAAAGTAAGTGCCTGTACACTCTGGGGTTAAGTGTAACGAATGGGGGATAGTTATTTGCAATGGCTCTTCAAGAGGATTTTTCTGAGTTGTATCTCAGCTATCCTCGCCATGCTACTTTCCTGAGAAATGCCTGATTTCAGATGAAATGGGGTCTCCTCGTACAGTATGGGAATTCCAATTTCTGACCTATCCAATTTGTGGATGTATAATTGCTGTTGCTGCTGCAATATAGATAAGTAAGAGATGCCATCCACCACATAATTCTAATTGTTCTTTAACACTGCAGACATGAAACTCCCCATATATACTTTCCTGAGATAACACCATTTACAGACGGTCTTCATTTAGCAACTACATTTGGGAGCAGCAACTGGGTCATTAAGCAAAACGGTCACTAAGTAAAACTGCAACTTTGCTTATGATCTTAAGTTTTCCTTTCCTTTTACAGACCTGTGAAAGTTTTAAATGTGAGGATTGATTGGAAAGTTTCTTTTTCATCACTGTGGTAACTGCAGTGGTCACTAAACAAGGCAGTTTTGAAGCACAGACAGTTAATTTAATTCAAATTTAGCGTTCCTCTGGCTTCTCTTCTTTTTGGAGCAGGGATCCTGGCATGTCACCTCAAGGGCAGGTGCTGCCCTTGAAACAAAAGTTGTGTGCTCCCATCCTATGATATGAGGTAGAATCATAGAATTGGAAGGATTTGGGCCACCAAACATTTGGGCCACCAAGTTAAAGTATCTGAGAGAGATAGCTGTTTGTTCGTTTATTTATTTATTTATTTATTTATTTATTTATTTATTTATTTATTCATTCATTCATTCATTCATTCATTCATTCAGCTTATATGCCGCCCTATCTCACAATGGACTCAGGGCGGCTCACAATAATAAAAACAAGCCACAATATAAAATAAAGTCTAAAATTTAAAAGATTTAAAATTAACCCTTAAAACCCCATTATCAGTCCAGGTCAAGGGAATTAAACAACCAAGTTTTTAATTCACGGCGGAAGGTGCGAAGGTCAGGCGCTAATCGGAGTTCCAAGGGAAGTTGATTCCAGAGGGTGTTTAGTCTCCTCTTCCACATAACCCATCAACCCTCTAGGTCCGTGATGGCGAACCTATGGCACGGGTGCCACAGGTGGCACGCGGAGCCATATTGATGGGCACGCGAGTGTTGCCCTAGCTCAGCTCCAGCCCACATGGACGCACCAGCCAGCTGATTTTCAGGCCTTCCGGTCCCACCGGAAGTCGGGAAACTGGCTGTTTCCGGCCTCTGGAGTTGATGGGGAAGGCTGTTTTTGCCCTCCCCAGGTTCCTAGAAAGCCTCTGGAGCCTGGGGAGGGGGAAAAATGGGCCTACTGGGCCCATCATGCCATTGCATGCCAAAAGTAGGGGGAAGTGGGGGAGTCACGTACACATGCGTGGGAGGGTGGGGTGCATTGAATTATGGATGTGGGCACATGCTCCCATGACCCCCCCCGCTCCCCCCGCTTTTGGCACACGATGGCAAAAAGGTTAGCCATCACTGCTCTAGGTAATTGGCTCCACTATTGAATTGGTCTTAGGGTTAGGAAGTTTTTTCTAAAGTTTAATTGGAACTTTAAATCAGTGTCTTATAACTTACTCTCTAGAACAGTGTTTCTCAGCCTGGCTGGGGAATTCTGGTAGTTGAAGTCCAGACATCTTAAAGTTGCCAAGGTTGAGAACACTGCTCTAAACTGAGAGTGTACAAGAGTATTGACCTTCTATATATCCTTTCAGATATTTGAAAAATGCTAGCATTTTTCCCCTCATTATTCTTTTCCTGAGTGGAAACATTCTCGACTCCTTCAGTCTTTTCATAGGGCTGAATTTTATTCCCTTTGTTGTTCATTCGTCCAGTTACTCTGAGCCCTCCTGAAAGTACGGTGGTGTTCAGAACTGAGTTACAAGTTGAGGTAGTCCTCAATTTACAACCATTTGTTTAGTAACTGTTCAAAGTTAAGTAACACTAAATCCTGGAATCACCTTTTGCGACCTTCTGACAAATGTGAAAAATGGTCATAAGTCACTTTTTTTCAAGTGTTGTAACTTCGAAGGGTCACTAAATGTAGAACTACCTGTATGTTGAGAAATGGATATTGTCAATCCTGAAGCTACCCTGTCAGATAAATTACACTTTTCATTTTAGGTGCAAGGAAGCTATTTGCCTAATTATTTAAATCAGGGGTGTCAAACTCAATTTCATTGAGGGCCCCATCAGGGTTGTGTTTGACCTCAGGGGGCTGGGGTGGGCGTGGCCAGGGTGGGTGTGGCCATTTTGACGTTACTCGTGTCGGGGATGCCTGTGGTGACCTGAGCACCCTGCTAGTGAAAACAGGCTCCCAAGCTCCATTTTTGGCTGCCATGGCCTCCTGCAACCCTCTGCCAGTGAAAATGGAGGTCGGGAGCCTATTTTCGCTGGCAGAAGCACTGCAGGCCAGTCTTTTGCTGTTTCCAGGGTGGCCCTGCAGGCCAGATCTAAGTACCCCGCAGGCCGACTCCGGCTCCCGGGCCTTTTTTTTTTTTTAATTTGATTTATATGCCACCCTTCTCCGGAGACTCAGGGCGGCTTACAATGCGCTAAGCAATAGCCTTCATACTTTTGTATATTTATACAAAGTCAGCTTATTGCCCCCACAAACTGGGTCCTCAATTTACCTACCTTAGAAAGGATGGAAGGCTGAGTCAACCTTGAGCCTTGGTGAGATTCGAACCTGCAATAATTGCAGGCAGCTGATGTTAATAACAGGGCTTTAGACCACTGTACTAGCCAAGACTCTTAAGTTTGGCACCCCTGATTTAAATGATTGCCCTCACATCACCCACAGCTACGACTATGGACAAAAGCATCTTTGTTGTAGTAGGGAGTCACGTAAACACCACGGGCAAATATGCTTTGACTTCTGAACATGTAGGTTTGAGGCCAGAGCCTTTGTGAACTTCTTGTGCGCTTTTCTCTTTGCTTTATCTGTCTTTTGCTCCTTTCACCTCTCATTCTAACACCTGCCCTGCCCAATCCTCTCGACTCAGGGAGAGGAGGTAGAAGGAACCATAGCTGTCCTGGAAGACTCCAAGGAGATGCAGCCCAGTGAAGCAGAGATGCCTTTTGCTGGTGCCCTGAAAGAGGATGCTAATCCCAGCCACTTTGGGCAGGCTGAAGAGCCTGCCAGCATCCCCCAGGAGCACACAGTAAGAATTTTGCATACACGATGGAATTTTCCCTCGGTTTTCCTCTGCAGACCCCAGTTTACTCCCTATTCCCCCAGTCTGAGTTCTTGCCCCTAGCATATGACTCTTCTTGAACTATCCTTCATTTTCCCAGTACTACAAATAATAATCTGCATGTATTATTTACAGATCAAAAGAGGCTCCATGATTCTTCCCTTTCCTGTCTGGAATTTGTGGATGGTGAATTAAGGAGCCTGATTGGCGTAGCAGGCTAATGCCTCCTACTAAGGCAGCATTTAACATCCAGCTGTCTGCAATTACTGTAAGTTTGAATTTCACCAGGCTCAAGGTTGACTCAGCCTTCCATCCTTTCTAAGGTAGGTGAAATGAGGACCCAGATTGTGGGGGCAATAAGCTGACTTTGTATAAAATATACAAAAGTATGAAGGCTATTGCTTAAGGCATTGTAAGCCGCCCTGAGTCTCCGGAGAAGGGCGGCATATAAATCAAATTTAAAAAAAAAAGTGTCAAGGATATTCAAGTGACACAGCTGCATAGTAGTTAGTTGTAAAAAAAACCAACCCTTTCTGAGTGATCCCAGAATGCTCTTGTCAGGAAATACTGATCAGAAAAACAGTGCCCTGAAAGAGGATATTTCAGTAACAACCAATTAAATAAGCAAGTTAGAGTTGCCTATTTGTGTGAATAAAAAGAAAGAAGAACTTCTTGCTGCTTTTGAGTCAGTCACTGGAAAGGGAAGGATCTTGGAGCACTGTATTAAAAATCAATACTACACCTCGAATGAAGACCTGCAAATACAGCAGGATGGAAAGATAGCTGAAAGGATATGACACTCAGGTCCATCTCTTCACCCGAGCATTGTTTTCTGTTTTTGTTCTCTCCTGCCCAGATAAAGCACTTTCTGAAGGAAGACTCAGAAGAAGCTGAGCTGGTCCAGTTCCTTAACGATTCCTCAACAGAAAAGACCTTCCACCGGGTGAAGCCAGAAGCCATCCATCAGCAGAAAAGATCCAGTCCAGGTGGGACTGAAATGTTCCCTAGTGCTGCAATCCAGGCCATTCCCAAAGATGCCTTGGAGGAAAAGGAGCAGAAGGCTTTCTACCGCCCTCACCCTCTAGACTTGAAACAGCAACACATGGCTGCTCCAGCGCCGCCAAGTCCATCCCGTCCCAGAAGCCCCTGGGGCAGGCTTGACCCCTATGAATCGGATGAGGTAAAGCATCTCTGCAGCATTTCTGTCAGAACCTTCCATCTTCCAGCCCATGGGTGAAATCCAATTTTTCTTTTATTGCCAGTTCTGTGGGCATGGCTTGGTGGGTGTGGTGTGGTGTGGTTTGGTGGGCATGGCAGGGAAAAGATACTGCAAAATCTCCATTCCCACCCTACTCCAGGGGAAAGAATACTGCAAAATCCCCATACCCTCCCCACTCCTGTGGGAAGGATATTGCAAAATCTCCATTCCTACCCCACTCTGGGGCCAGCCAGATGTGGTATTTGCCCGTTCTCCAAACTACTCAAAATTTCCTCTACCGGTTCTCCAAACTGCTCAAAGTTTTCCCTATCGGTTCTCCAGAACCTGTCAGAACCTGCTGGATTTCACCACCTTTGCTACCAGATCACAAATGTGAGAGTGCGCCTTCTCCATGCACATGCAGAGCCTTCAAAAAGAGGGTCAAAAACTGACGTGATGACGTCTGGGTGGGTGGGCGGAGCCTCCTGCTGCTGGCCCTACCGGATTGTGTGAGCTGGATAGATCCGGCTGGATTTCACCACTGTTCCAGCCCCTTCAGAATCTCCCTTTTGTAGAACTGGACACAACAGGATTGTGGCCACGGATGCTTGAATGTACAGGAATACTCAACCTGAATTCCTCCTCATCCTTTTTGATGGGAGTATTTTGCTTATGTCGTGGAGTAAGCTTCTTCTAGAAGTAATGTTTTGCTGTGCTTCAAATGGTGTAGTAATGAAATGAGTGCCCCCAAATGATGCTTTTCAAGCTGGACATATCATTGCAGGGGTGAAATGTAAAATTTGTTACTACTGGTTCTGTGGGCATGGCTTGGGGGGTGAGTGGGTAATGTGACTGGGTGGGCATGGCCAACTTTTTTTTTTTAACTTTTCAAAGCATTTTTTCTAATGCTTTGAAAAGCCTCTGCCAATCAGGCAACTCAGCTGGGATCGTCAGAGAGGCTTTTTAAAAAATGCTTTGAAAAGCCTCTGACAAACCCAGCTGAGCCACGCGATCATCAGAGGCTTTTTTTTTAAACTTTTAAAAGCATTTTTTCGTCGGAAGAGGTGGTAGAAAAAATGCTTTTAAAAGTAAAAAAAAAAGCCTCTGATGATCATGCGGCTCAGCTGGGCATGGTGGGGGGCGCAGGGATTTTTGCTACCGGTTCTCTGAACCACCCGCCGCCATCGCTACCATCCGAACCGGGAGCATTTCACCCCTGTATCATAGGCATTCCCATGTTGGAGAAAGCACAGAAATAAAACAAGGGCTATTTTATTGATCAGTTGATGACTCACTGACATGAACAGTGGGTGTATAAAGGCACAGAGGTCCATTTCCTGAGTCTTGTATAGAAGACTTATGTCATTCATAAAAAATACTTTAATAAAGAATATTTCTCGCCAGTAACACAATTATTGTATTTACCCAGTGTGTTTAATCAAATCAAGTTAAAGGCTGAGTGGGTAAATTTGCACAGCATGTGAAGTTTAGTTACTTTTCAAAAGTTCATTTGTGGTGTAGAAACTAAGCCTATTTAATTAATGTTATTAGTGCATTATGTGAACTCGGAAATAGATTAATTCTGTAACCAGGTTAAATTTATTGCGTGAATAACTTTTAAAAACCTGTTTCAGACAAATGATTCTTGCAAAAAAGCCCTGGCAATTTGTAATACTGCTTTTCTCTCTCTCTCTCTCTCTCTCTCTCTCTCTGTCTCTCTCTCTCTGTCTCTCTCTCTCTCTCTCTCTCTCTCTCTCTCTCCTTTTTCTTCTCTTTTAGGATGATAAAGAGTATGTGGGATTTGCAACACTTCCTAATCAGGTCCATCGGAAATCTGTGAAAAAAGGATTTGATTTCACACTAATGGTTGCAGGTATCAATGCTGAAATTACAAGGGCTCTTTTAGGAGACAGTATATAATCGTTGCAGATTAAAAGCACATTATTCATGGCAAAGAACTATAATTAAAACTAAATTTCATTTGCCTTACGTTTAGATAATGTGTGTATAAAAGTCTAAAGGGGGAAGAAAATATATTCTGTTGCATTTAATCTATGAGATCTTAGAAATAATTCCACAGTAATTTTTATTGGATTGGATTGTAAAGTTGGATTTCTTAGCACTTTTTGTGAACCGGTGGACACAAAGAGCTAGAAATAGGAAGATTGGCTTTAACTGTACAAACTTGCTATGCAAATTGCCACTGATAGTTTTCTTTAAATAATTCCTCTTTATTTAAAGCATTCCTCACATTTGCTGCTTTTTCCTTCAGAAAAACTGTTTCTTAAGAACTCATTTTCCTTATATGTAATATTAACTGTTCCTCCTCTTCCTCCTCAGGAGAGTCTGGGCTGGGGAAGTCCACTCTGGTGAACAGTCTTTTTCTTACAGACCTATACAAAGATCGCAAACACTTAAATGCAGAAGGTATTTGTTTGTTTGTTTGCATGTATGTTCCTTTATGCTTCTTCCTTTCCAACTCTTAATACATAATACGTGCTGGCTGGGGAATTCTGGGAGATGAAGTTCATCCATCTTAAAGTTGTCAAGTTTGAGAAACGCTGTCTTAGCAGCTCGCAAACAAAAAAACATAATAATATAATACAAAATATATTGTGCTTTTAATAGGCTGTACACCGCCCTGAGTCCTTCGGGAGAAGGGCGGTATAGAAATATAATAATAATAATAATAATAATAATAATAATAATAATAATAATAATGGAAAAAATGCAATAACTGTAAAACAAACAGCGGACAATAAGCCAAATCAAATAATCATAAAGCAAAATTATGTAGTGGTGAAAGATTCTCAACCCTCAGCTCCCAGAAATCCTTTGGATCATTGCCTCTTAGCTCCACTTCCTTTCTGTTGGTTAGTTACACCTGCAACCACCTGTCTTCCAGAAGGAAATCTTTCCTTGATGAGCCTGTGCGCCTTACCAGCAAGTAAGAATAAATTGATAAAATGAAATAGTTCCTCTATTGTTAGTCCTGACAATGTAGTGTGAGGGGGGGGGGGTGACTAAGGAAGTCAGTTTCCTTCTCCTTTGAAAGACAGATCAATTTTATAAGAGTGACAGAAAGTTTAATTTAATTTTTTTTAAAACGAAAAGGAAAATGGTAAAAATTCCTTTTTTAATTTTAATCATGCACAAAACAGAATCAAGTAGAGAGCTGTGAAATCACAGATGTCTCAAAAGAATCTCCAGTAGGAAAACCATACAAAGCAGTCGATGAAACGGTATTGGTCTGTGGCCAATTCTGCAATATTCTGCAACAAATACTCCGCGGTATTTCTAGCTCCTGTATGCATTCTCTGGATTTTTCAGATTCTGTTAAATTCCAGCTTTTAATAAAAGATGCAGGAGCAATGCTCTTTTAAGCAGCCAAAAGATTTCTAAACAATCGAAAGAAAGTGGAAATAAGAAAGGAATCTTATTTCTGGGGGAAAGGCATTCCATTAGAGATCTTATTCTTGCATAGTTTACATTTCAATTGATTTGGAACTTTGCAAATACATCCTCTCCGATTCTTCTTTTTCTGTCGCGGGGACTAGAACGGATTGTCCAAACGGTGGAGATTACCAAGCATGTGGTAGACATAGAGGAGAAAGGGGTGAAACTTCGCTTGACCATCGTGGACACACCGGGCTTTGGAGATGCTGTAAACAACACAGAATGGTATGTCTCCCTGGAAAGTGGAAAGGAATTTGCCCGAGGAAAGCCTGATTGCAGAATCATGGGAAATTGTAGGGAGGGAATCCCATTAGGCGTTTCTTGCAGGGATGAGGTAACCCTTGGATGGAGGCCAAGACTATGGTAAAAATAATCTGCAAGAGACAAAGGCCAGCTGGCTGGAGGACAGGTAAATCCTGCTGCAGGCACTAGGAAGAAGAACTGAGTCTTGCCCAAGAGGGAGTCTTTTTTTACATGCATTGTTCATCTGGGGTTCAGATATGAATTTTGAAGTCTTAATAGTATTCATTAAGCCTGAGCCTGAGCCTGAGTGACGTAGCAGGCTAATGCCTCCTACTAAAGGCAGCATTTAACATCCAGCTGCCTGCAATTACTGCGAGTTCTAATCTCACCAGGCTCAAGGTTGACTCAGCCTTCCATCCTTTCTAAGGTGGGTAAATTGAGGACCCGGTTTGTGGGGGCAATAAGCTGACTTTGTATAAAAATATATAAAAGTATGAAAGCTATTGCTTAACGCCTTGTAAGCCGCCCTGAGTCTCCGAAGAAGGGCGGCATATAAATATAAATTTAAATTTAAAAAAATTTTTTTTAAAAATTAAAATCTGAACTAGAAAGGAATTCCTGTCTTACATCAGATCTTGAGAAAATTGTATTTCCAAATGGCATCTCTGGTTTTTTTTTTTTCCTTTTCAACTCCCTAGGGATATAGATAAGAGAGAGGGTGGTATGGACAGAAAGAGGAAGGGGGCACCCTGACCTCAGGCTCTCTCTTTGCTTAAGCCATTGCTAATTTTAAAAATCACATGTTAGCACAATAATGCGTAGGATCATCCAACGCAGATTAGAGCCCTCCGTGGAAAAAGAGATGCCAGATGTTCAAACTGGCTTTAGAAAAGGCTGAGGAACATGAGATCATTATTGCTGATGCACACTGGATGACTGAGAAAGCCAAATACCAACAAGAAGTGTTATGTTCTTCATTAGTTATAGAAATATCTTTGTGTAGTTCACACTGAACTGTTGAATGTGCTTAGAAAAATAGGAATCACAGAACAACTCATTGTCCGTATGAGTAACCTACAGGTAGTCCTCGCTTACTGATTGCCTATATAGTGACCATTGAAAGTTACTACAGTATTAAAAAAAATAACTTGTGACTGATTTATGATTGTTGCAACATTCATCAGTCATGTGATTGCCAATAGTGTGCTTCGTAACTGACACACATTTTTGCTTGTGACAAGCAGAGTGAACACTGTGCAGTACAGAAGGCAGAAGTACAATCTCATGAGAAGGCCGCGTATGATTTGGATTAGGCCACATATGATTTGGAAGGGGGGCTGGCACAGTCTCAGGAAGAAAACCTGGTGCGGCCAGCAATTACCTCATGAAGGCCTAGGCCAGGCACTTCACTAGCAGCAGGAAGGTCAATTGAGGGAAGCAAGGCTGTTGTGACCCCGACTCCCAAGCCTGTCCTAACAGAGGAAGAGGACTCAGAAGGTGATGGGGAGGAACTGACAAGGCCTCCCTCTCCAGAACCCTCCTCTCTGGCAATGCCTCAAGTTCCATCCGAAGGCCAGGAGGAACAGCCTGGGATGTGTCAGGAGGAAGGCATATCAGAGCACCAATTGATAGGGAGCGAGGAGGATGAATCCTGGCTTGATCCCAGGCAGCGTCAGAGGGAGAAGCGTGCGCAGCAATGGAAGAGGCGTGGGAGGGCCAGAGATTGAGCTGAGTCACGGAGTCACGCCCCACCAGGAATCAAAGTGGGTGGGATTGCTCTTCAGGCTTTGTGACGGACAAAGTTAAACCCTGAAGGTCACATTGTGATCTCTGAAATTTGGCTTGGATATATTTTGGACTGAACATTGACTAAACTCTTGTCTCGTGGATAATTTGTTGCTCCTGGAATGGACTGAAGATAAGTCCTCTTCTGCTTTATGGGAGTGAAAACAGTCTTGGCAGGCATTCAGCAATTTGCTGCCAAAACCTTGGTCTGCCACGAATTCTAATCTGTTTACCTAATAAAATATTGGCAGGTGTGCTTGGTATTACGTTTGCCTGTGCAAGGAAGGGGAACAGAACAAAGGCTGGGAAAAATGGCAGGGGCATTGAGTGCAGAACGGTGGGGTGAAAAGATGGCCGGGCCGGCGGAGAGCAGGGTGACAGAGGTAGCATAATGCAAGGTTGCCAAAAGGGCAGAGATATGGCGGGAAATCGGTGGTGGTGGTGGGAGGAGTTGAAGAGGAGACAGCCCCTTGCTTACAAAGGAGGGACCAGGCCAGGAATGACTTAGATCAGGGTAGATTCTTTGAATCTTTGGGACTCAGTTAATCATAGCAACCGGGATTGCCAGCATTGTCATCTCTAAACATTGTGATCACGTGACATAATGTTTTGCAACTCCATCATTTAACAATGGAACTCCTGGCCCCAATTGCTATCGTAATTCAAGCACCTACCTGTATTGACTCTTTTCAACTTTGGTGTTGGAGAAGACTCTTGAGAATACTATGGAGAGTCAAAAAATAAACAAATGGATCATTCAACAAATCAACCAGAGTTCTTACTTAAGGCACAATGACCTGGCTCAGTTATTCTATTTTGGGCACATTATGAGAAGTCCTAGCTCTCTGGAGAAGGTTCTGATCCTGGGAAAGGAGGAAGGAAAGAGGACAATCAACAGCGAGGTGGATGAACTTATTTACAGTGAGTGACAACGAGTGCACTGTTGAAAGACATAGATGACCAAGTTAGGGACACATCTTTCTGGAGAAAATCTATCTATGTGGTTGCTAAGAGTCAATACCAACTTGATGGCGCATAATCAATTTAAATGTTTTTGAAAAGGTGGCTGAGATCCTGTCAGATATAATTTCTTTCAAAATAACTGGAGCGGGGTTTGGGTTTTTTTTTTCATTCCTGAGGTCATTTGATACCATATCAGTGGATAATTTGATTCCTGGTAGATTGAGTGAGCTGTGTTGACGTGTAAGAGAGACTGCTGCATTTCTGGAGTAGTTCTACTGATTTCTAAGCTACAGCAATTGTGAACCAGCAGGGAGACTTCTGAAGGGAAGGGAGATATTTAGTCTTTTATCTCCACAATGGCTTATCAGGCATGAACACATTAGAAGTCCTACTGAATTGCTCTGAACAGCCCCTCCCCCCCAAGAAGAGATGTTCAAAATTTCACCCGTGCTTCCATCCTATCATGGTAGCATGAATGTGCTACTTACGGATGATCAGTGGAGAAGTGTGTGACTCACTCAAGAACTTATATTGAGACTAGCAGAGGTGGGATTCAAAACTGAGGCTTCCAAGAGTAGCTAGCCATAATTATATCACAGGCATTTATGCAACTTTCTTCGTCTTCCTGCTCTTTCTCCTCCTCCATCTAAAAAAATAGATCCTTGGGTGAGTTGCAAAAAAAAAAATAAATCAGGGATTTCCTAATTGTCAACAATAATATCTGTCCCAGCCCTGTATTATATTGTGTCAGGGTATGAATACTCATAGACTGGAATAGAATAGACATGGTAGCCGGTCAGCCAATGGAAACTGTTTGGATAGACATGATAACAGGTCAGCCAATGGGGATTGTTTGGAAACTGAAACAGTTTGGAGGCTGGGCATGGCTCAGCTCTGAGTCTGCAAACTAGTCTGCCGCTCTGAATCAAAACAGAAACTGTTCTCTGCTGTTGGTATTGTATATTTATTTCATGTGTTATTATGTATATAAAGAAATTTCGAATCCTGCTGAATCAGTTGCCTGTGTGTGCTTTCTGGATGTGATTACTGCTGCAAACTCTGACATATTGCTGGTATGAAAAAAATTGTTTAGGATAACCAGTTCTGGAATTCCAAATTCCTTATCTCAGCATTTTTTTAAAAAAGTCTGTGTGATATTTACAGTAAAGTTTACTTTCAATTGTGCAAACATGATGGCTGCCTCCCTTTCAACCCACCAATTCTAAATTATGTTCTCTCTTTTTTTTCCCAGTTGGAAGCCTGTGGCTGATTATATAGATCAGCAGTTTGAGCAGTATTTCCGGGATGAAAGTGGTCTTAACCGGAAAAATATTCAAGACAACCGTGTCCATTGCTGCCTCTACTTCATCTCTCCTTTTGGTCACGGGTATGAACTAAACCAGCCTACTCATGATCCTGGAACATGCTTTTTCTTTAAAAAAAAAAAGTTGACTAAAGACTTCACAATTGCCTTGCTACCTGAAAGACTCTTAGCAGGTTTTTTTCTGGCCCATCGCTTTTAACCTCATGCTCTCCAATATGCAACTCCTGGTTTTCCAGCCTGGAAGTTATATATGGTTAGAATGCTACACGACCTGTAAAATCTATGTGCAATTAATGTCGTATCTATTCATATAGAAGCCAATCCAAAGATAGGCCAATCCTTGAATTTTTAAACAAAAAACACGCCACCTGTGGATAAGCTGGCCTGTATTTTTCATAGTATTTTGGTTACAAATTTGAGGATCTTCTTGTTTGCGGACAATAGATATATGGGAAATACGGGTACTTTTTAAAAGTACAGCATTATTGTATATACTTGAAGATAAGCCCATCCATGGCAGTGATGGGATTCAATTTTTTTTTCTACCGGTTCTGTGGGCGTGGCTTGGTGGGTGTGGCATGGCTTGGTGGGCGTGGCTTGGTGGGCGTGGCAGGGGAAGGATACTGTAAAATCTCCATTCTCTCCCCACTCCAGGGGAAGGTTACTGCAAAATCTCCATTTCCTCCTGATCAGCTGGGATTCGGGAGGCAGATAATAGATGGGGGCAGGGCCAGTCAGAGGTGGCATTTACTGGTTCTCAGAACTATTCAAAATTTCCACTACTGGTTCTCCAGAACTGGTCAGAACCTGCTGAATACCACCTCTGATCCATGGTATATCGATTTTACATTATGGCGCGTCTTTCCTCACAGCATGCTGGATATTTGGGTTAAAGGAGAAGAATTCTCTAATGGGCTCCTTGCTCCATAGAATTCAAATTCTTGAAGTCCTTCAGATTGATAGACCCAGGCAGGATCTAGGATAAAGAGATCTATCCATGAGGGTTAAAGTAATTGGAAAAGACTCCCCTAAGTTGTTGGAAAACAACAAAATCTTTCAATATAAGTAACTCTGAAATGTGTGATTCAAATGGTATAATGCTTAAACAATTTGAATGGAAGGCCATACTTCTTCTTTTCATGTTATCTCCTCCTGGAAATTGGAGAATCATTTGTTCTACAAAGGTTACTACATGAAATAAGGATGTATCTTTGCCAAAAATATAGATTTTTTTTCAGTCAGGATACGCTACATCTGCCAGTTCTGCCTTTCTTTTTTAACGTTTCCTTATATAAATTAATTGAAATACCATAGTTATTTTTGTGAAGTATCATTGATTGCCACCAAATAATTGGTATAGATTCTAGCACATGGTACCCCACTTTTTTGCTTATTGGCCAAAAAAGAAACAATCTCTTTCCACAGCTCCCAGGAATAGAATAGAGTAGAGTAGAGTAGAGTAGAGTAGAGTAGAGTAATAGAATAGAGTAGAGTAGAGTAGAGTAGAGTAGAGTAGAGTAGAGTAGAGTAGAGTAGAATAGAATAGAATAGAATAGAATAGAATAGAATAGAATAGAATAGAATAGAATAGAATAGAATAATAACTTTATTGTTACTTTGAATGTAGACTAATCGGCATACATTAAAATGAAATTTCATTGCATATAGCTCTCAAAGGGTCCCCACCTCCAATATACACAACATGAACATGACTAAATAAATAAATACAAAATTACATATATACTTATTCTGTATATAGTGAACTCTTGTCTGCTCTTGGCAGTTTGCGACCTCTGGATGTTGAATTCATGAAAGCGCTCCATCAGCGTGTGAACATTGTTCCCGTCTTAGCCAAGGCTGACACTCTCATGCCCTCCGAGGTGGAACGAATGAAGTGCAAGGTAAAAAAGGAGATCGGAACAAACTCGGGGGGGGGGGGGGAGTTTTCTCATTTCCACGAACAATGTAAAAAACACAACACTGAGATGAATGGAGTAACGTAAGCAAAACTAATTGAAAAAGGAAAACAAAAAAGAAAAGGAAATGTACAAGATTGTGAAATTGTTTCTGAAGTATAAAAATATTAAGTACTGGTAGTCCTTGATTTATGACCACAGTACAGTTTATTGTTAAGCAGTGCAGTTGTTAAGTGAGACATCATGTGACCGCAACTTGCAATCTTCCTTTCTGGCTTCCCCATTGACTTTCTTTATCAGAAGCTGGCTGGGAAGATTACATGATCGTAGGATACTGCGACAGTCATACATGCACGATAGTTGCCAAGTGCCTGAATCGTGATCATATGACTGTGGGGACACTGGTCGTGTGAGTGCCAGTTGCACGTCACTTTTTTCAGTGCCATCGTAACTTTAAATGAATGGTTGTAATGCCAGAGCTACCTGTGTATAGATGCACAGCCCGTTGTAATTCTGAGCTAAATGTAGGCCATACGGAATCAGACTATCTTGAATATCTAATTTGATATGCTTCTGTTACATCCCCTCTTCCTCACATTGACTTTGTCCTGCTCAACCCTCCCTTTCTCTCCAACCTTCCCCCATCCCCAATATCCAGACTCTGTGACATTGTGAAATCTGTATTCTTTTTAAAATGTCCCTCAAAGTCTGTCCCTCAAAGTGGCCACATGCATTTTATGAGAAAGCAGAGAGGGTGAGGAATTGGAGGTCTAATGCTGATTAAACGTTGAGCTCTTCACTCCCCCATTAGCTTTCTAGAAGACCCTGAATTCTCGATGTGGCAGTGAGTGCCTATGTTCATGCAGGTTACTCTATAGCGGGTGTTAGCTCCAGAGCCACATGTGGCTCTTTGGGCCCTCTGCTGTGGCTCCCTGTGATGTGATCCCACCACTGGCTTGCCCTGCCCCTTGCCCTCCCCTCTCAGTCACTCCTCCCCTGGCCTGAGAAGGTAAGGGCAACTGTGGGGGATGGAGAAGCAACCAGGGCAGAGACAGAGATACAGAGAAAGGGGGTGAGAGAGAGACATAGTGAGATACAGAGAGAGAGGGGGGAGGGAGGGAGGGAGGGAGGGAGAGATGTCAAAAGGGTTTTGTGGTTTCCGATGATTTTTAACAACCGGTTCTCTGTCCCAAAGACTGACTGGGTAGGTGTGGCTAGGGGATGGTGGTCATGTGACTGATCGGAATGAGTGACATCGAGTTGGCCACGCCCACCCAGGTTTTGTGCTCCCGGTGTTTTCTTTCTGTGGGAAACAGGTCCAAATGGCTCTTTGAGTTGTTTAAGGTTGCAGACCCCTGCTCTATAGAATAGAAGGAACCATCGCTATGATTGAATTTCATCGGCTGCTGACATGTTCCTCTGTTCTAGATTCGTGACGAAATTGATCGTTTTGGGATCCGGATCTATCAGTTCCCTGACTGTGATTCAGACGAAGATGAGGAATTCAAGCAGCAGGATGAAGCACTCAAAGTGAGGGATTACCAACAGTGGACATTGGGATCCACTGGTTCGGGCTAGATGTACCCGATTGTGTTAGAACAAATTCAGAAGAAAGCCTAGCTTTCCCCAGTCATATTCCACATGTGCTGATGCTTTGACTGTAAAGGAGCTTTTCCTAATATTTGAAAACAATATGTTTCATATTTGCTTGCCTTTTTAAAATTAAATTATTCCAAGCCAGGCATGTATCTCTAATTCCAGTTAAGCCATACTAAAGAGAGGCAGCTAGGCTTGGATTAAACTCTTAGCCTAAGAAAATATTTTTTTTCCATCCTTCTCCCACCCCAGATGTATATGCTCTTGATTTAATACAGCTTTCCCTAGCCTGGTGTCCTCCAGATGTGTTTGGACTGCAGAATGTCAGCCAGGAACCTGGGACACTGCAATCTTATCCATCTGGAGACCGAGAGCAGGCTGAGAGACAACCTTGTTTAATTTAAAACTGCTGCCGTTTTTACAAACATGGGTCCCTAGTTTGTAATCTACTGGTCATTTTTTTATCACTTCCTTTTTATTGTTGTAGGCCACCCAGAGTAGCCCCACAGTGAGATGGGCAGCAAATAAATTTAAAAAATAAAAATTTTAAAAATAATAAATTATACCTTTTTTTTTGATGCCTGGCCCGAATAATTTAAAAAGAAAGAATCCCCTTATTATTTTATTTTATATTATATTATATTATATTATATTATATTATATTATATTATATTAATTATATTATATTATATTATATTATATTATATTATATTATATTATATTATATTATATTATATTATATTATATTATATTATATTATATTATTATATTCTTATTTATATGCCGCCCTTCTCCAGAGACTCAGGGCAGCTTACAATGCGTTAAGCAATAGCCTTCATACTTTTGTATATTTTATACAAAGTCAGCTTATTGCCCCCACAAACCAGGTCCTCATTTTACCCACCTTAGAAAGGATGGAAGGCTGAGTCAACCTTGAGCCTGGTGAGATTCGAACTTACAGTAATTGCAGGCAGCTGGATGTTAAATGCTGCCTTGTAGGAGGCATTAGCCTCCTACGCCACTCAGGCTCGTTTAAACGAATGAAAAGAAATTGGTGGAATGTAAAGCACTCGTGCACCGTATTTTATTTACCGTACAACAAGGATCTTCTCTTTTCCAAGCCTTTTTTCCTTTTTGATGCCCTTAGAATCCCGTCTCTTTCTTCACTGCCAAATTTGGTAATGCAATTGATGCAAGTCCATGATGCAGTTCCTTGAATCTTTTTGAGGAATGCTCTCTCTTTCATCACTAAATATATGTGAAGTAGCAAAGATTGGGGAAGGCCTCCTGCCATCCTATTTGACTCCTAATTGCCACCGTCCTTCTGCAGGACAGCATCCCCTTCGCTGTGATTGGCAGTAACACCATTGTGGAGATGAAAGGCAAGAGGATCCGGGGGAGGCTGTACCCTTGGGGGATCGTTGAAGGTAACCTATGGCTCCATGGGGCTCAATAAAGTGGGGACTGCAGCTAATGGGTCGACATTGATTCAATACAGAATTCAGCAAAAATGTTCCATGCTCCCCTAGTTTGAATTAACATCCAATTACCAATGCTCTTGTGGGATGGAAATACAAAATATTGACTTTGGCAGCTTAATGTCTTAGCTTTGGCTGTAGAAATCAATAAAATATTCCTGTCCCCAAGCATTAAATGAGTCGTTTTGTGGGAAGCATGGCCTCAGCACAGTAGTTTTGCCCCATATCTTGTTGGAAAAATCAGGAGGTAGGGATGAGGGAGAACATTGGCAAGATGCCACCTCTCGGCAATCCCAATGGTTTATTACAGGGGCAGTCCCATGGACTGTCAAAAAAGTCAAGATGGTGGGCACAGCTACCCAATCAAAGCCAGGTGTCTTTTTTTTTGCATGCACTTGACCAACACATTGGGGCTTCAATTGTGCAGTTGTGCCCTTGGCCTTTTTTAAAAATCACCCCTGCAGAGGTCCCCAGTGTAGGAGACAAAGAACAAGACAGCATCTCTCCTATCTAACCAAAATCCAATTGGACTGGTTATTGAGTTGTTCTTCTGTGTTACAGTTGAGATTGCCTCCTTTAGTGCATTGAAGGCAAAAGGCTAATTTAGAGGCAACACAGGCCATGCAGCAAACAATCTTTTGCTGTGTCCCGGCACCTGCTGTCTGAGGTGGTTGCTTCAGTCTGTTCTAGGGTAGAGCCAACCCTGGTCCCATCCTATCCTTTTGTCCCTGTTGACTTGAAAAATCCAGGTTTAAAGCTTGGATTTGAAGTATGCTGAATTTCAAGATTTGATGTATGCCTAAAAGTCAGTGGTGAAATGTAAAATTTGTTACTACCGGTTCTGTGGGTGTGACTTGGTGGTGGGGAGTAATGTGATTGGGTGGGCGTGACCAACTTTTTTTTTTTTTT
>WNWU01000013.1:6656789-6681642 GCA_012654045.1 Ptyas mucosa
GCCAGCAAAGCTGGCAGAGGAACTCTGGGAGTTGAAGTCCACAAGTCTTAAAGTTGCCAAGGTTGGAGACCCCTGGTCTAGAATATTAGGAATGAGGCAAGAGTTGACAAGCTTGGCAAGTCTTTCATCCCACATCTATGATGTTGACTTTGGCTTTCTGGACCAAGGCAGCCTAGGGGTCATGTTTAAGATTTGCCCACTTCATAAGAATAGACGAATGGAGGTCTGGATCCAGTTCAATGAGCATAGTTCTGTGTAGCTGTCCTTCTGAATGCCAGCAAAAGGATCTGAAAAGCTTTCAAACACCCTCCATAAAAATGTCATCAAGAAAGTCATAGGTGGCTAGAACAAGGGAGTGGAAGGACTTTTATTATTTCCATGTAAATTAATTTTACATCACAGTTTTGTGAATTCTGATCATTGTCATCAGAGAGGGCATCACATTTCATTTTCAAAGTGCGTATAAATGTTTCACAGTCTTTGTCTAATTCATGTTCCTTCCCTTAACACTTCTCCTAAAGACAATTGAGGCAGACTGATAATATGATAAACTCCCCAATTCACCAAGGTTGACTGAGTGAACAAATAATACAAGCTCTTCTCTTCAGCAATGACCCTGAGTGCAGGAATGACAGGGACTACACAACCCCAAGTGTGCCAGAGCCATGTGGAAGAGCTGCCTGACTCAGAAAAATGGCTCACATGCTGGCTGCAATCTGCAATATCTGAAGAGTGTGAAAGAATTAGGGGAACAGCATGGGAAACACATGGAAGATGGAAACCAGACTCCCTAAAAAGGGGAGTAAATAGGAAACCGGGGACTTCGCTGTCTATGACAAGATAATAAAACCAAGCTCGCAGGCATGAATGTAGAAATCAGAACTTCTAAAATGGCTTTTAGGTCGTCAGATAACAAAGGGACCCTCTTCTCCAAGAGACATATTGAGCCTGAGGGAAACAGGTTCCTCTTTCACCCTCTACCAGTGGTGAAATGTAAAATTTGTTGCTACCGGTTCTGTGGGCATGGCTTGGGATGGTGGGGTCATGTGACTGAGTGGGTGTGGCCAATTTAAAAAAAACTTTTTTAAAGCATTTTTTTACTACCTATTCGCTGGAACCAGTAGTAAAAAAATTCTTTAAAAAAGAAAACAAATGTTTCCAATGATCACCTGGCACAACTGATTGACAACGCGTTTTTCTTTTTTAAAGCATATTTTTACTACTGGTTCCAGAGAATAGGTAGCAAAAATGCTTTTAAATTTTTTAAAAAAAGATTCTGTGCCGCGCGATCGCTGGAACCTTCTTTTTTTTTTACCTTTTTAAAGCATTTTTTACTACAGGTTCGCCTGAACCAGTAGTTTTTATCACTACTGGTTCACCTGAACCGGAGTGAACCGGTAGCATTTCACCCCTGCCCTCTGCTGCAGACCTCCAGCCTCTCTTGTTTTTTGGTAGAACCACCAGGTCTTCTGCTGTGTCTCTTACACACAACCATAGTTGGGAGAGACCACATCAGGCTTGGAGTGTTATGGTCCCCACACCAGTATAAATGCAACATCCACACTCTGGGGCACAGTTTCAAGTGGCCATCAAAATTCTTCAAGAAAAACCCTTAATTTCTATAGATGTACATAAAAGTGCCAGTGGAGCAGAGATACTTGCTTATACTTTCCTCTGAAGATCGATAATAAAATATGCAAGGTCTGTCATCTTTTGCATCGAACATGAAATGCACTTTCACAAAAATATGAGCATTAGCCTTTTCTAACAGATATTCATAAAATGATGATGTATCAGTCTGGAAGCTTCAAAGATATGCAAAATCAAAATTTAAAAACGTTTTTGTCCAAATCTAGTACACTACTCTTAAAATAGGGAGTCTTCATTTAGTCTTGACTCTTTGAAGAATGAACGGAGATACTGGGCAGGCTTTGTTGATAAAAATCAGAAATATTTGAAATTTCACCTCAGGTCAGAGTTTTGTGCTATTTCACCAAATCCTTCAAATCATACCGTGAATGTTACTCATACTTTCAATTTGTGACAGGGAAGCGAGAAGAGAAGAAATGTGGAACTACAAGAACCTGTTTTCCAAATTATTTTAGATTTAGACCCTATAAGAACGTGGTTCTTATAATAATCTAACGGCACTCCACCCTACTGTAACAACTGCTTCTAATTCCATGTATTTTAGGACTTAAAAGCTGCGTAGTTACACATGCGCCATGGGTTGAGGAGAACTGCGTTCTACTTCTTCTGAATTAGCAGAATTTCAGACCACCATTTTTAAGTTTCCCCATTTCTAAGCAAGAAGATCCAGGAAATTTACCTTTTTCTTTTTAGCCATTATGTCTGTATGCAAGTTTGGCACATAGGACTTTACGAAGCTGGATCACAAGTCTACGGAGGGAATTCATTTTGAGATTGCAAGGAATGTTTTCTTTCTCCATATTTCCCTCCTTCAAAAAAACCCCCCCAACTATAACGATAACATGGCCTTCAATTAAAATGAAAAAGATGCTGGTGTTCCCTTGAAAAGAACAGGAGCCCACTGGGAAGAGTTTAAGAGGATCCATGTTGTCTCCCTCAGCAGCTAACCAGACAAGCCCAGAAATCTAGACCTGACTTTTCTTACCAGCACTACTAATAATCAGAGGTAGGTTGTCTCCAGGGATTTCCCAGCTGGCATGGCTAAACTCCTTCAAGTCTTCCTGCCTGATCCTCTTGTACTTTGGTTGCACAATCAATGTCTGTCTTGGGTGCTAGAATGCCAGGAAAGAAAATGGTCTATTTTTTTCCCAATGGCCACCCACACTGTTAGTATTGAAAACCCAGGAAGTCTTTCATGGTTCAGGTTCTTAAAAATGCACTCTCAGGAACTGAAAAAGCTCCATTTTTTTCCCCTTCCTTCTAAAGACTATCAAGCCAATCTCCTGGTGTACTGAATGATACCGGAATGTGCCTTTTTCCAAATAACAATCTGAGTGGCCGCTTCATGGCCACAAAAAGCTGGAGAGATAAGGAAAAAGCAGGGTCTGTTCTCCTGCCTATGATATACAGGGTTTTAATATTCAAAGGTGGTTTTTTGCTTTTCGTTTTGGCACAAAAGGACATTTAGTTCATGTAGCCCCACAACCCACAAGGGTAAGTCAAAAATATGTCTCTTAAGTTATCTTAAAAGATCCTTGGATAAGAAGAATTTAGCTGGTCTCCCCCTGAAGGCTCCTTTCTGCTATGCTGCCCATTTCCAGATGAGGGTGCAATAATGCTTGCTCATTCTTATTGCTGACCCTGGTGCATAGATTAGCTCATCCTTCTCCGATCAAATGCTTTTCAGATGGGTTGGAACTGCAACTCCCAGAATTCCTTTGTTCACCTGGCCTCCAAACCACTGGCTAAGAATTCTGGGAGTTGCACAGTTCTGAAAGCCATGTTGCCTGAGGAGTTCTGGGAGCTGTAGTGAAAACAAATCTGCCTGGCAGGTCTGAAGATGGCTGGGAGTGCACATCCCATGGTTCTATCCTGAACCTGGAAAGAATTGGCTAGATTTTCAAGCTATGCACAGAAGTCTCCCTTTAGAAGGGTGACTTAGTTGTTTCCTCCAGTTTCTGTCCTTCTAGAAATCCAGACTGCCTTTTTGAGGGCCTGACAGCACATGGATGTATGCATGTGCACACGTACATTAAACCTTGCAACAAAACCTTAACACGCATTTGGATCTCCAGAGTAGGCAAGCAGTTTAAACGGGTTGGTAATTTGGAGCAGAGAAAGAGTAAGAGGAGATTGACTTCAGCTCTACCTTATAGCTTCTCTCTGGGGCAAACTGCCTGCTTAGGAAATAGATTTTCACCAAAAAAAAAAACCCCAGCAGCATTGGACTTTATGTACTTCTGCCAAACATGGTTGGAACAGAAGGAAGGAAGAAGCTAAGGTGTGCACACAGTGAAACATGCACACAGCACACGTGGGTATTGACAGAGCTACATTCACATAACAGATTTCACCTGGTTACTGGATTGAGCTATTTTGTGTGTGTGTGTGTGTGTGTGTGTGTGTGTGTATTTGCACAATATATCAACTTCAAATGAATCAAACAGGCTGGGTTTGCATAACATGCTAAGCTATATAAAAAAATAAAATCCTAACCAAGGTTAAGAGTAGCAATAAGCTCAGTATGTTGTGCAAATACAATCTTCAGCCGACTGGGCAAAACATGTTGTGTGAATGTAGTCAGACACTGGATCCCAAGGAGCACAGAGACCAAACATCTGCACAGATCTCTCAGTCTTGCAACTTCCAAGGAAAGGCTAAGCACATGCTAAGCACACGCATAGATAGACCCCCGTGGCCTATTCGCAGAACAACAAAGTGGGGCTCGAGAATCCAAGTATGCAAGTCCACATATAAACCCAAGGCACCACTTTATAGGACAGAGGTTTTAAAGAGGATCTGTAGAGGTGTATTTGGGGGACAGGGTAGCAGCCCCCACCTTAATGCCAGCTTGTGAGCAGCTGCCAGCTGATGACAGAAGCTTATGTGCTCAGCGGGGCGTGCAAAGCTTTTTGCAACCACAAAGCGTACAAGGAGAGAGAGTCAAGGATCCCTCGCTTCTCCTCCACTTTGCGGGATGCGCAAGGAGAAGGATGTATTCACAAGGAGTATTTACAAGAACCCGGGCTGCCCCAGACCATCTCTGTGCAAGCCAGGCACAGAACTCATCCCCCAAGGAAGGAAGCAGGGAGAACCAGCTCCCAGTGGTTTTTCCAAAAACCAGCTCTAGCTGGTGAGCTGCGTGCAGCTGGTGGCAGGACTCAGCAAGAGAAGCTTTTCTTCAGCCCAGCTCATACAGAGACATGCAGGCTGGGGGCTGCTTGCCTGCCCCTGCTGTACTCATTCAGACACTTCTGCATGTGCACACAGTCCACTCTCAGCTCGCCGGTGTGTCTCCCAGAAGGCCCGGTCCAATTGCTCCAGCTGTGGACTCAAGGGAAGTTGCATAGCCAGGTGCATGCGGAGAGCTTCCAGCCACTGCTCCAACCGACTGAAGGAAGGCCTGGAGAGAAAAAGCAGAAGAACGTGAGGAGTTTTGCTTGATCAGGCTAAAAGCCCCAAATGGCCTAGAGCAGCCCACCCTCACCTTCATCCTCACCCCCCACAATCTTTGGGGCACCAGGGACCAGTTCCATGGAGAGCATGTTTTCCATGGACCTGGGTAGACGTGATTTCGCGTGTTGCCTGGATCCCACACGTGTACAGATGGGGCTTTGTTCGCTTACGCAGTCTGGTTCTTGGTGTGCTGTGAATTGGTGCCAGTCTGCGGCCTGAGGGTTGGGGACCCCCTGGCCTAGTGGGCCCTAGACAGAGTCTGAAGGCACCACGCTATTTTTCAGCCTTGGCAGGTTGAAAATGTATGGACTTCCCAGCCTGTGTGTTTCCCTCCATTGAATATACCGTATTTTTCAGAGTGTAAGACGCACCTTAGTTTTTGGGGAGGAAAATAAGAAAAAAGCTGATTGGTGGGTGGATCGGCCTTCCGGAATACCCCCAATCAGCTGTTCCCAGAGGTGAATTTTAGCAACAGGTTCATTGGTTGTGAGCTCTGTGCCTTGAAGCTTCTGAAACTCAAGTTTCAAAAAAACCTTTTTTTTCTGCCTCTGAAAGCCTCCGAAACAGAGCTTCAGAAAAAAAGGTTTTTTTTTCTGAAGCTTCTTTCAGAGGCTTCTTTCAGCCTCTGAAATCTCAGTTTTGGGAGGCTGGGCGGGGCTACATTCAGAGTATAAGACACACCCAGATTTTCACCCTCTTTTTTAAGGGAAAAAGGTGCGTCTTATACTCTGAAAAATACGGTACATATTTTTCTCCACTGAAAGAGGACAAGAATCATGATAACCAGGAGTCAAAAACATCTTGACGGCACATAATCAGTTCCTCAAAAATATGAGCATCGGCTACTCACCATTTAAAGTGGACAAGAAGCATGGTAAACATAGGGGAAATGCTGAATAGGGATCAGGATCTAATAAGAAGGAGAATAGTTTCCTCCAAGTTCTCTATACTAGTCCTTTCTCAACCTCAGCAACTTTAAGATGTGGGACTTCTGTTTGCTGGCTGGGGAATTCTGGCAGTTGAAGTCTGGACATTTTCATGTTGCTAAGGTTGAAAGCCATCATTATGTAGACCTATAGACAGTAAAGGTTGGAAGCAACCTTGGCTCTCATCTAGTGAGATTGAAGGTCATTTGCTAAAGAAAAATACAAAATTGGATGTGGGAACAGCAAAAGAACAGCTGAACTTCCCACAGTCTGAATCTTATTGGAAGGTTGGAAAAGCCTAATGTTTCTCAACCTTGGCAACTTGAAGATATATGGACTTTAGCTCCCAGAATTCCCCAGGCAGCATGTTGGGAATTCTGGGAGTTGAAGCCCACATATCTTCAAAGCTGCCAAGATTGAGAAGCACTGGCTTAATTTGTCCTCCCAGGCTGGACCATCTGCCCTGAGGAAGACTCATCCCTTTCTCCAAGCCACATATCCTCTCATCCCCGTATCTAGGGGCTCCCCTGACTCTCTGGTCTGACACGTCTGTTTCCAGTTGCTCACCGTTTCTCATGATCCAAATCACAGCAACAAACAGCAATAGGGAAGAAGCTGGGAGGACAACTGGGAGGACAGTAGCGGTCCAGGAAGCCTCGCACATTGAGGCCAAAATCCAAGGTTCGAGGCAGGTAATCGGGGTCAGCGCTGACTCTTCCAATGATCTGTGCAAAATAAAAAAGGAGTTGTGAGAAGTTTCTCTGAATTGATCTAGGCTTGGTTAACAATCTAGAACCTTTTCCGGACCGAGTGTCCAAAGCACACGTGCGTGCCCCCGAACCCCCCAAATGCAATGCGTGTTCAGGGCCCACGCTGCGCTCCACCCCATGCGCATGTGTGCGTGGCCCCCCTGCATGTGCCCTGCCCCCATGGCAGAGACCCAAAGACCAGCTGGCCGGCGGGAGGTGTGCGTGCATGAGCAACAGAGCCAAACTGGGGCAACGGTTCGTGTGCCATCAGAGAGAGCACTGCGTGCCACCTCTGGCACGCATGCCATAGGTTCGCCATCGCGGATCTAGAACAAGTCTCCAAAGATGGTCCTTTGGCGATAAACTGAGCCACTTAGAAGAGCTAAGTAGAATGCTGGTTGGCCCATGCCAGAGGCTTCAAGGGCTTTTCAAAAGTCCATGTATAGCATTTGTATATTTCATTTCAATATCTCTGATAGAAATATGCAGAAATATGCCTGAGTAATCCTTACAATAATGCTAACTTTATGATGCTAGTATTATCATTCTAACATTACATGTAGGAAACTAAGGGAGGGGGGGTATAAGGGGCGGTCCTCAACTTACAACAGTTCACTTAGTGACCGTTCAAAATTATGATGACACTGAAAAATGTTTTTCACACTTATCACTGTTGCAGCATCCCCATGGTCATGTGATCAAAATTCAGATGCTTAGCAACTGACTCATATTTATGACGGTTGCAGTGTTCCAGGGTTGTGTGATCACCTTTCATAACTTTCTTAGAAGCAAAGTCAATGGGGAATCCAGATTCACTTAACAACTGTGTTATTAACTTAACAGTTGCCAGTAACAACTATGGCAAGAACAGTCATAAAAAGGGTCAAATACACTGAACAAATGTTTCACCTAGCAAGAGAAATGTTGGGTTCAATTATGGTTGTAAGTCGAGGACTATCTGTACTTCTCTGCAGAAACTGTATAGAGGAAAATTGCACTTGGATGTATTAGGAGTCTGGTAATTTCCATGTAATTATACATGGTTCTTGTATATTCAACCATTGCAGTCCCATGAACAAAATTTAGATGTTGGGTAGAAAGTGCTTTCGCTACGGACAGTTAGTTTTTCCAGTCCTAGTTTTTTAGCCATTACTAAAGCAGGCAAAACACCCAGATGACCCTTAGGTGGCAGTTCTAAAATGTCCTTAAATATTCTGCAGCTCTCTGCTGCCATCTAGTGATTGTCTGAATCAGTGTTTCTCCAACTTAGCCACTTTAAAATGTGTGGATTTTAACTCCCAGGGGAATTCTGGCAATTGAAGTCCATATATCAAGATGTATCTAAGTATCTAAGGATGAGAAACACTGACCTGGATCTTACAGCTCAGATGTGGTAGCCCTGATCCATATACCACACCGGGTCTTGATCATAACCAAGACTCTCCTATTTTTTTTTCCTATTAAGAGCCACATCACTTTTGGTGTTATCTACCAGAGTTGCGTGCAGATGTGTTTAAAACTCAAAACAAGTTTAAAACTCAAAACAAGAGAAACAAAACCATCCCTCTCCCCTCTTTTTTGCCATTCCATTTTTTGCTCTTGCTTCTCAAAATGAGGTTAAGTTCAATAACTCTTCCTTTAAAGGATTAATAACAAGAATAGCGAATGCTAGCTTCAGGCATCTGCCAGAACCGCTTTCTGGAAATGTTCCTCTAGATTTCTCTAGCAACCCTTCCTTCCTCCTTGAATGCTTCATGTTCTTGGGACTTGCCTCACAAAGGATGATGCCAAAAGAGAAGACATCTACTTTCTCATCGTAACTTCTCCCTGTAAAAAGATGACAAAAGACAAAAGAACATATTTAGCTATCAGGCCCTAGCCAGGGTTGGACTATTGTTTGGAGTTGGTGAGTTCATCTAGAATTTGTAACGCAGCTCATGGGAGCTCTCACAAAATGGCTTCCTTAAGGACCCATGAGCTCTCATATTAATCTATCCCAAAGTACTGTAGCTGTAAAGGAAATTGTCCCTTTCTTTTGCTGCCCATTTTATCTTAGTTTCAATGTGCCCAGAAAAAATCCTCCTGTTCCTCAAAGTTATTCCCTCTGCGCATTACACAGAGATGGCTTTCCTGGGCAGCTTTCCAAACATGATCCTTGTTTAATTTGTTATTATTATTATTTATGCAATTTATATACCGCCCTTCTCCTGAAGGACTCAAGGTGGCTTACAAAGAATAAAATTCCACAATTTAAATTTAAATCAAATTAAAAATCAGTTAAAATTAATTAAAATTATTACAATTTTTTATTTTTAATTTTAATTTTTTAATTTATTTATATTTATATGCCGCCCTTCTCCAGAGACTCAGGGCGGCTTACAATGCGTTAAGCAATAGCCTTCATACTTTTTGTATATTTATACAAAGTCAGCTTATTGCCCCCACAATCTGGGTCCTCATTTTACCCACCTTAGAAAGGATGGAAGGCTGAGTCAACGTTGAGCCTGGTGAGATTAGAACTCGCAGTAATTGCAGGCAGCTGTATGTTAAATGCTGCCTTAATAGGAGGCATTAGCCTGCTACGCCACTCAGGCTCCTTGTAAAAGGAGCCTAGACGGGTCAGTTCATTTGATGAAAGAGCCACGTCTTCAGTTCATGGTGGAAGGAGAGGAGGTCGGGGGCTGTCCTAAGCCCGGTGGGCAAATCATTCCAGGGGGTCGGCGCTCCCACAGAGAACGCTCTTCCCCTGGGGGCCACCAGCCGACATTGTCTAGCCGACGGCACCCTGAGAAGGCCCGCTCTGTGAGAGCGTACGGGACGATGGGAGGATGGCAGAAGATGCTCCTGCAAGTACCCCAGGCCTAGGCCATGTAGGGCTTTATAGGTTAATACCAGCACCTTGAAACAGACCCGGAGGACCACCAGCAGCCAGTGCAGCTCGTGCAGGAGAGGTGTCACACGGGAGTAACGAGAAGCTTCCGTAACAACCCGCGCGGTTGCATTCTGGACTAGCTGAAGCCTCCGGGTGCATCCCAAGGGCAGCCCCATGTAGAGGGCGTTACAGTAGTCCAAACAAGAAGTAACAAGGGCATGAGTGATCATGGTGAGGGCATCCCGGTCTAGGAAAGGGCACAACTGGTGCACCAGGCTTACTTGTGCAAAGGCCCCTCTGGTTACGGCCGTCAAATGATTGTCTAGAGACAGCCGTGAATCCAGGAGGACACCCAGATTGTTTCCCTTGTTGCTGACCACAATTAAGCCAGATCTGGTGAGGGTCTATCCCAAGAATGGGGAATGATGGCCCTTTTATGACTTGTGGACTTCAACTCCTAGAATTTCTGAGCCAGCCATTCTAGACTCAGGAATTCTGGGAGTTGAAGTCCACAATTCATAAAGAGGCCATCGTTTCTCATCTCTGGTCTATCACAACTAGGGGTGAAATCCAGAAGGTTCTAACAGGTTCTGGAGAATGGGTAGTGGAAATTTTGAGAAGTTTGGAGAACTGGTAGTGGAAATTTTGAGTAGTTTGGAGAACCAGCAAATACTACCTCTGGCTGGCCCCCAGAGTGGGATGGAAATGGAGATTTTGCAGTATCCTTCCCCTGGAGTGAGGTAGGAATGGAGATTTTGCAGTATCCTTCCCCTGCCATGCCCACCAAACCACGCCCACAGAACCGGTAGGGAAAAATTTTGGATTTCACCCCTGATCCCAATCCCCAACTCCCCTGCTCAACTCACCATTGATCATCTCAGGAGCCATCCAGTATGGGTTGCCCACCACGGTGTACCGTTTCCTTCGGTCAGGTTTCTTCAGGTTTGCTAGCTGGTTCTTCTCGTCCACCATCAACCGAGCAAGGCCAAAATCAGCCACTACCACACTTCTGTTCTGTGTAAAGGACAGAAAGAATATTTTCCCCCCTTTCTTTTAATTATCCAGTGGATTTAGCACTTTCAGTTTACAATGCTTTAATGCTGTTGGCAGACAAGACAGTATTTAAGAAAAGAGGAAATACCAAATTTCAAAAAAACAAATGTTTGTTGTTCACAATGTCACCTTCAAACGATGTGGCTTGTTTTTGAAGCAAAACAAATATCAGTTGAACCTGATTATTTTAAATATTATTTATGTTATAGAACCGTGATGGCAAACCTATGGCACGGGTGCCACAGGTGGCACGCGGAGCCATATTGGTGGGCACGCGAGTGTTGCCCTAACTCAGCTCCAGCGTGCATGTGCACACCAGCCAACTGATTTTCAGGCCTTCTGGTCCCACCAGAAGACAGGAAACTGGCTGTTTCCAGCCTCCGGAAGGCCTCTGGGGGGGATGGGGAAGGCTGTTTTTGCCCTCCCCAGGCTCCTAGAAAGCCTCTGGAGCCTGGGGGGGGGAAAACGGGCCTACTGGGCCCACCGGGCCATTGCATGCCAAAAGCAGGGGGAAGTGTGGGGGGGTCACGTGTGCATGCGCGGGAGGGCAGGGCGCATTGAATTATGGATGTGGGCACACGCTCCTGTGACCCCCCCGCTCTACCCGCTTTTGGCACGCGGTGGCAAAAAGGTTAGCCATCACTGTTATAGAATGTTATTTTGAAATGAACTTATTTTATACTCAATTTACCTACTATTATTATTACATTAAAAGTATCACTACAGTTTTTAAGTTAGCTTTATTTTTTTTTTTTCATGGATTGGAGGGTTTAATTCAACTGAAAAAGACAAAATTCTTGTTATTCTTGTTACAGAATGTTAACAACTAGTATTTACTGATTGTGTGATAAACTATTATCAGATATTAAAGGGTTCCAGGGTTGGGCTTGGCATTTCTAATAAATATTTGTCTCCAGAATCTCCACTGGTGAAATACTGGTAGGTAGTAGAATATCTACAGACTTTGCAATATCTACAGAAGTGTCCATGTTGGTAGATGTCAGTATATTTTGATCTATTTTAAATTTCCATCCTGTCAAAATAGAAAATGGTTTTGTGGGATAGTAGCTGTAACACTAAAAATATCCACTCAGTGTACATAAAAGTCAAGAAAGTATTGTCACTTGCTATATCTGATACTTTTTACATGTTTGTTTGTTTTTTGCATACATACCAATCACACTATTCCCTTTTGGTAAGCAAAATTTTGCAAAGCTCAGAAAAGGAGCAGTATATAGTAAGCCAAAAAGAATTTCAAAAATGAGATGAGAAAAAGAGAGGGAAAAAGTCTAATTTATACTTTCTACAACCACAACTCTCTGTGTGTCTTTCTGATCCTTTTGACTCCTCCGCTCATCCTCTACTGTTTTCATTTTGCCATTCAATCTTTGTTCATTCTCTCTATATGATTAAACCATCTCAACAAATTCCTTTCCCACTGAAATTCACAGTTGCATTCAATCCAGAATGCATTCAGAATGCATTTATTTTTGTTTTACTGGTTCTCTATTCTTACTGTTTTCAACTTTTCTCCTTACACAGTCAGTTCTCATTTCCACATAAAAAGTGAGAAGAAGTCTAGAGAGTTATTTTCACTTCTTTTTTTCAAACATTAATTTCTTGAAACAGGCTTCTGTTTCTGTCATTACTTTCTAGTTTGTAGTGGCTAACTTTCTTTCTAACAGCATTGAACATTTTAAAATTTCACCATCCATTGTTTGTTAACAGAAAAGACTTGAATACAGATTATTATTTATCAGAAAGACTAGTCCCTGAGAATCTGAAACCAAACAAAGTAAAATGACATCTGGAAATGTCATGCAAAACCCTGTAAATATTAACTATTGCTTTGTTTGATAGATAATAATGTAATTATTAAAATACATGGTGTGTATTTTGTCTAATCCCTACCCCAATGAATTTTTTTAAATTTTACTTATGTGACAGGAATTGCACAATTGTTGTTTTAGGGGGCTGAAAGTATTGTAAATTTGAAAATCCTGATATGAAGTGAGGCAATACAAGTGTCAAATGCTGGGGAAATCAGGAGATTCGGGCAGTTCAAATGAATATAAAGATTTATTGCAAGTTTAAGCTCTTTACAAAAATCTGAGCTACTAATGAACAAGGGAAATGACTGGGAATTAAGAAGGGATTCAAAGTGGGCTGGACTTAGATATCTTGTGGACATGATGGGACTCGTGACTTATGACTCATTTGAGTCATAACTATAGCAATAGCACTTAGATTTATATACTGCTTCATAGTGCTTTAAAGCCCTCTCTAAGTAGTTTACAGAGTCAGCATATTGCCCCCCACAATCTGGGTCCTCATTTTACCCACCTCGGAAGGATGGAAGGCTGAGTCAACCTTGAGCCTGGTAAGATTCGATTTGCCAAATTGCAGGCAGCCGGCAGCCATCAGAAGTAGCCTGCAGTACTGCACTCTAACCACTGTGCCACCTCGGCTAAATACCTAAATGGTATTCTCCCAAAAGCTGATCATTGAATTACTGTAATACATTATCTAAATTTGTAGAATACAATTGAAGTATAATCTAACCAACCAGCTGGATTTACAGAACATATTAAGCCACCAGACTATAACAACCAAGCTAAACCACAATTGCATCTCATTAAGTTTAGCATGTGACACACATAAAGTCACTAAAATTTTAAATGATCTAGCAATGTATGCACATCTTAGACATAACCAACCATTTTACTTAGCCTTGAGAAAAGCCGAATTGGGGCAATGCAATAGTACTGAATGGATATCACACTGAAAGTAAAGAGCTGTCCACAATCATTCCAAAATGTAGAAAGTGGAATGATGGGGCAAATTCTCATTTAACTGTTACAAAAAGGGGTTGTTTTTTTAAATATTAAGAGCAATTTGATAGTGGAAGCAATTAATTAAATAGCAGTAGATTCTTCTTTACTGAATGTATTCAAGCAAAACTAGGCATCTGAAATACTTTAATTTGGATTCCAGCAGTGGAGAGGGATTTAGGCTGAATAGGGTTGAATAGCCTAACCGATTTAACCCAAGTAGCCTAAATTGGGGTTTCTCAACCTTGGCTCCTTGGCACTGGCTGGGGAATTCTGGGAGTTGAAATTCATACATCTTAAAGTTGCCAAAGTTGAAAAACAATAGCTTAAATGGTTTCTTCCAACTCTATGATCCTGTAATTTTATATACAATTCCCTCTTTCAGCTTTCAGGAAGATAAACCACAAATCAGTCTTGGATTAACTTCTGCCTGCCCCTGAGAAATCTACCTGTTAATCAGTGGTGAAATCTTCCCTGGTTTGCCACCGGTTCGCTGCCCACACATGCGCGGTGTGCCAAGTGCATGCTGTGCATGTGTATGCACAGTACATGCCAAAAGCACGCTGTGTGCCTGCGCATGCGCAATGCATGCCAAACACATGCTGTGCATGCATGCACACTGCACGCTAAATGCACGCTGCACGCATGCACATTACACACCAAACGCACTGCGCGCGGAAAAAGGAGGCTTGGGAAGGTAAGTAGAACAACGGGGGGAACAGTTGTGCCGCGTGATTTAGGTTCACTAGAAAGCAGGATTTCCTGCTTTCTAGCGATTTTAAATCGCGCGCACATGATTCGGACCAACCAGTAGCTTTTATCACTACCGGTTCGCCCAAACCGGTGCAAACCGGTAGTATTCACCATTGCTGTTAGTTTGTTAAAAGTGTAGGAGACAATAGAGGGAACAAACCTGAACTTGGCTACTAGTTCCAAGTTCTCATTTTCTATTCACACAGTAATCTGAAACAAAGCAGAGATTTGGAACAAAGTACAATTTGATAACAGAGGCAGGTTTCTATGATCCTGCATCCTCAAATGTTATATATTTTCACAAATCAGAGATTGTTACATTCAAGCCCTATAATAATCCTTCTCTTCATCTGTTGATTTTAAGATGATGTTCTTATAAATTAAGGATACCCTTCATAACTTACTTTCTCAAAATATGACCAGCAATATTTTCTCCTTGTTTTTAAAATTATTTTTAGTTTTTAAAAATCAACAAACTTAGCAAACTGAATAATGCAAATAAAACTTAAATTAATGGATGAATTAAAAATTTAACCAGCGCCATCTTACTTCTCGCACAAGGCAGTTATGTGTATTGAGGTCCCTGTGAATGATATTCATAGAATGGAGATAAGCCTATAAAAAGAAATGAGAAAAAAGAGTTAGAAATTTTGTTATTCTTCCATAATTCCTTTCTTTTTTAAAAGGATATGGCTGACTTCACTTTATCCAGCACTGCTAGATGCTCTTAATACATATAATAAGACTGTTCCCATTTTATAGGAGGCTGAAATGAAACTTGACCTATTGAAGCATATAGGTAGTCCTTGAGTTATGACCGGTCACTTAGCAACCATTCAAAGTTACAACAGATTTACTGTACTTATGACCCAGATTTGAAGTTCAAATGATCACATGACCAAACTTCAGATCCTTGGCAACATGGCCATATTTATAGCCATTTGCAGGAGTCACATGATTGCATTTTATTACTGTTTTGCTGAAAACTGGCACTTCCAGGGATTGGCAAAACTGCACCCATAAGCAACCATTGGTCTGCTTACTGATATTAAGCTTAACAACCTCAGATTCACTTAATGACTAATGCAAAAAAGTTTGTAAAATTAAGTTTAGTCAAGTGACTGACCTGTTTTGACAGGAAACATTGTGAGTGTATTTTTTATTTTAACCAAATCTATTTTACCCACCCTTATTCATGAGCAAGTAAAAATGAACCCAACTGAATCAGATTCGAAAAGTCCACACAATCTAGCATTGTGCTTACAAGACTGGCCAGTAAGTTATTCTGGAAAGCTCACAAGCAACATGCTTTGTTATTTTTACCAAGCCTATGTTGACTCAAGTTATGGAGGCTTCATTTGGTTTGCTCACATACTTTTAAAGGCTAGTGAATAAGACAGAAAGGACATTTTAAAATGATTCCTGCAAGATGCTTTCCTAATGCCCCACAGAATTACTGGTTCAGCCTGCTGCTGCAAATTCATGCTCGCACTCACCATCCCTGAAGCGATGTCTTTTGCAAAACTGACCCGCTGGCTCCAAGGATACTGACTATCCTGGAAGAAAAATATTGCTGGTGAGTGAAGTATTTGGAAAAGTTGGGGTGAAACCTGTCTGGAGCATCTCACTTCTATCAGGAAAGAGAGAGTAGCAGAAAACAGACTGTGCATCCTTTTCATGACTATGTTCACAAAATGCACTTCAGCTGGTTACTGAATTAATCACGTTTGTACAATACTCTGAATCAAAAACGTAACGGGGTATTATTAACTCAGTTTAGTAGATTGCACCCATGCAGTTGTGAGATCTTCACTGATAACTAAGAGCATTCAGTTCAGGTTCAGACCAGGAGTAGGTTCTACTTATCTTTACTACCAGTTCACAACGGGATCGCGCGTGCTTGCTTTGCTTGTGCTCCTTGCTTCTGTGCATGCACAGATTGCTGATGACGACATCCGGGGTGGTGGGCGGAGCCTCCCACAGGTTTTACTACTGGTTCTTGCGAACCGGTCTGAACCGGGGGCAACCCACCACTGGTTCAGACTTGGAGAATAGTACTGTGACAATATTGGTCATGCTTGATGATGACCTCTGGTGGAACCAGGAGAGAGATAGTGCATGCAACCATCCTGATTCTACCTGAGCCCTCAGTGGAAGTGTCGTTCTCTTCCTTTTTAGACTGACGGGGCCAGTTGGTCTTGACAGTGGAGAAGGAACAGGCTTAGGCCTTAAATCTGACAAGGCCAAATGAGTGGCTGTGGATATTTGGGCCTTGTGATTGTGGAGTGGTTCAGTCTTTGATCCTGAATGGGATTGCATTTCTCTTTGGGTTTGGTGGGCAATTTGATACTCTCTAGAACAGGGATCTCCAACCTTGGCAACTTTAAGACTTGTGGACTTCAACTCCCAGAAGCTTTGCTGGCTGAGGAACTCTGAGAGTTGAAGTCCACAAGTCTTAAAGTTGCCTAGGTTGGAGACCCCAGCTCTAAAATTCAGTTTGTGCTCAGGCAGCAGTGTTTTAACATGTAGTGTCAATTACACCATGACGTTAAGTCATAATACAGTTTGCTTGGCCACAACATGCTACATGAACACAGCTATTGTGTTTTATTAACCCTGGCTTACTGTGCTGTGTGAACCCAGCCAGATTGTCTCTGCTGCTCTCCCTCCTCCTGCGCAGATGCTCAATATTCTTACATTAGATCTGATGTAGGTTCTATGCCCTCACCATGCTCTTAATGATCCCACGAAGGGTGCCTCCCTTGATGTACTCTGTGATGAAGTTCAGCCTCTTGTCTTTGTAGAGGACTCCAATGAACCTCAGCACATTGGGATGTTCCAGGCAGCGCATTACCTTCACCTAAGGAACAAAAACCACAAGACAGTTAATTCCACATTCCTCAAAATCTCTTGCTGTTGACAGGAAACTGCATACAACATCAGGGGGAAAAAATTGTTGATTTTGTATAATATTGGGCTACTACCTGCTTCTCTGTAAGCCCTGTAGCAACTACCTAAACTTTGGGGACATCACACAAGGAAAGATTTTGGCAAATATTGTGGAGGAACAGCTCATCATAGAATATTAAAGGTTCCCCTGTGCTAGTTGTTCCCGACTTTAGGGGGCAGTGCTCATCTCCGTTTCAAAGCTGAAGAACCAGCGCTGTCTGAAGACGTCTCCGTGGTCATGTGGCTGGCATGTCTAAATGCTGAAGGCGCATGGAACGCTGTTACCTTCCCACCAAAAGTGGTCCCTATTTTTCTATTTGCATTTTTTTACGTGCTTTCGAACTGCTAGGTTGGCAGAAGCTGGGACAAGTAACGGGAGCTCACCCCGCTACGCATCACGAGGGATTCGAACCGCTGAACTGCCGACCTTTCGATTGACACTACTAAGCTAGTGTCTGAGCCTTATAGAATATTATAGAACAGCATATGCTCCATATGAAACTTAAACCAGAAATCCTTGCTTGCAGTGTCAAAACAGTAAGGATCACCATATACCAGGGGTGTCAAACTCTATTTCATTGAGGGCCACATTAGGTTGTGCTTTACCTTGGGGGACCAGGGTGGGCATGGCCAGCTCGACATCACTCATGTCCAGGGTGCCTGTGGTGGCCTGAGCACTCTGCCAGCGAAAACGGGCTCCTGAGCTCCATTTTTGGCTGCAACAGCTTCCTGCAACCCTCTGTCAGCAAAAACGGAGCTCAGAAGGGCCACCTGCAGCCCCTTCAAGCTCCATTTTTGGCTGTGACAGCCTCCTGCAACCCTCTGCCAGTGAAAACGGAGCTTGGGAGGACCGCTCGCAGCCCTTCCCAGCTCCGTTTCTGCTGGCAGGGGCACCACAGGCCAGTCCTTTGCTGTTTCCAGGGCAGCTCCGCAGGCCAGATCTAAGCACCCCGGAGGCCAGATCCGGCCCCCGGCCTTGAGTTTGACACCCCTGCCATATACATTTAAAGAACAGGGACACAGATCTAAATTAGGCAACATTTGATGTGGGGAGTAAAAAACAAAAACTTAAATGATATTAATAGGAAATCAACAGAAAGGAAACTTCTCTAGGCACTGGACTAAGCTGGAGTAACCAACCTCTTTAAGAAACGTTCTTTGGGTCTCCTCATCGAAACGGATCAGTTCCTTCATGACCATCACTTCTCCAGTCTCCCGGTGGGTCACCTGATGAAGAAAGCAGATGGCATTTAGGGCTTTGTTAGAGGAGGAAACATTTAGAATCATACAGTTACAAGGGATGTTAAGGGTCACTGTAATGGGCAGTAAAAATAATCTTGAGAGACAGGAAGAAGAGCCGCAATGGTCTGATAAACGAAATACAAGTCCAAGGCAGGAATGCAATTTGAAGAAGTGTCACAGAAGTGCCCTAATGCTCTCTAAGATAAAGGCAGGGAGGAGAGGCACACTGAGGGTTACCTTAGAACAGGGGTCTCCAACCTTGGCAACTTTAAGACTTGTGGACTTCAACTCCCAGAATTCCCAGAGTGCCCTAATGCTCTCTAAGATAAAGGCAGGGAGGAGAGGCTCACTGAGGGTTACCTCAGAACAGGGGTCTCCAACTTTGGCAACTTTAAGACTTGTGGACTTCAACTCTCAGAATTCCTCAGCCAGCCAGAGTTGAAGTCCACAAGTCTTAAAGTTGCCAAGGTTGGAGACCCCTGCCTTAGAAGACTCTAGTTTTTAGTGTATGCATAGGCCAAGTTTCATTTTCAATTTTCTAGGATAAGCTAAAATAATGCAATTATGCGCATGGATCAGCTAATCCAATCTCCTCCTCAGTCAGATTTTTTAAGAGTCTGAATCACTGAACAATGACTGTGCAACACAGAAATTCCAGCAACAGGCTGGCTAGATTGAGCCATAATCTAGTTCCAGCTGGTAGAAAGGGCACAAAATACCATGCCTGCATCTTCTAAAATGTTACCGTTTGATTGTTTTTAAAATAGTGACCAAAAAAAAGAAAGAAAAGAAAAACACAAAGTTAAAAATACATACATTATTTAAAAAAAAATACATAAAGGGGATTTTTTTTAAAAAAAAGTGAGATAAAATACAGCAAGAATAATAAGTATACCATTTTAACAGTAAACAGTGGTAATTCTATACAAGTAGTCTTCAACTTACAACCATTCATTTAGCGAGCATTAAAAGTTACAACAGCACTGGAAACAAGTTTTTTATGACCTATCCTCATACTTACAACTGTTGTAGCATCCCACATAAATCATGGACTACCAGTATATAGTTAACTAATGCAGTTATGAAGAAAATCAATCCTGACTGCTCTTTGGAAGGACACATACTGAAGCTGAAGCTCAAATACTCATTCGAAAAGACCCTGATGTTTAGTAAGATTGAAGGCCAAAGGAGAAGGGGACAGCAGAGGATGAGATGGTTAGATAGTGGCATTGATGCAATGAACATCAATTGGTGCAAACTCCGGGAGACAATTCCTGGCATGTTGCAGTCCATGGGGTTGCAAAGAGTTGGGTATGACTTAATGAACAACAGTGCAATTATTATTCAAATACATATGAATCTCTAATATGTAGAGTATATATAACCCTTTTTTGACGTATTTAGTGTAAATGAGTTTCATATTTGATTACATTTGTCTATCTATAGGCAATCTGCTCATGAGTGGCAAGTGCCACTTAGCTGCCAGCTGCCTGCAATTACTGCGAGTTCAAATCTCACCAGGCTCAAGGTTGACTCAGCCTTCCATCCTTCCAAGGTAGGTAAAATGAGGACCCGGATTGTGGGGGCAATAAGCTGACTTTGTATAAAAAAGAACACCGCAAAGGGGGCAGCGAAAGCCCTACTAAGCAGGTATATACAAAAGTATGAAGGCTATTGCTTAACGCATTGGGTCTCTGGAGAAGGGCGGCATATAAATCAAACAAACAAACAAACAAACAAACAAACAAACAAATAAGTGCAATCAGTCCTCAATCCATTGAGTAAATGGGGTATATGTTTCTCTTTCCAGTGCTGGAATATCAGTCTCTTGGGCACAGTATGGGCACAGAGAATGCAGTTACACTATCCGGTTGCCACATTCCAAGTGCTTGGTATGTAATTCAAAAGAATATCATTGTCTGAACATTTTAGATTTTGTCACACAATTATATTGATACAGTCTACTACTTTTACGTTGTTTACTACTTTCGTTAAGTAAAGGGCATTGTACAAAATGTATCCTTATTACATCCCCAACAAAATGCTGTCTTGATACCATGCCTGTACCTTAATGGCCTGCCCAAAGCAGCCCTTGCCCAACACCTCGCCATGAATGAGATCCGAAGGGCGGAAGATGCGATGAAGACGGGAGACAACCCGCAATGATTCTGAGCGGCCAATATCTTTCCTCTGGGAGGAGGGGGAGCCCAGAGAGCTGGAACAAGGTGACTTATCAATGCTACAGCTCCTCCTGTGTGGAAGAAGAGAAACGTTCTTCTCAGGTGTACATCGAGCATGCTCTTCTCACAAAAGACCAATTTCCAGGTGCCCCAGTTCAATTTTTCTAGGTTCAGGGAGAAACTGGAAGAATTTCATCTTGAACAACTTCCCGTTTTCCCTTAATTCCAGCTTAATTAAGACAACACAGCTTGCAATTTACCCTCACCTTCTTTGGATGTAATGGTAAAACATTAGAAAATAGCCATTTTCACAGGAGTAGAATCTGTGCCTCTGTTGGCTGCACGTGGCCCCCCGAGCTCCGTTTTTAATGGCAGAGGGAGGCAGGAGACCAGCAGAGCTGAAAACGGAGCTCAGGAGCCCGTTTTCACTGGCAGAACACTCGGGCCACGAGACACCCCTGACACAAATGACATCAAGCTGGCCATGCCCACCATGGCCACCCCCACCCCCAGCCCCCGAGGTCAAACACAACCCTGATGCGGCCCTCAATAAAATCAAGTTTGACACCCCTGTTCTATATTCTCTTCTACTCTTGAGATCTACTGACCTCTGCTAGGATATAACTAATTCACAAATTTAAAATATCTTTACTTAAGTTTCTCTTTGCTCAAAACATCTTTACTCAAGAATCCTAGAAAATGCAAGCACGCAAAGGACCTTACAAGGAGGAATCTGACATACTTTGGAAAAACACATTTCCTAGGGTGTGTTGCTCACAAACAGATGGAATTGTAAATTATTAAGCAGAGAGGGACAGTGTATGAATAATACACTTATCCAGTTGTCTTAGCAGTTGTATCAGAAATACACTGAATTCAGTTAATCTTGGTAGGGGTTTTTTTGTGGCATACACCCCCAGTCCGTTTAATTCCTTTCAGTCTGATGTATTGCATTAGCCTAGGAAATAAGTTGATTCAGTAAATATATAAAGGGCAATGTGTAAACAAAACCAGCATGAGACTGGAAAATAGAAATGGAAGTTGGCCAAGAAGGCAGCATCTTTGGGTTTGCCAGGGATTCTGCTCGTAGGGGCTCCTTTTCTGCCTGCCTCTATATTTATAATTTCAAGGTTGCCTTCTTCAACCTGATACCTTGTAGGCTGCCAACCTGGCTGTGGACTTTGTGGATTCTAAGTGCTTTCCCAACACAATCTTCAGGGCAGTGGTGAAATTCAAATATTTTTACTACCGGTTCTGGGGGCGTGACATGGTTTGGTGGGTGTGGTGTGGTTTGATGGGCGTGGCTTGGTGGGCATGGCAGGGGAAGGATACTGCAATATCTCAATTTCCATCCCACTCCAGGGGAAGGATTATGCAAAATTCCCATTCCCTCCCCACTCCTGGGGGAAAGATATTGCAAAATCTCCATTCCCACCCTACTCTGGGACCAGCCAGAGGTGGTATTTGCCGGTTCTCTGAACTACTAAAAATTTCCGTTACCAGTTCTCCGAACTACTCAAAATTTCCACTACCGGTTCTCTGAACTACTCAAAATTTCCGCTACCGGTTCTCCGAACTACTCAAAATTTCCACTACCGGTTCTCCGAACTACTCAAAATTTCCGCTACCGGTTCTCTGAACTACTCAAAATTACCGCTACAGGTTCTCCAGAACCTGTCAGAACCTGCTGGATTTCACCCCTGCTTCAGGGCACTAAGCTAAGAAAAAGTGCACTAACTATTTTCTAGTTGCATTTCTACAGCATGAGAGCAAAAACCTTTCTACGGAGGAGGGAAGGGGAATCTACTTCAGAGAGCCATCTTCTACTCAATCCTTACATGACAGTGCGCTGGCGAATGGCTGAAGGGTCTGGGCAAGGTGTGTGGCTAGGCGAATGGAGAGGACTGCGCAGCTCTGAAAGAGGGCTGCTTTCAATGATCTCATGGGGGTCGTGTTCAATGGTCAGCTGCAGCAGGCGACTGGTCTCTTGGATCAGAAGATCGATCTGTGGAGATAGAGAAGGCAGGCTGAGAAGAGAGGCAATACATCCTGACAGGCACGGGGCCACATTGTGGAAACAAAAATGAGAAGAGGATGACTGAGTCAGTACTGACAAAAAAAAAAAAATCACCTCATCCAGCGGGACATGACGGATTGGTGTGCCGTTGATTTCCAGAATGCGGTCACCGACATGGATGGAATTCTTCATATCGGGGCTTATGCAGTCTGGGTCTAATCTAAAAATACAGAAGGGGGCAGCAAAGGAGGCTTAAATTACTCTGTTCTGGCATATATCTCCCAAACTAAGCCTCAGGAAAGCGATAGCATGTTAGAGCTTTCTCTGAAAACCAGAAGAGAGGGATCAAAGCACTTAGATTCCATCACCCTCCTCTTACAATCAATCAACATGGTGTACACCCACATTCTTCAGCCAGATGTCCTCCAGATGTGTTGAGACTGCAACTCCTAAGAGCCATTCAGTTTAAGACTTCTAGGCATTGCAGTCAACACATATAGAAAAGGAGTTGTGAAATGAACAGAACCTATTAAACAGTTCCATCTCCAGAATAAAAACAGGTTTTTACTTTGTCAGTTGCCCTTCTTTTCTGAATTCCACGCTCTAATTCCCATGATATTCTGCAGATAGTTTGATTATATCAGATATCACCACATATTCCCTGAAAATATACAATTATCTGACGCCAAGAGTAGTAGACAATTGCGTTTGACAAATAATTGAGCGATTCCTTATTTCACACTTATTTCCATGTAACACTCTTGAGATTTTCATGGTATTGGATAGACAGCTTGCAAACATATGACTTGTATTATAGACTGATTGGTAACATACAGTGGTAACTGATATTTGAGTTCTGTCAGTTTAGGACAATCCTTATTTAAAGCCTACCCCAACCAAAAATATATGCCAACAAGACTCAGAATAGGTAGATGTAAAAAAGAAATGCCTCAGATGTCTAAATGTTAAAAATCTACATTTGTAATGCCAAACTGTGTAAATAGTCTCTATCATTCAGAACACTCCAGAGGCCTGATATGGAAGGTTACAATTTCTGAAGAACAACATTTCCTAATGGCTGGCAGTCTGTACTCACTCACGAACGCGCACAGTATGTGGGTGCTCAGAACCTCCATGCTTGTCAATGGAGACGGAAAAACCCCGCTTGTTTTCGGAACATGCTGGAATAGACACCAGGGTGACAGTGTGTGGAATCCGGGTGCCGGGAGATTCTGGAAGCAGCTGATCCATCACGGGTGTCACCACCATCTGGTAATAACAGTGCCCACTGCAACATGGAAGAAAAGGTACCACAAACTAGGACATCCATTTCCAAACCTCAGGATGAAAGAGCCCAAGGCTACCACCAGAAATTGATTAAAGAATATTTTAAAAGCTTGCTAAGAAACACCAATATGTCTCCTCTGAAGGAGGTAACCCTCCAGAAACAGAAAAGAAAGAAAAAAATGAATAAGAATAATCATTCTTCTCTTTTTCTTTCTTTTCTGTTTTTCTACATACTTTTTATTCTCTTTTTTCTTTAGTATCCCTTCTTTCTGAGTTTAGTTTGTTTATAATTATTATTAGAACTTTCAAACTGAGCAAATCTCTCTTCCCCTCCCCCCAAGGTGTGTCCAATCTAATTTGTTGTTAATCTAATTTAGATAGTTCTCAATCTAAAGATGTTGAGACTCTAGAAAGAGTGCAGAGAAGAGCAACGAAGATGATTAGGGGACTGGAGGCTGAAACATATGAAGAACAGTTGCAGGAACTAGGTATGTCTAGTTTAATGAAGAGAAGGACTAGGGGAGACATGATAGCAGTGTTCCAATATCTCAGGGGCTGCCACAAAGAAGAGGGAGTCAAGCTATTTTCCAAAGCACCTGAGGGTAGGACAAGAAGCAATGGGTGGAAACTAATCAAGGAGCAACTTAGAACTGAGGAGAAATTTCCTGACAGTTAGAACAATTAATAAGTGGAACAACTTGCCTGCAGAAGTTGTGAATGCTCCAACACTGGAAACTTTTAAGAAGATGTTGGATAACCATTTGTCCGAAGTGGTGTAGGGTTTCCTGCCTAATCAGGGAGTTGGACTACTAGAGGACCTCCAAGGTCCCTTCCAACTCTGCTATTCTATTCTATTCTATTCTATTCTATTCTATTCTATTCTATTCT
>WNWU01000013.1:6690298-6777785 GCA_012654045.1 Ptyas mucosa
GGGGGGAAAAAGCATATCCTATTCACCATCATCTTCCACCTACATGACTTTGTTGGTTATGATGACGTTGGTGCCACAGACAGTCTACTTTTCCCCCAATTCACGTCTCTTTTCTCTGTATTGAAGTAACAAAATACCAAATAAAAGGATTTAAGGAGATCTATGCTCAGGCAGTAGCCTCTCATACGATTTTTATCTCCTTCCTTCTACAAACACTGGTGGCTCCACATCCAGTGGTGGGATTCAGCCAGTTCGCACCACTTCGAGAGAACCGATTGTTAACTTTCTGAGCAGTTTGGCAAACTGGTTGTTGGAAGAAATCATTAGGGCAGAGAACCAGTTGTTAAATTACTTGAATCCCACCACTGTCCACATCTATTCTTCTTCCTTCTCCTCCTCCTCCTTGCCCCCTGTCTCCTCTTTTGTTATGTCCTCTTCTTTCCCATTTCCAAAATGAAAAGCTGAAAACCAATGGAAGGACCTTTAGATTGAAGGGGGATCTGTCCCTATCCCCTTCACAATGGTCATAGCATTTCTGAAGTAGCACCGTCCAAGGGAGAAAAAAAAAGATTCATGATTTGGTTACATGCAGTTCTGAATCCTGTTGCAAAGGTGTATTTCTTGCTCACTATTTCCCCATCAATGGCCACAGCCAGAGGAAAAATATGCCAGACAGACCTAGAGATCAGAGATGTACAGTCAGGCCTTCATCACTGCCTACCCACCTCTTAACAATCCATATCCCTTTAAAGGTGAGCTCTGAATTATCTGACGAAAGGACAACATTATTAAATGCAGGGAACAATAATCACCAGAATTGTATTTCATGCAGTCAGTGTTATCATTTCCATTTAAATTAAATAATACCATGCTGAGTTTTTACCATGGCCCTACCCTGTTTTCCCCAAAATAAGACATCCCCTGATAATAAGCCCAATTGGGCTTTTGAGCGCATGGCAATAAGGCCAAGCACTTATTTCAGGGTTCAAAAAAATATAAGACAGGGCCTTATTTTTGGGGAAATACGGTAGTTAGTTGTTTTTTTCTGTTCCACTTGCTTTTTGGCTTGTGATCACTTGCCCCACCCCCGCCCCCTCCAAAACCAAGTTACGTCATCCGGTGATGCTCTGCGTGGAGGTCCTCTCTTACCATGACAAGCCCTTTGGTGATCTGCTCTGAGCAGCCATGGCACAGTTCCCCAAAGTGGGCCCAGTAATCCTTTTTGCAGTAGAGACGACCATCCTTCTCGTAGTACTGATGGGAAAGCAAAGCCCCACATTCGCAGCACCTGCAGAGACAATAAGAAAATAGGTTTTTTTCAGCCTCAGGACTTTGAATGGAAACCTACTGCATGCAGAGATTCCAAAAGCAGAGCTTGAAGGAGGCATAATCCCACAGGTTCTGAGGAGTTGTGTTTGCCCAGCATACTTAATTTAGACTGCTACTAATTTAGTCGGATCCAAATTACTCTTAGATTCGGTAGCACATGCTTGTTAGGTTAAGAGTCACCAATTTGGGAAAAAGAGAAACCTTATTCAGTTTCTCCTTGTTCCTGTGTAACACAACATTGTTGTGGCCCACCAGTGGCCAGTGGAGCTGGTGGCAGACTCAGACAGTGATGAGGTTGGGGAGGAACATGGGCCAGTCCTGGAGTCTGGGGAAGGCTCTGATGAGTGCTCTGTGTAGGAGGCAGAGATGGGGCCAGGGCCGTATGACAGTTGTCAGCTGCCTTCGGAGTGGGACATCAGTGGGGCAGAAGAACAGCTGGAGCCTGTTCCCAGTGTGCACATGTGCAGAGCTGCCAGGAGAAGGGAACAGCTAAGGAACAAGGGTCGACTCGTGAGTAAAGCCACAGGTGGATGGTGAATGGCTCCTCCCATAGGGAATAAAGAGGAGCAAAAGAGGAGGGGAGTTTGCAGGAGACAATTAGTTTGCTTAATTGGTTCATGACTCTCAGAGACTTCTTGCCAAGTTTTGAAGATATCATCCTGGCAGCTCTTCAAGCCAGATAAGGTCTGTGACTGTAAATTCTCCCTTGAAAGATTTTGCTGAATGTGAATGAGAGGAATTCACAGTAATTTAATTAAAAGGGTTTTTTGTCGGGACAAGGAGTCTGCTTCGTGCTCTTGGGAAGCTTAGGTCAGAACAAGCATCTGAAGTCCTTGCGTTGTCTTACTCCAGTGGTCATTTCTTGATTGCTTACACAGGGATCAATGAGTGCATCTTGGACTATTTAACCAATTAATGCTTAGATTCTAAGATTTATTAAAAAACTGGAATACCATTTTTTCATCACCACTATCTACTTCTACAATATTGTGTTTCCTGGGAAGACCAGTGGGCAGTACAGGAAGATGAGTCTAGAAGTGTGACCCCAGAAATGTGTGATATATGGTGTGTGACATATTGTGTGAAATCTATTTCTGGGTTCATGCAATACAGGTAGTCCTCGACTTAACAACACTTCAACTTCACTTAGTGACTGCTCAAAGTTACAATGGCCCTGAAAAAAGTGACTTATTACCCATTTTTCGTATTTATGACCGTTGCGGCATCAAATTTTTCAATTTTCAATTTCCAAACATTAGGGATGCTCAAAAGTTGTGACATGTTCCCCATGATCACATGATTTACATTCAGATGCATGACAACTCAACTCACATTTATGATGGTGTCCGTTGCAGTGTCCAGGGGCCATGTGATAACTTTTTGCGACCTTCTGACAAGCAAAGTCAATGGGATCGCCAGATTCACTTAACAACCATGTTGCTAATTTTACAACTGCAGTGATTCACTTAACAAATGTGGCAAGAAAAGTCGTAAAATGGGGCAAAACTCACTTAACAAATTTCTCACTTGGCAAGATAATTTTTGGGCTCAATTGTGGTCATAAGTTGAAGACTACCTGTATATCCTGACTAGGGGAAGCTGTTTTGGCTAAGGATTTTTCCAGAATACCTTGGAAGTAGAATGATCCCCCTGATCTAAAGTTAATAGTTTTGGGGTTCACCCAACAAGCTGGTCTTGAAATACTCCAGTAGTACTGTGTAAATGTTGCCCCAAGTGCAATATTTTATGTCACATCATGACATGCTCTTCAGGCTAAGGGGGAGCAAATTTAAATGGCTAAACCATTTTACCATACTTCCCTAGGCAAGGGGCAGGGTGAATTTAGCCATTATGAGATTATTAAACCCAATCTTCCCTTTTGTGGATTGCTACAGTTCTGTTTTCCTGGACTTTTGAATAATCCAGCTGGGCCACCCAGAGAGGACTGGTACAATCCTGATAAAATTAAGAAGTATTGTAACTCTACACATATGTGGCCCTGGTACAATGAAGGTATTTATCTAGGATGGAGATATTTTCTTCGTTGACTCTTCCTTTCAGTTCAATGAAAGGAATCCATGCCAATAAGAGAAAGAAGGAACTTTATTCACCTCTGAATCATTTTTCGAAAGTGACCTGTCAATGGCCCCATGAAGCAGAGGATATGACGGCAGATTTGAGACTGACAATAGAAAATATTTCTTCACTCATTACTATAAATAATTCAAGGCCACAAATTACAGGGAGGGACTCTAGATGTCTTTATATGAGATTTGGAGAAACTGATTGAGATCAACCCAACATAAGTTCTGGTGGACAAGAAGAACCTTAATTTCTAGCAAAAGTATATAAAAGCTGGGAATATTCAGAAGTAATCACTATTTCCATCCTTTTTCTGAGTATGGGAGGGGCCAGACAGGCATAGCTGCTGGGGATTTCTCCTGAAGAGAAGAGAAATGACACAGGAGATTCACTTCCTATTTAGATCTGGCCTGTTTCAAAATCTCTGTTTTTCTTCTCGTACCACATGATGCACTGTAAAGATATTGTGTGGAAATGTTATTTGCTGGGCAAAGTGTATTGTTTGGACACAACCATTTTGTTCCAAAATAGATTTTGTCTATTACCAGGATTTATAATTAACTGCAAGCATAGCATCTGGCCATTCCTTGGAAAATGAAGTCCACAAATGAAAAGTGGCACGGAGCTAAACACTCTCAGTGGACTGACAGATGTTGTAGCCGACGAATCAGCTGTCTTTTAGAATCTGCAGCTAATCAATTACATACAAATTGATCTTACCAAACTGCAAGGCACAGTAGGTACCCTTCTAGCAATGCCAATAGCACCGGATAATATGAAATGTATGAAATGACTGACCAGATGCAAAGTGGCTCCTGAAAATATGCTCTCTTAGCTTAGTTGTCTTCCCACATTTTTTGGAAATCCCATTAGTTTCCTGATTCTGCTAAACCAGTGCACCAGTTAAAGAATACAATAGAATAATACATTGTTGTCACTTTAAATGTGCACTAATCAGCATACATTAAAATGAAACTTCACTGCATTCAGCTTTCAAAGGATATCCGCGGGGGAGGGCCTTCTCTGTGGCTGCCCCAGCTCTCTGGAACCAGTTACCTCCTGAGGTCCGGACCGCCCCCACCCTATTGGCCTTCCGAAAAGCGGTGAAGACCTGGCTTTTCCGGCAGGCCTAGGACCGTTGATCTCACTGTTGCGATCTCGCGAGATCCGGCCATGAATGGTGTGAATGGATTTTAATGTTTTAATTTTTTAAATGTTTTTATAATGGTTTTTCTTTTAAATGTATCGTAAGCCGCCCTGAGTCTTCGGAGAAAGGCAGCATATAAATTGAATTAATAAATAAATGAATTAATAAATAAATAACCATTATGCATATACCCAGATACACACACATATATGACATAGAGAAATATCACAGTCTAAAAGATGTAGCAATTGATCCACAAAACCCAACCAATTATTACTTGTCCTTTGACACACTGATAGGGAGAAAAAGTGTCCAGTGGTACCTTGGTACTCAACTGCTTTGAGACTCATCAAATTTATGTATTTTGCTGAGAAACTTTTGTCCTGGTACTCATCATTTGTTTGGTATTCAACAAGCAAACTAGAACTTGCCAGTTTTGGTTGCCTTGTGACTTGCTACTCTTTCCACCGAAACAAAGAGGGACGTTAGTTATGCAGTAGCTCTTGCCATGTGCACATCCCCTTGCAGTCTCATCTTTGCTTATGTGGCCATTTTGGGCATTTTTGCTCTTCCCCCCTTCATCCGTACAGGTACAGTGAAGTTTTTTTATTTTATTAAACCTAAGTATTTATTAATTCTTAGGTTTATTTCTCATGTAAAGTAATGAGAAATTCTTTTTACATATTGCCTTAAAAAGTGTGTTGTCTTTGATTTGGGAATGCATTAAATTTATTTACATTATTCCTTATGGGTAAAATTCGTTTGGTACTCATTGTTTTTGATACTCATTGTGCCTCTCGGAACCAATGAATGATGATTACTGAGGAACCACTGTACTTGCTTCTGAATTTCCAGATGAAAAATTCCTCTGCTTTTGGGCCATTTGAAGGTATCATCTCCTTGACTGTATTTTCCCCCAGCCCAGTGATGGTACTCAGCTGGTTCTATCCGGTTTGGGCAAATTGGTAGTGGCGACTGCGGGAGGCTCTGCCCACCCTCCCAGATGTCATCACATCCTGTTTCTGACACTCTGTGCATGTGTGGAGGTGCACGCACTCCCATTTGCGAATTGGTAGCGAAGGTAAATGAATAACACCCCTGCCCCAGCCCTTGACTTTATGCTTAATTTAAACATGGCGCTGGAAATAAGAGGAAAGTTCTCAAATATCTTTTGTTCTGCTGCTCTCAGCTTCGTTTCTTTTGTCCTTGAATTCTCTGTTTAAGCTCTGGAATCAAATGACAGATTCGGTTCAAACCTCTCTCTTCTCCCCCAGACCCCAATATTTCCTGCTTCCAACAGCAGTTCCCGAAGAGCCAAGAGGGTAGGTCTGAGGCCCCATCAGTCCCCTTAATGTGGTTTGCTTCAATTTGGCTCAGCATAATGTAGGAAACCAGTGACTGTGGCTTGCAAAGAGGCGCACATTATTTTTATCTTCAAAGCCAGTGGCTTTTATTAAAAATAGTTCTAAGCATTAACAGAAGTCACAGTAATAACCAATGGTGTCATTGCTGGAAGGGGTGGCAACAATGGCATTTCCTTCTACTGCCTTCCCTCCCCTAAGTTTGGGAGGTGAATAAAATAGGTACATTATGCCTTTAATTTGATTTAGCTCCCCTTGAAAAGTATGTTGTTACATTACGATTTACTCACTGAATTTTGATGACAGTGTCTAGGAATCTCTATGGGTGCATTTACACAACTTATTTATTGACTCATTTAGAGTAAACTGAACCCTAAATGAACCAAATGGCTGGATTTGCCCAACACATTAAGTCACAAAAAGAATAACCAAGGTTAACGTTAATCAAGCCAAACCATCTTGTATGAATGCATCTGCTGGAATTACATTTGAACTGGTTAAGTTAAGAGTATTATATGGATGTTGCCCATTGGGGGTTGGTGGCAGTGGTGGGATTCAAATAATTTAACAACCGGTTCTCTGCCCTAATGATTTCTTCCAACAACCAGCTCACCAAACTGGTCAGAAAGTTAACAACCGGTTCTCCCGAAGTGGTGCGAACTGGCTGAATCCCACCACTGGTTGGTGGTGAAGTGCTCCATTACTGGAGCAGAGCTGGCAACAGAGTTGGACAGTGAGGAGGTTGGGGAGGAACATGGGCCAGTCCTGGGAGCTGGGGAAAGCTTGGGCAAGGGCTCTGCGTCGGAGGCAGAGAGGCAGCTTGACAGCAGTGAGGCAGAGGAACAGCTGGAACCTGTTCCCAGTGTGCCCATGCGCAAAGCTGCCAGAAAACAGGAACAACTAAGAAAGCAGGGTCGACTTGGGAGTAAAGCCACACCTTGGAGATGATTGGCCCCTCCCATAGGAAACAAAAGAAGAGCAAACAGGGTGTGGGCTTTTGTAGGAAACAATTAGTGCATTCGTTCTGTGACTCTGAGAGACTCTGTGCCAAGTTTTGCCTTGTGCTGCATTTGGAAACAAGTTACGTGGCAGCTTGCCAAGTGAGATAAGGTGTGTTGATAAATATTCCTCTGAAAGACTATTTGGACAGGCCTTGCTGACTATGAATGAAAGTAAATAAAAGAGGTTTTGCCGGGATCAAGACTCTGCTTCCTGCTTTTTAAGGGAGCCTAGATCAGAACAAACCACTTGTCTGAAATGGTATGGGGTCTCCTGCTTGAGTTGGGGGTTGGACTACAAGAGTTTTAAATTCCCTTCCAACTCTGTTATTCTAGTAAGATGCCTTGCAACATTTGTGGGCAATTTACCATCCATGGATTAATGCAGTAATCAAGTTAACTATATTTGCAAAGTTGATTCTTTGGTTTTGATTCAGAACAACAGAGTCCACATATCTATTACAATTTCTTCAGCTCAGCATTTCACATCAAGGATTTTCATGTAATCCCTATTTAAATAGGAGCCACTGCCATCTGGACTTGTAGTCTTAATGGTGGAGGCTCCCCTTCATTAAACAAAATGACCTTCTAGTATGCGTTTCAAAGGATTAAACCTGTTCCCAGTGGTGAAATCCACATTTTTTTTTACTACCGTTCCCTGGGTGTGGCTTGGTGGGCGTGGTGTGGCTTGATGGGCGAGGCTTGGTGGGTGTGGCAAGGAAAGGATATTGCAAAATCCCCATTCCCTCCCCACTCCTGGGGGAAGGATATTGCAAAATCTCCATTCCCACCCCACTCTGGGGCCAGCCAGAGGTGGTATTTGCCGGTTCTCTGAACTGCTCAAAATTTCCGCTACAGGTTCTCCAGAACCTGTCAGAACCTGCTGGATTTCACCTCTGCCTGTTTCCCTCTAAAGTCAGCCCTTTAAGAAGATGTTTAGAGGCTGTAACTGATGCCAGAATGATTGGCTTTTGTTATATTACCATTATACTGTAGTCCTCCACTTACAACAGTTCATTTAGTGACTGTTCAAAGTTATAACAGCACTGAAAAAAGCGACTTATGACTGTTTCTCACACTTTTGACCATTGCAGCATCTCTATGGTCATGTGATCAAAATTCAGACATTTGGCAACTGACTCATATTTATGACGGTTGCTGTGTCCTGGGGTTATGTGATCACCTTTTGCGACCTTCTGACAAACAAAGTCAACAGGGAAATCAGATTCACTTAATAACCATGTTACTAACTTAATAACTGCAGTAATTCACTTAATAACCGTGCCAACAAAGAAAGGCAAGATTTGTTATGTTTTACATTTGTATACCATTTCTACCATTTGGCATTGTACACATTTGTATACCACCTCTTGGAACTTAAGTGGTTGATAAATCTTAGAAGTAAGTAAATAAAAAAGAAAGTCTTGTGTACTTGTTATGCACATTCCCTCTATCTGCTAATAGCAATTTCTGTTTCAGGCATGTACCCTCCAATAAATGTGTTGATGAAGGTTTGTCTTCTGACCAGATTTCTAGCCTGGTGCCTTAACTACTAGACCAAATCTGCTCTCATATTTCTCTATGTGTTTGGGGAAGGTAGAAGACTACAAGGGTGGTATGAAAACAATAGGCCTTCCATAGGCTTCCCACTTCCATTTTCACTTATATTTTGGGGGGGGGGAATGATTTTTTCTTTTTTTTCAACCATTTTTGTTCACAAAAACTTGAGGTCTTGGGGGATGGTTGGAATGAACGTAGCTCTGAACTGCTCAGTCCTTTTTAAAAATAATCCTGTCATGGATCAGAATCCTATCTGGAGAAGAGATGAGAGCAATTCACAGCCCCCAACTTTTACAGTCTTGCCCTTGTTTTGTTTAGATGACTAACCTACCAGAGCAAAAAACTTACATTCAAATATCTAATGGAAATATGTAAAGCTCCTTTCGCTTTGTTTCAATTTTTAATTCTTCTACGGGTCCATTCACCTGGCCTTCTGTTTTCTAACAACCAGGCTTATCTCATTCTGGAATGCAAATTCCATAGGATTAAACCGGAATTCAGTAGGCTTTCAAGGGCTTGACCTCACTGACTCTTTCTAACCTGTCAGTATGCCATGAGAAAAAGGAAGTGAGAAGTGAAAAAAATATTATCTAACCCCATCGGTATTTCATGAGAAAAAGGAGGTAAGTGTCAGGGTTCCAAGTAATACACCCATAACAAACAGAACTCCGATAGTAAGAAGTGTAAAATATGTTGGGCTAGCCTCAGGTTGGTCATATATGTCACTTCCTTTTAACCAATTTCCCACGTAAGGCAGCAAAGTGTCTTTCTAGTGATGCCACCATCACTAGAAAGATTTAACAGTGTTTACAACAAGAACACACCCATTAACAGAGGTCACAGATTGAGTTTGTCACAGATACTTCAAGACCATCTAGCAGTGATAAGAGGTTCACCCTTTCTATGAAACGTACAGCATGTGGAACTAAGGGAATGGATTGCCTTGATATCCCTTGTAAAGAACTGTAAATAATTAAATGGGTATTTAATTGCCGAGGATTTCAATTTCAGGTTTAATTCTTATTTTACTGGTAGTCCTTCACTTACGACTGGTCACTTAGTGACCATTTAAAGTTACAATATACCCCGAAAAGGGGCTTATGACCTGGATTCCAAGTTCTCAGGACCAAGCTCCTCTACAGTCACATGCTTGCATTTTGGGTGCTCAGCATTTACGGCTGTTTGTATTGTCCCACAGTCATGTGATCGCAATTTACAATGTTTTCACCAGAAGCTGATATTTGCTTCCAGTTTCCAGCAAAGAACGTTGGTTGCAGACAATGGATTCACTTAATGACTGCAGTGTTGGATTAACGACCATAATGTTTGCTTTACCACCACTGAAAAAAAAAGAAGTCATAAAATCAAGCATGACCCACTTAAGGACCTGGAATGATTTATAATCGCAATTCCGGGCTCAATTATGGTCGTAAATCAAGGATTGCCTTAATAATTTCCGGTGTTATTAACTTCCTCAAAGGCATCCACAGGAGAGTGGTCGAAAAAGTCAAGGTGTCGATCGTGACCTGCAATTAAAGCTCTGTCCCTTTGTACGCATTTATGCATGTGTTCAGTTGCATAGCCGTGACCATCTTTCTGGCTTTCTTTTACACCTATCCTCCCCCCCTCCCAACACCCAACACCCCTATTGTTTTTTTGTCAAATATTTCCAAATTTAGCCTCTCACTTTTATAATTAAGTTTGATGCATTCACCAGCATAATAATTTCTATTTTCTTGCACTGATTGCCATTGGATTTAATTTTTGAATTTAGAATGTTAGTGTATTCATTTCATGCTTTTTATATAATATGCTCAAGTAACTTTTTTTTCCCTAAGCGTGGCTCAGTGGCTAAGACGCTGAGCTTGTCAATTGAAAGGTCGGCAGTTTGACGGTTCAAATCCCTAAGTGCCGCGTAACGGTGTGAGCTCCCGTTACTTGTCCCAGTTCCTGCCAACCTAGCAGTTTGAAAGCATGTAAAAAATGCAAGTAGAAAAATAGGGACCCCCTTTGGTGGGAAGGTAACAGCGTTCTGTGCACCTTTGGCATTTAGTCATGCTGGCCACATGACCACGGAGATGTCTTCGGACAGCACTGGCTCTTTGGCTTTGAAACGGAGATGAGCACCGCCACCTAGAGTCGGGAACCTTTACCTTTGTAAAGGTTCCCCTACCTGTGTGAGGGGAACCTTTACCTTTAATATTCTATAACGAGCTGTTCCTCCACAATAGCAAAGCTGGCTGGGGAACTCTGGGAGTTGAAGTCCGCCAGGCTTAAAGTTGCCAAAGTTGGAGACCCATGATTTAAATCATAACTGTTCTGCAAAAATGCCACTTGCAATGATCTTATTAAGATCACAGAATACTTTAAGATATGGGATCAATTTTACCATTGGTTAGAAAAGATACAGATGAGTAAATTAATAGCTATGTAAAAAAATGGTATAATTAGAATACTGTATTTTTGGAGAAATGTTGTAATAGATTTGGTGAAAATGAAGACAGAAGAAACAACAAAAAGAAGATGAAGTTACAGAGAAAACGCTGAGATGTCGCACGGGAGGGATGACTGATGTATTAAATGTTTGTTTGTGTATAAAATTTAAAAAAAAAATTTCAAAAAAAAAGATCAAAGCTGGCTGGGGAATTCTGGGAGTTGAACTCCGCCAGGCTTAAAGTTACCAAGGTTAGAGATTCATGATTTAAATTTATTTATTTTATTAAATTTTTATACCGTCCTTCTCCTGGACTCAGGGCGGTGAACAGCCAAGAATAAAAACATCACATACAAAATTTATTTTTTTAAAAAAAGAATTAAACAAATTTTGGCCCAATAAATTTAAAACAACCCAACTAAAATCAATTTACCATTAAAAATATCTAAGGGGGGGTTACAGTTAAACAGTTAAATCATAACTGTTCTGCAAAAATGCCACTTGCAATGAACTTATTAAAAATGTAACAACTAAAAAAGCAGATCCTGAAAACCGTAAGCAAGCTCCGGTTTTCAATGGGCTTCCTTTCCCAATAAATGCCTGCATTGTTATGAAATCTTAGAGACCATCATCTTCTGAACACAGGCAGAAAGTCTATTTCTAAGCTTATAAATTCAAGATTCAACGAAAATGAAAACGTGCCAGACGAACACTAGGTGCCTCCAACCCACTAGGCTGGCAAATCTCAAGGTTGAAAATGAAAGTTTCCTACAAATCTCTAGAGGAAGTTAAGGGAATCCTTCAAATTAGCCTCATCTGAAGGAGCAGCTGGCTGGGTCTGCGAACTCCCTCTATTGCTTTGTTTTTCCATTTCTAGGCACATCTCCCGGACTAGACAGGATCCCCCTTGTCTCAGTCTGCTTCCCACATTTGCCTGCTGGCCGATTAAAATAAAACTTTGGAAAAATAGCTTGCATGCTGCTGCGCAAAGGTACCCACTGCTCTGCATTGAGTTGAAAGCCTGCTCCATTCTTTCTACTGCCACAGATTTGCACAGCTTCTAACAAATTGCTCCTCCCCTTTCCTTCCTGCGCACTCCAGGTAGCCGACTGCAATGACGGTCTCAAGGGACGAGGATTATCTTACGCCACAAGGCTTATGGTGACGAACAGTTGCAGGAATTGGATATGGCCGGTTTAGAGAAAAGAAGGACTAGGGGTGACATGATAGCAGTATTCCAGTGTTTGAGAGGCTGCCACAAAGAAGAGGGGGTCAACTTATTTTCAAAAGCACCAGAAGGCAAGTCAAGAAACAATGGATGGAAACTAATCAAGTAGAGAAGCAACCTGGAATTAAGGAGAAACTTCCTAACAGTGAGGACAATTAACCAACGGAACAGCTTGCCTCCAGAAGTTGTAGGGGTTTCATCACTGGAGGTTTTTAAGAAGAGACTGGACAGCCACCTGTCTGAAATGGTATAGGTTCTCCTGCTTGAGCAGGGGATTGGGCTAGAAGACCTCCAAGGTCCCTTCAAGCTCTATTCTGATTGATTCTGGTTTTAACTGCAACTAAATGTAGAACCTGGGAGAGTCATCTAGCAGCCACCCAGGGAGTTGTGATTTGCCTAGATCTCTTGCTCAGGGACCACACACTGTGCATTTTCCCAGCTAAGCTGGTCTCAGAAGCATTCTGTATTGTGTGAAAATGTATATTCTGACCCTGTAAAGAACATAGACCTAAAAACTTGCTATTCAGACATTAGTTCAATCATTCCATTGTTTTCTTACAATCCAAAGTGAGTTTACAGTATTGTTTTGTGGCAAATTCAAGCTGGAAGCATTCTATTTACAGTATAGCGTAAATATAAACGAAGATGCTGGGTGTTCTGACCTAGGCTTCCTTAGAAAGTATACAGCACAAACTTAGTCCCGGCAAACCTCTTTAATTCATACTGCTGTGAATTATTGTCATTCCCAGTACCACAGGCTTATCAAACAGTCTTACAAACACTCACCTTATCTCCCTTGGAATGCTGCCAGAGAATTAATTGCCATATGCAAGGCAAAGCCAAACTTAGCACAGAGACAAACAGAACTTTTCCACAGCTTTTACCAACCAGATGAACTAATTGCTTCCTGCAAAAGCTCACGTCCCCGTTCGGTTCTCTTTTATGTCTTATGGGAGGGGCCAATCATCTCCAAGCCTTACTCCCAAGTCGACCCTGTTTTCTTAATTGTTCCTGTCTCCTGGCAGCTCTGCACATGCGCACACTGGGAACAGGCTCATGCTATTCTTCTGCCTTGCTGATGACAGACTCCGGAGACTCCGGAGGCAGCAAAGAACTACCAGATGGCCTTGGCCCCCTCTCTGCCTCCGACTCAGAGCCATCGTCCGAGCCTTCCCCAGATTCCAGGACTGGCTCACCTTCCTCCCCAACCTCCTCACTGTCCGAATCTGCTGCCAGCTCCGCTGTCTGCTGGCAGGCCACAACACTGGGTTTCAGAGGGAGAGAGAGATGAGATATTGAAAGAATGAGTAGATTTGCAAGAAATGGAACTGATTGATGAGGGTAAAAAAATATGAAGCTTAGCTGGTATATGTAATTGTTGCTCCCTGTGATCACAACTCTACTAAGAAGGATCCTAGGATGTTTCATACAAGGGAAGCAGTCTAGTACAGGGGTCTCCAACCTTGGCAACGTTAAGACTTGTGGACTTCAACTTCCAGCGAAGCTGGCTGAGAAACTCTGGGAGTTGAACTCCACAAGTTTTAAAGTTGCCAAGGTTGGAGACCCCTGCTCTAGGACATTCATTCATTCATTCATTCATTCATTATTGCGATTTATATGCCGGCTTTCTCCCGAGGGACTCAGGGCGGCTTACAAAAATGACAATTTCCAATACAAATTACAATAAAATTAAAATCAACAGCCCAATTAAAAACAATTTAAAATTATAGCAATGTACACCCATAGCGGATCAGTTGAGTTGACGGAAGAGCCACGTCTTCAGCTCGTGACGGAAGGAAAGGAGGTCGGGGCTGTCCTGAGCTCGGCGGGCAATCCATTCCAGAGGGTCGGGGCTCCCACAGAGAACGCTCTCCTCCTGGGGGCCGTCAGCCGACGTTGTTTGGCCGACGGCACCCCGAGGAGGCCCACTCTGTGAGAGCGCATGGGACGATGGATCAGCTTGCATCCTGGCTTGGATAAGTACCAAAAAGTTTTAGGATTTAAGTAGCTGTATGTGGAGTGATTACAGCATAGCCATTACAGTAGCCTGGAAATCTGGGTTAGATAGCATGGTTTAAGACTAGGGTCTGAAGTAACATGCAGACTAAAATGCGGTGTGCAGAAACCTATCCTGGCAGCGTGCACTTTCGGATGTAAGTAAGCCTCTCCCAATCATAATGCTACTTTCTTTATGAGGCTTTCTTGAGCCAGCAGCAAAATGTCCCCCTCTAGCTCTGCGTCAGCAATAAGGGGGAAAAAAAACCAAGACTGGAGTGTAGAAACCTCCCCCTAAATTATTAAACATTTTGGCAGAGCCTAAAGCTTTCTAAAGATACTCATCCGCAGCGTGCTTTCATCTGTTATTCGCTCCCCTCCTTTTTTTCCTGCCCACCCACCTTTCTGGAATCAGGCGGGGAATGCCAAGTAGCAATGACATCACTCGGGGGCCACCCCATTACATCACCCTTGCAGAACTTCCCAAACTCTAGAGAGAAGATGGCTAAACCAATCCAGAAGCTCTCTGGTTTAACCCTTGCACAGCTGCTACCCTCTCAACCACGCTGCTGCTGCTGCTTCCCAATCTTCTCGCTGCTTCCCTTAGTATTTGGCAGGGCTACACTCTTTGTCGGCAAGGACAGCACAGTCTCTGGTGGAACAATTAAAGATCTGGTGGGGGAGGGGGGAGGATTTGAAGAGAGAGAAGATCTATCCTGTATGTTGAATGTGTTTCTACAACATCCTTAAGTGGTCAAATAAAGGCTAGAAACTTGCATTTGCATACCACACGAAGAGGTTTACTGTATCAAAAGTGCTTTTTCAAAAGGCAACTGGACTGGGTTTTTTTTCTTTTCCAAGAAGAAGAAGGAGGAGGAGGAGAAGGAGGAGGAGGAGGAAAAGAAGGAGGAGGAGGAGGAGGAGGGGAGGAAGAGGAGAAGGAGGAGGAGGAAAAGAAGAAGGAGGGGGAGGAGGGGAGGAGGAGGGGGAGGAGGAGGAGAAGAAGGAGGAGGGGAGGAGGAGGAGGAGAAGGAGAAGGAGGAGGAGGAGGAGAAGGAGGAGGAGGAAAAGAAGGAGGAGGAGGAGGGGAGGAGGAGGGGAGGAGAAAAAGAAGAAGGAGGAGGAGGAGGGGAGGAGGAGGGGAGGAAGAGAAGAAGGAGGAGGGGAGGAGAAGGAGAAGGAGAAGGAGGAGAAGGAGAAGGAGAAGGAAAAGAAGGAGGAGGGGGAAGAAGAAGGAGGAGGGGAGGAGGAGAAGGAGAAGGAGAAGGAAAAGGAGAAGGAGAAGAAGAAGAAGAAGAAATTTCGCTTTTCCTCCAAGAAGCTTCATCAGTTCTGGCAGGATGGTGGGGGCTATGGAGGGATTCGTTCTGACAGGATGGGGGAGGGGTTGGAAGAGTTCAATGGAACTTTTTTTCCCATTGAAATTTTTCCATTGACATTCAATGGGGGAAAAAAAGGTTGGAATGGCCTCAAGAGCTCTCAGGGAGAATGCTGCACGGTTACTGTATATTTTACAGGTGTATTTTATATTTTAATTATTTCTATGAGGAGGAGCCTTAGCATACTGCATAAGCCTCCTTTATTTATGTTTATATTTTTTTTAATTGTTCATGTCTCCTATTGTGAGAACCTCTGAAAACTGAGTTGTTGAATGACCTGCTTAAGTGTGCTGCGTGAATAACAGCAGTGGTATAGATTACTGACAGTTAGCCAATTTTTGTTTCCTAAGAGCCACAACCAAGCCCAGACGCAACTACTACACAACCCTGACTAGTTTGCATGAGCACAGAAGGAAATTGCAAGACCACAAGGAAACAACACCAGAACCACATCCTTACTCTTTCATTCAATGCTTTAGCCCAGTATTCTGTTTCTAATGAAGGACCCCCCCCTCAAATGTCTGTGGGCAATTGTGCTAATTGAAGGTTTATCTCTTGAACCAAGACACCCTTTCCACCTAACAGCCTCAGAAAAGCCCACAAGTTACAACTCAGACAACAACCCCTCTTCAACTCCTCCCAGTTTAAAAAAAAATGTAATTTTTGAAGTTGCATTTGCTTTCCCAATTATCATGGCTATAACAGCAGTTCTACAGAATAATCCTAATCCTGATTCCCAAATCCGAAGAACAGGGAAGGAAGGCAAGATGCTCTCCCTGCATTGCTTCTCAGCAACAAATATCATCACACAACTATCTCTGGAGTCCAGCTGCTGGCTCTGCCCTCTCCCACACTCATGTCCCCTGCTTCTCTGAGTGGCAGCCTCCCCACCCCCTCCTGGGAAAGAAAATCCAAGAAAGAAGATCAAGGATAATATGCCGGCTCAAGGTTGACTCAGCCTTCCATCCTTCCGAGATGGGTAAAATGAGGACCCAGATTGTTGGGAGCAATAGGCTGACTCTGTAAACTGCTTAGAGAGGGCTGTTGCTAGTGCTATAATTATTGCAGTTTTAACTACAATTAAGACAGAGAGCGGTATTTAGATTTTTTGTATCCTGTAATAACTCAACGTGATGAACATACCTAATAGCAACAGCACTTAGACTTATATACCACTTCACAGTGCTTTTACAGCCCTCCCTAAGTGGTTTTACAGAGTCAGCATATTGCCCCTAACAATCTGGGTCCTCATTTTACCAACCTCAGAAGAATGGAAGGCTGAGTCAACCTTGAGCCTGGTGAGATTCGATCTGTCAATTTGCAAGCAGCCAGCAGCCAGCAGAAATAACCTGCAGTATTGCATTCAAACCACTGCTCCACCGTGGCTAATACTCCTTCCCCCTCCTATTTTCCCCACAACAACCCTGTGAGGTAGACTGGGCTGACAGAGAGCGACTGACCCAAAATCATCCAGCTGTCTTTCATGCCTTAGGCAGGACTAGAACTCATGGTCTCCAACTGATGCCTTCACCATAAGGTTAAAAGGATCCAACCAAGAGGATCTAACCAGATCCTGCCTGCTAGGCAACAAGTTTTTGTCACTGCTTGTGGAAACACACAAGGGTCCCCAATGGATCTTTACGCACCATATATATATATATATATATATATATATATATATATATATATATATATCTTATAATACCAACTTCTTCCCTCTTAAAAAAAATATAAGTGATGCCAGAAACCATGGCTGCATCACCAGCAAGTCCTGCATTTTGTGAAAGATATGAAGAACAGATGATTGCAAAGCCAAGAATGTTGTGCTTGCAAGTGTTTTCTGGCTCCTATTTCAAATAAAGTCATGATTTCTATAAAGCTCTCTTCTTCGCTCTTTTATTCTTGCCTGTATCTGAAGTTAAAATTAAGTGCAGGGCATTGCAATCATTTACTGTGCCACCCTTTCATCTTTTCCACTCTCCTATTTTGCTCACTGTCAAACATGATTTGCAAGATCCTTGGGGCAGAGAACTGTAGATTTGATTATGAGCTTCTTGAGCAAAAAGATATGCACTGCATAACAAAGCAAATAATACAAAGCAGCACTGATGCAAGAGATCTAGCCCTCCCTTCGTTGTGGGGGAAATAAAATATGGCCTTCCCTTGCACAGGGATGTGAACTTTTGCTGTCCTTTAGCTGCTGGCTGGAAACTTCATCATCAACTGCAAAACCCCCTTGATCTGCCAAGCGTCGAACAGAGCACTGGGAGCATCATAACAAATGATCAGAACAGAACTGAAAGCTATTGCACGTCCCAACTGTTTGCTAACATGCTTTGTCCTATTTTAATTAAAACAAAAACAAACAACCTCCCCACTGATACTGGTTTATTCACTCTGATTCCCAGACCTGCTAAAACCTTTTGGCTCATAGAACTCAGCCAGCCAGAGATTTATCAGAAAGTACAAATGCCAAATGCAACTTACTTGGCTCTCGCCATCCGGAGGCGATTGCGTTTCAGCACAGTGGTCAGCATGGCTGGTAGAGTTTCCTTCTTGTCACCTGTCCACTGATGGCACTTAAAGGGCGACCAGGGGCATGTCGGTCCTTGCCTCCAGAGGGGCTCAGGATTCTGCGGCACCCTTTGGAAACTTCCAATTGTTCACCTACTCCAAAGAGGCAGGGGAGTGACAAATAGAGGCACTGTCCCCTTGATCGGCACCCACTGCTCTGACTCAGGCGTCCGTTCTGCTATCTAACTACCAGCAGGGAGGAAGCTGTCTTGTAATCACAAAGTGGGACAGAACTTCCTTCTCTGCACAACTTTTCCTCTGAGCGCCAACCTTCCAATGCAGCAGAGCAGTCCAAGTCCAGCTGTTAGAACCTCACCAACGGATATGCAGCGGAATCCATGCGAGCTCCATGGAACGCTGCCCAACCCAACCCAGGATGCTCCTCTATCAATCAACAACCCTTACCATTTTGGCTTCCTCGGTGCCTTTTCAACTACCAAACCAACAGTCTGAGATACGGGAATATCACCAGCACACGTTGACACATAATGTTATCCATCCACAGCACTCGTTCAGCTTCTCCACCCGCACCCCCCACCCACGTCCTCCCTTGAGCTGCGTTTTCCTGAGTGTGGGTGTGAGAGAATGGTTGTTTTATTTCCGGCCAGATGACAGAAAGGAGACAGGCCTCAAGCAGATTAGCTTGGGACTCTGGGACTCAGCTTAGTGCTGAACAAGCAAAGAATGGCAAGCCAGAGGACACAGGAGGTCCTCCAGCTAATGCGTAGCAGGCAAGCCAACTCTTTGTGTTAACCAGCTGCTGCTATCGCTATTAGTAGTTGCTCAGCCCCAGTCATATGAAAGAGGAAGGAGTGATTGGGTGGGGGATGCAAAACCAAGAACAGAGAGCAGGAATCAACACACTCACACACCCCCACCCGCCCCCCACAAACAAGGAAACACAGCTACTTATTTTAAATATTTATAGCCCAGATCTTATGGCAGGTTACAATCCACATAAAAGGCAAGACAGAAGACTAAAATAAATACGGTAAGAACTTCATTTACAACACACAGTAACCATCCCAATGATATCACTAAGTTATGTTCAGAAAACATGCTTAACTAACGTCTGTTCATGATCGAATGCCTTGCTTAGTTTTTAACCATGATGAGGCTCATATGTTATAGTAACCCAAGCTATGAGATGTTATGATTCCCTGGACTACATGCACCCTCTAAATGAGTGACCTGAGTAAGCAGGTCAAGATATTGTGTCAATGAAGCCATACGGAGCGCTGAAGGGACAAAAGACAAAGTTAAACTGTAGATGTTACACGCCGAACATGAGAGTCAAAAGCTAGAGGCTTCTTTTATGCTGAAAAGTTGAGAAAGACAGGCCTGGTGTGGCCTGCAAAGATAGCCAGACCAATCAAGGCCATGTCCTGCATTCTAACGTACCTCTCTCAGGGGTGGGTTGCTGGGGGTTCGGGAGAACCTCTAGCTAAGATTCTGTGCAGTTCGGAGAACCCCCAAATCCCACTCCTGGTTGGCCCCACCCACCCTGCCCCTCCCAGGAGTCCCCACGCAGCCCATTTTGGATGCAGGTACGTGCAGGGCGTGTGAGAGTCTTTGGGAGGGCGGAAAACGGGCCTACCAGAAGTTCGGGAAGGCCAGAAATGGGCCCATTTCCTGCCTCCAAAGGGCCTCCAGAGCCTGGGGAGGCAGTTTTCATCCTCCTGCAGGCTCGAAGAAAGCCTCTGGAGCCCAGGGAGGGCAAAAAGCCTCCCCGCCCCCGCCATGGTGCAGGAGGCTGACTAGGCCACCAGGGCCATGCCCACCCAGCAACCAAGCAGAGAATTCCTTGCTAAAATTTTTAAAGCCCACCCCTGGCCTCTCTTAACCTTGGAGCCCTGAGGGGAACACACACCCCTGTAGGTTTCAGGGTTGAGATTAGTCTTTCCTGGAAAGGTGCTCTCTCAAATATTGGGCTCCTAAAGCATGAAGGCTCTTCTCCAAAGCTTGGAGTTTGCCAATTACATACAGCAGCCAGCACAATTATTTTATACAGGAGAGCAGAAGATAGGAAGGAACCCCTCTTTCTTCATTGGTGGTGCTTCTATCCATCTCCACTACCTGTGATACAGTTTACTTGCATTTGGAGACTACTGATTCTAATGAACTTCACACATCAGCCTTTTGGGGGGAGACCTCTCTTGTTTGACATTATCCAAAATCTCACGCCTATTTTGAAAAGTTTGTTAAAGGGAGACGTAATGTAAGGGTTCAGAATTTAAAAGGGCAGTCCCTTCAGTTGCGATGGAGAATATCTATTTTCCCGAAATCATTTTAGATGCCACAGGCAGCAAAAATTTGCCTGGTTCCGATCTTAAAACATAGCTCCTGCTTTAAAATTAACCAGTTCCTCCAATTAATCCACAGACATTTCCGTTTGTAGTTTAAAGAGAGGATATCTGCAAATCAATTCCATTAAAACCTAAGACACACTTCTGAGTAAAAGGGATTCTGTTGTGTGACTCAGTTATGCATTCACACAACACATCTAACCTGGTCAATTTTCTGGAGGGGGCATTCACACAAGTTATTGACTGTGAACAAATAGACTGGGTTTGCACAATATACTCAACAAAAGGGGGGGAAAAACCATCTGATTTTGAGCCTGCTGCTGCTTCTGCTTGCAGGAAACCTGATGATCCAGTGGCAGATGATGAATGAAAAGAGCAACTTCTTCAATGCAATAGGAAGCAGCCATCTTGGCTGGCATCCCAGGCTCCTGTGCAGCTACAGTTCTCAACATCTTTTTTTAGCTACAAAACAAAAACACACAAAAAAAACCCCAGGGCTGAAATCAGCAGAGGATGATTTCACAGAGGGGAAAATCCTTTGCCCTTAGGAGGAAAAAGTAAGGAAACTTGAAAAAATAGCCCTGTTTTCCCCCCGAACTGCTTTAAACTTCCATTTCTATGTCCCAAGTTCAAAAGGGAGATTCCGCTTAGGGCTATCAGAACAGGGATGCAGACACGAAGACAACCACTGGAAGGCAACAAACAAATAAGAAGACTGCCTTTAGTGTCATCTAGTGGCCAGCCAGATTTTATAGCGCTACTTAATTCTCTGTTCTTCATTCGCACCATATGAATCCGACACAAGGCAAGGTTATATGAAGGTATTTATTCTGGCCTTGATTCTGGTCCAGAAATATTTGCACAACACTCTGAAATAACCAGTTAAACATGTCAAGCAGATGTCACCAGCCATTTACAAAAGCGGGAAGCCCTCTCACCTCCTTGTTCAGATGGAGCAACGGTGCATGGAAGTTACTTTCTTGGAAGACTAAGGGGATTTTCAAAGCGAGGGTACTTTCTAATTCAAATTTATTGGCACCCTTCCAAAAGCCGGCACTATGGGATGTCTTTTACTGCGGTGAGCAATGCAAAATCTGCCAGAGTTGCATAACACAAACCCAAATACTATCTGCTTGTTATTCTTAGTCTGTGGCATCTCTTCTTCCTAGCTTAAGTTTAATATTATGCCATAATTTGAGGTGCCTTTTGAGTAAGTCGCATCCAACAAAGAAACATCCAGGATATGCCAGCGAGGGCCACAGGACTGGAACATTTTGTTAGATTTTGAACATAGAATATAACTGGACAGTCTTTAACATGCAGGCTTTAAAATTCAGCGTTTAACATGACAAAAGCATCTCTCTCCCAGGCACAAGGCCTGAAGTAGCAGCTGTGCTTGTTTGAAATGCAGTTCAGCTTGAGCAAAGCATCGATTGGCTGATACCTAGGATGTCATGAATATACTCTCCCTTCTTATTTCCCAGAAAAAGGCAGAACTGCACTTTTTCTGCTCAAATATATCAAGGCTAGTATTTCATCCAGGGTTGGATTACATTGTTGGGACTGTAATTCTAAGTAACTGAGCAATCATGAATGCGACTCAGGTCAAGAGTACTGATCACTGTTCCCACCATAGTAAGACCTAGAAACTGCTACAAGAAATGATGGAGATCATTGATTTAGAATGGCTTTAATAGATATTAGGCCAATTTATAGAGACCACACCAGGACAATTGCTTGCTTACTCCTTGCTTGCTTGTGCTTTAGCATGTTGTGTGAACCAGCCTATTTGGTTCACTGGTGCGATAATAGTAGTTAAATTGTTTGACAACTGGGGAATCAGATTCATCCTTGATCAGTTGCCTCACTGGATGGATCTGGCCCAGCTGTTATCGATCAGCTCAACCTTATTTCCAATAAAATAAAATGAGAGATCCCCCTCTTCCCTGTAAATCAGTTGGAGCTCTTAGAGCTGACAAATAAAGAACAACTGCTATTAATCAAAAAACTAACCGGGACCTATGCAGCCTATCCATCTGGGTTTTTTCTCACTTTACATAACCACATTCTAGATTCGGGGTCTCCAACCACGGCAACTTTAAGACTTGTGGACTTCAACACACAGAATTCCTCAGCCAGCTTTGGGAGTTGAAGTCTACAAGTCTTAAAGTTGCCAAGGTTGGAAACCCCTGTTCTAGATGTCATAGAATGATCCAGATGGGCAATTCTGACATTAGTATGGATCTCTACATGCCCTCCTTCCTTTGGACTCATAGCCAAGGAGATAAACCTCTGCAGCAAAACCTTCCCTCTAGACCATGGGTGTCAAACTCAATCACGTCACGTGATGTATCGCAATGTATCGCAATGTTTTTTTTCCTTTGCGGGGGCTGGGGTGGGGTGGGCATGGCCTACATGTGATGCATCTGGCCCGTGGAGCCACCAGTTTGATAGCCCTGTTCTAGACCCGGCAGGGCGCAGCCATCACAAAGACCCCCCTACCTGAAACAGCTGGCATGCCAATCGGCGTTCAGGGCTTGCAAGTACTGACCGTCGTAGATGCTGTGGCTGCAACTGGCACATATTGGCAGGTCACTTCCTGGGGAACACAAAAGAGGTAATAGAGGTGATTTTCTGCAGCCTAGAGAAGCAACTCAGCTGGAGCAGTATAACTCTGGATTCTGGCATCAGACTTAGCCATTAAAAGTTAAAAAGTGCAAGTGTTGGTCCTTTTACCTCTCTCAACTTCCCAGGTTCTTGGGTTAACCCTAAACATTCAATCCTTTTGAGACAGTCCTGGCCAAAATATAGAATGGAAATCTAATGCAAAGCAGAGTGCCTCTGAGAACATGCAAAAGGTTTTATCCATCAAAAACCTTGAGCTGAACCTGCAGCTTCAAGCTTCTTAGTGTCTTTTTCCTCCAAAGCAGAGCCATGATTATCCTCCCCTCCCTTTAAGAAGAGAAGTACAGAAAAGAGGAGAATGTGTTGTAATTTATTGTAAGCCATCCAGAATCGCTTGTTCTGTGAAATGAGATATTAAATGGATGGATGGATGGATAGATATAGGTAGGTAGGTAGGTAGGTAGGTAGATAGATAGATAGATAGATGATAGATATAGATAGATATAGATAAATAAATAAATAGGTAGGTAAGTAGGTAGGTAGGTAGAGAGAGAGAAAGATAGATAAAGATAGAGATAGATAGACAGACAGACAGACAGATATTCCTTGTTTCTTTAGGGATGAAATGAGAGCAGTTGCCTGCCAGAGGGGAGAGGCAATTTTGCTGGTCCCAAAGGGTTTCACGGCCACAACCTTGTGCAGAAGGTGCTTTTCTGACTTTTGGATCAATGTCTGGTGAAAAATGATTGATTTTCCATTTCTGTAACAACAGCATTATCCCCCACTTCACCCTCTAGCATGAGACGGTGAAGGGCAGCTGCGAAGAAACAAGGGGATCTCTACCTATATTTGTCTTTGCCAGTCACATAAATGGGAAGTAAAACCTCCAAACCAGTTTTGGTGGTGGTGGATCCAATCATCCACCACAAGAGCAAAAGTGCCTTGAAGCATGTACTCTCCTCTCCTTGCTTCACTTTCTACACATGGCATTAATTCCTGCCCCAAGCCCTCTATTTTAGCATGGGGTCAAAAGGATGGGAAGAATGAAGAAGGACTGAAGGGAAACAGTCCTACTGTTAGATCTGCATCTTATTAACAATATCGTTTCAAACCCGCTTTTACATTACAGTATAAGTTACAGTACACAGCACAAGAAAAAAAATGTCTAAAAGGGGAGAATTATTCCCAAAAGTTATAATACCACTGAAAAGCATCCTGCTGAAAAACATGCAGTAAAAGAAGAGGGGTGAGCACTGAGCCCTTCATTCAGCTCGTTCAAGAATTTCTTCCCCCTGCCCCTTAGCTAACTAGGGGTCATTTGTTCTTGGTAGGGAAATGGCATCGGGAGGCTAAGATCAGGCAGCACCCTGGACAGCACCCACGGGATGACGAGGGATTTGAAATGGATATAGATTTTTTAAAAACAATTTTGTCAGCTCCGTCCCCATATATCGCCTTGGGTTTTTTGTTTGACTTGGAAAGTATCCCAAGTAGGAATTCCGTGGCTGAACGGAAGGAGAAAAGGCATTCCATACCTGCTCGCAGAGGGACCCTTACATTGTTTTTATTTATTTATTTATTTTAGTTTTTGCGCTAAAACTAGAGTTTCGAGACAAATGAAATTGGGGGGGATGAGCGCGGGGAGGCAGTAGGCGAAGAAAAGGAAAAGGGGGGGGGGATTGCGTCAAGGTCCCCTTTCGACGTGCCAAGGGCATCTCTCCGACATGGGCCTGCCAAGTCCCCCACTCACCACCACACAATCCGTAAGGCACAGCGCGGGGTTGGGGTGGGGGTGGGGAGAGAGGAGGAGGAGGGGGAAACGCACACGAGAGCTGGCTTAGTAGTTTCACGTGCGAACGCCCGCTCGCGCGAATGTCTTGCGGGTTAACGCAGCGAGGTGGGGGGGGGGGGTCAAAGCAGCTTAGTTCCCGGCGGGACTCAAGGTCACCTGCGGAGGATTGCAGCCTTCAAGAGATCGCTCCCCCCTTCCTGAGGAAACAGGCCGGTGGTTGAGGGAGGGGGGGAGGGAGGAGGGCGCAGGGGAAAAAAAAAAATCTCCCGACCCACCTTCGTCCTCTCCCATGGGCTCGTCCCTCCAAGTGCAGCACAGCAGCATCAACCTCATGCAACCGCCCCCGCCTGGCCCGGTTAGGCAGTAGCAGTAGCAGCACGGCGGCGGCAGCGGCAGCGGCGGCGGCGGCGTCTCCACCTCCGGCCCGGCGGCGCAACGGAGGGGGCAGGGCGGGCGACCGGGCTGACTACGCCGGCTGCAGACTCACCCGGGCCGACTACGAGGCAGCGCTGGGAAAATGGGGCGGGGGGGGAGAGAGAGAGAGAGGGAGAGGGGGGGGGGCGGGTCTAAAGAGGAGAGCGCGCGAGCGAGCGAGCAAGCAAGCGAGCGGACCCCCCCTCCCTCTCTCCCCCTCCCTCCCCATCTCTTCCAGCCAATGCAGAGCGCCGGGCGAGCCAATGCCTGGAGGCTTGGCCCCGCCCCGCTCGCCGGCTGCAGGAGCTCGTGGCGTGGTGGGGGGGGGGGGGGGGGGGGTTGGAGGGAAGGGGAGCGATATCCCGGGCTTGCGGCCAGTCGGAGGAGGAGGAGGAGGGTACATGGAAGATCCGAGCATCAGTCTGCCTGGGGAGCGCCTGAGAGGCACTTCTCCAAGATTTAAAAAAATAAAATAAAACAAAAAACCTGGTTGGGATCGAAGGGGTGGGAAAGCGATCTTCATCCCAGCTACAAAAAGCCAGTTCTTGGATGAGAAGCGAAAGGTCTCCAAAGAAAAACCAGAAAGTCCAGTTGCCTCTGGGGGGGGGGGGAAGCATCTTTGGGACAACTTGGATTGACCTGGATGACTGAGAATCTCCATAGGCAGTTTAGCAGTACTTTAAAAAGGGGGGGGGGCGGATTGCCCAGGCCATCCCTGAAAGGCCAGGACAACTTCTGGACTGCTTTTTAAAAAAAATTTTTTTGATTTATATGCCGCCCTTCTCCGGAGACTCAGGGCGGCTTACAATGCGTTAAGCAATAGCCTTCATACTTTTGTATATTTATACAAAGTCAGTTTATTGCCCCCACAATCTGGGTCCTCATTTTACTTACCTTAGAAAGGATGGAAGGCTGAGTCAACCTTGAGCCTGGTGAGGTTCGAACTTGCAGTAATTGCAGGCAGCTGGCAACTTAAGTGCTACTTTAACAGCACTTAGTCCACTGCGCCACCAGGCTCTTGTGGAAGAAAAACTCTGGTGCCGGCTTTCGGGGGTAGGAGAGGTGTGCAATTTGGGGAAAGGTGTTTGCTTTTCAAGCAGTTATCACTTCCACTCTCGCCCTCCCCCCCCAATAAAGGTAGTCCTTGATTTACAACGGTTCATTTAGTGACCGTTCAAAGTTACAAGGGCCCTGAAAAAAGGGACTTATGACCGTTTTTCGCACTTAGGATCGTTGGGGCGTCCCCGTGGTCCGGAGATCAAAATTTGGATGCTTGGCAACTGACACATATTGATGATGTTGCAGTGTGCCCCGGGGGTCATGTGATCCTCTGGCCACCTTCTGAGGAGTCAAAATCAACATGGAAGCCAGATTCACTTAACAATTGTGGCAAGGAAGGTTGTAAAAATGGGACAAAATTCACTTGACAAATATTTCGCTTAAGCAGCAGAAATGTTGGGGAAATTGAGGATTACCTGTCATCTGTACTAATAGTAAGTGGATTTGAGTTGATGGCTTCTGCCACTGCAGGGAAACAGTGTGTTCCCCTTTTGCACCTTCACAACAATCCTTCGAGGTAGGTTAAACTAAAGGAAATATATGACATCCACCTTCGCGCAGCATGCTTATTTGTAATACAGGTAGTCCTCGACTTACAACCATTTGTTTAGTAACTGTCCGAAGTTACAACACTGACAAAAGTGACTTACGCCCATTTTTCACACTTATGAACATTGTAGCATCCCCACCTTCACGTGATCTAAATTTGGATACTTGGCAACTGGCGTGTATTATGACAGCTGCACTGACCCTGAGGTCACATGATCACCATTCGTAAGCTTGCCAGCTGGCTTCTGACAAGTAAAGTCAACGGGGGAAGCCAGATTTCCTTAATGACCACGTGGTTCGTTTAATAACTACAGTGATTTGGGGCAAAGTTCATTTAATAACTGCCTTGCTTAGTGTAAGAAGAAATATCCTTCTGGGTTCAGCTCCAAGTGGGGAAAAAGACATTGGAAACATGGAGACTGCTTGGAAAGATGGTTTAATGGTGGACAGGATCACATGGTTTGAGTTCCTGAACAGAAAAAGAGGCGAGACGCAGCGAGTCCCCGGGTTTTATGCCCTCTCTGGCTTTGAACTTCCTGGGGCCCAGAAAAAGCATCCTGATTGGTTGTCAGACTCCCAAGGGATGGAGGTTTTAGCTAGCCTTGCTGGCTGATGTAATCTTCCCAGGTGCCGTGTGTTGAGTTTCTGTTGCTAGATTGGTCCTATTGTGTTAGTTTCTGTTGCTAGATGGGTCCTATTGTGTTGCAGATGATGGTCCATTGACAAAGATTGAGTTTCTGCCTCTGGCCCATTGACAAAGGGTGGGAGCAGGAAGATGGGAGCTGCTTCATCTTTAAAACATGCTTCTCCATTTCTCATCCAGGGAAACATAATATTCTGCCTTTTTAATATTTCCTAAAATATTTCATCTAGGAAAGGGGTGGGTGCTAACTTCCTACACTTAGCAATGGATATTTTGGGCTCAATTGCGGTCATAAGTCAAGGACTACCCGTATATGATTTGACTTAGCTAGGCAGCATTTATTTGTTAGAATTAACTGCAGTTAAATTTCCTGCATAGTTCCTGGTGTAGTGAGTGGCTATGGAAAGTAAGTACAGTAAATCCCGAGTATGCCCTCAGAGCTGGAGATGATCCCAGAATTACAAAGAAGCAGAACCATCAAAGATTCAAACCACATGCAGGCTGAGCTCACGAAGTTCATTTACGGTGTCAAGTAAAGGCTTAGCAACTTTACTTGCATAATATGAAAACTTGGATAGGTTTTGTTTTGCAGCTTAATATATGCAAACCAGTGGTGGGTTTCAAATTTTTTTACTACCGGTTCTGTCGATGTGGTTTGGTGGGTGTAGCATGGCTTGGTGGGCATGGCAGGAGAAGGATACTGTAAAATCTCCATTCCCACCCCAATCCAGGGGAAGGTTACTGCAAACTCCCCATTTCCTCCCAATCAGCTGGGACTTGAGAGGCAGAGAATAGATGGGGGTGGGGCCAGTCAGAATTTTTACTACTGGTTCTTCGAACTACTCAAAATTTCCACTACCGGTTCTCCAGAACTGGTCAGAACCTGCTGAAACCCACCTCTGGTGCAAACCCAGCCTGTTTGGTTATTTCAGTTAATTTATGTAAATCCAGAAAAAGTCTGAATTCAGGAATCGGATCTTCTGTGCTCTGGATTACTGTTGTAAAATTCTTGCATTCCAGACCTTTTTATTCCATCAGGCTGGCCTGGCCTAATTTTTCCCTTTTTAAAATGCAAATTTTAATCTGTTCTTAATTATTGGGGTGTTTTAAATCTGTTGTCAGCCAAATTGTTTAATTTGGTTTTATTCCGCTTTTAAATTTTGTATCTATGTGTTTTATCTTGTGGCTGTTCACTGCCCTGAGTCCTTCGGGAGTAGGGCTGTATATAAATCAAATAAAACCTAAAACCTAAACCTAAACCTACACTCCAGCTGGGAACCCAACACTTTTCAAATTACACACATTCAGAAAGCCATATAGCAACTCACAGTTCCTTTATCTGGGAACAGAAAAACATTCTTTTCTGTACCTGATGTGGCATGGATTCTTCCTTCTTGTGTACAGGTAATCCACAATGTGTGACTACAATTGGGACCAGAATTTCATGTTGTTAAGCAAGGGTCTTGTTAAGTGAGTGGCGGCCAATTTTGTGACCTTTTTTTGCCGTGGTTGTTAGGTGAATCGCTGCAGTTGCTAAGTGAATTAGGCAGTTGTTAAGTGAATCTGGCCTCCCCCATGGACTTCACTTGTCAGAAGCTGGCTGGGACAGTTGTGAATGGCGATCGCATAGCCTTGGCATTCTGCAGCTATCAAAAATACTTGCTGGTTACCAAATTTTAATCATGGGATTGTGGGGATACTGCGGTGGTCATAAGTGTAAAAAACCATGTATAAATCACATTTTTCAGTGCCAATTTATTTTATTTATTTATTTATTGGTTCGATTTATATGCCGCCCTTCTCTGGAGACTCAGGGCGGCTTACAATGCGTTAAGCAATAGCCTTCATACTTTTGTATATACCTGCTTAGTAGGGCTTTCAGCCCCCCTGAGCGGTGTTCTTTTTTATACAAAGTCAGCTTATTGCCCCCACAATCCGGGTCTTCATTTTACCTACCTCGAAAGGATGGAAGGCTGAGTCAACCTTGAGCCTGGTGAGATTTGAACTTGCAGTAATTGCAGGCAGCTGGTGCTAGTTAACAGCACTTTAGTCTGCTGCACCACCAAGGTTCTTATTACAACGCCAATGTAACTGAATGGTTGCTAAACAAATAATGATAAGTTGAAAGTATACTGGTTGTACAGTGTGGGTTGGGGTGATATTGTGTAATAACTGCTCACATCAAAAGGAGATATTTGATATGTGATGTGAGCTGCAATTTATGAAAGTTTATGCCTTTCAATATGTTTTGTTAAGTTGGAAAAGGAAATTACATGGAAACTACCAGACTCCTAATACATTCAAGTGCAATTTTGCTCTATACAGTTTTTGCAGAGAAGTACAGGTAGTCCTCAATTTACGACCTCAACTGAGCATAAAATGTATGTCAGTAAGTAAGACATTTGTTAAATGAGCTTTGCCCAGTTTTACAACCTTTCTTGCTACTTGTTAAGTGACTCACTGCAGTTTGGCCAGTTGTAACCTGGTTGTTAAGTGAATCTCGCTTTCCCATGGACTTTGGTTGTCAGAAAATCGCGAAAGGTGATCACATGGCCTTGGGACACAGCAATGGTCATAAGCATGAATGAATTGCCAAGCGTCTGAATTTTGATCACATGATCATGGGGATGCTGCAAGGGTCGTAAGTGTGAAAAATGGACATAAAACACTTTTTTCAGTGCTTTTGTAACTTTGGTCACTAAATAAACTGTTGTAAATCAAGGATTACCTGTTTATTCTCTTTTTCATGATATAAACTATAGATTGCTCCATCTCGCGTTGTATATCAACTGTTTCTTAACTATAAGAGGATGCCTCTTTTACTGGCAGTGTCTTCTTGCACCTTCCTGCTCAGGGGTGGGTTCTAAATTTTTTTACTACCGGTCCTGTGGGCGTGGCTTATTTTGTGGGCATTGCTTGATGATCATGTGACAATTTTTTAGGATTTAGCAGAGGTATTGGTTTACCAGGCTTTTAACTGTTTGCAGAGCTGTACCGGTCTACTCATTTTGTTTTTGGAGGCACTGGTCTACCCATTTATTTTTTCAGGCACTGGTCTACCCATTTATTTTTGCAGGCACTGGTCTACCCATTTATTTTTGCAGGCACCGGTTTACTCATTTGTTTTCTTTTACCACCGATCAGCTGTAGGGCGGCCCTTTCAAGCCCTGTGAACAGTTTTTTTCCCTCTAGCTGATAGCTGGGACTCAGGAGGCAGCAATAGATTGGGGGTGGGGCCAAATAAAAGGTAAGAATAATGCAGGGGGGGTGGGGGGTGGGGCAGAACCGGTTTGGTGACGTCATATTGTCACCGCTACCGGCTCGGCCGAACTGGGCCAAACCGGGAGGAAACCACCACTGTTCCTGCTACTGTGCTGTTCTCAGTTGCTCTAAATATTCTGCCAGTCTTATTTCAAAAGATTTTTCTTTAACACAATTTTTATATATTGCCTCTTCATACAGTGGATCCATTTGATAGCATGATATTGTGTTTCCCTGAAAATAAGACCCTGTCATATATTTTTTTGAACCCCAAAATAAGTCCTTGGCCTTATTTTTGGGGAGGTCTTATTATTTTGGGGCATGTGGAGCAAGATGGGGCTCTTCTTGCCATCTTCCCTGATTTCTAGCTCTGTGTTTAAATATTTTTGGGGAGGGCTTATTTTTTGGGGAAGACTTATTTTAGTGCATGCGCTCAAAAGCCCGATTGGGTTTACTATCAGAGGATGTCTTATTTTCGGGGAAACAGGGTACATTTTTACCTTGTCTTATTCTTATCTAATCCAGCATTCTACTGTACTTCTAATCGTGGCCAACCAGAAACTTCGAGAAAGTACCCGAGACAAAAAGCTTTATCAGTTCCCACCATCAGGTATGCTACCCTAAAACATGTGGTTCCAATTACTTATAATGCCTCTTCATTATAAACACTTCCATTTCACATGTGTACTTATCCGTGTTATTTTTAAAATCGATAAGAGAGTCATGAGGCATCGCCGTGGCTGGATTTGTATTAAAAGAAAGATGACTGAAAACATAATGACTATATTTGCTCAGTGTGTGCGTGTATGCTAACATTTATTCATTGGATAAATTTATATGCCACCCCCCCACTTGAACGCCACAATTCTGGGTGGGGTACAATAAACAAGATACAAAAATGAAATAATTTCAGTTAAAATCGGTAAACAACCATTGATGGTGATTAAGGAAATGACATTTATTATGATCCTGCAGGCATGAACTCATTCTGGCCCCACCACCTGAGCCAAAAATGCTATGTATGTCCTTGCCTGTTTGGTTAGGTTTTGGCACAGTACATTCTGCTAATCCAGAACATGCATTGTTTGATAATTCGGCTAAACGTGCTCTAACACATGTAGAATAATTTACTCTAATAAGAAGTACTCAGATACAGGTGCTCTGCAACTGACAACAATTCATTTAGTGACTGTTTGAAGTTACAACGGCACTGATAAAAAGCAACCTATGACCGTTTTTCACACTTAACAACGGTTGCAAATCCTCCCCTGGTGAAAATTCGGATGCTTGGCAACTGAATCCTATTTATGACAGTTGCAGTGTCCTGGAGTCATGTGATTCTCTTTTGCGACCTTCTGACAAGTAAAGTCAATGGGGAAGCCGGATTCACTTAACAACTTCAGTGATTCACTTAACAACCATGGCAAGAAATGTTGTAAAATCCAGCAAAACTCACTTAAAATGTCTCACTTAGCAACAGGATTGATGGGCTCAGTTGTGGCTGTACATCAAGGACTGGCTGTATTAGTAAGGTTGCAGTGTTAACTGAAGCAGAAGGTAAGGAGAGCAGGAATTAATATTTCCAATAGCAGCTACACTCTTGAATGTGAATTATAAAAAAAAAACCAGCCACAATAACAGATAAATGTGTTCATATTAGGTGTGGGTGGTTTTTGCTTTGTTTAAGAGCAAGGACAAAACATACCGCAGGGTTGCTGGAGCAACTGCATTCTGCTATCGAGGCTATTGGGAATTTCGATCCAGATATGATCAAGTGAGTCAATTTGGAAAATATACAGATAGTCCTCGACCTCTGACCACAACCGAGACCAAAATTTCCATTGCTAAGCAAGGTGGTGGTTACACCTGATATTACTACCTTTTTTTGCCACAGTTGTTAAGTGAATCCAAACTTCCCCCGTTGACTTTGCTTGTTGGAAGCTGGCTAGAAGGACTGCAAATAGCAACCACGTGACTATGTTGGCTGCTGCAACCCTTGTAAATACCTGCAGTACCCAAATTTTGATCACGTGACCCATGGAGACGCTACGATGGTTGCGAGCGTGAGGAGTACTGGTTGTAAGTAACTTTTTTTGGCTGCTGTCGTAACTTTGAACAGTCACTAAAGAAATGGAGGTAAGTCAAGGGCTACTATCTCTTTTCTGAAAATAGCAACAAGAGAAAGAGAGAGAGAGAGAGAGAGATTACCTTTAAAACATTATTTATTAGTCAGGTTTTATTTATTTTATTTTTTTTTTGGAAAGCAGTTACTGTTCTTCTTTATAAAAAGTGTCCCATCCCAGTTACATCGAAGTGATTAAACATGAAGATGTGGAGCAGGTTGGCTGGTCATGTACAGGGGTCCCTGGCCAGCCCGATCATTGGGAGCTGTCCGATGTCATGCCGGCGTCCACGTTAGGAATGGTACGGATGCTGTGGCCTGGCCGTGCTAATCCACCCGAGCCTGGCAGCCAGCAGAAGCTCCAGGATTAAGGCTAATCCCATTGGCACTGACAGCTTGGCCTGAGCTGCTCCCCTCCAAACGGAGGCAGTGTGTTCAGGGGGAAGGGAAGAATGGCCTGGCATGGGGCTCACGGCAAAACGAGGGGTGTCCCCCCACACACACTTAGATCCAAAGAGGAGCCAGCAGAGAGAGACCAGGGAAGAAGCAGGGCCAGCTGGCCGACGGCTCCTGTCCCCCCACTTGTGGGCGTGGGGCTCAGGAGTGGGTTAAAGTGCTCAGGCCGCCCCCTCTGAAAGCAGCCCTCCTAGGCTGCAGCACCAAAGGGCCCCAGGGAGCTGAAGGCAGGGACGCTCCCTGTGGGATGGTTGTAGCACCAGTGAGAGGGAGGGGGGCCAGCCGGGGGGTGGCAAGGCATGGGGCTGTGTTGGCAGCGGCGGTGGTGGAATCTCTGCTTTTCTCAGGGGTGGGGTGGGGGTACATTCGAGACCAGGCAGTAGCACCAAAGTTCATGAGGTGAATGGTAGGCTGTCGGTCTGGGCTACTTCCTCTTCCGGCCGACTCCTCCTGAAATCAGAAGAAGAGAGGTAGAATGACCAAGTCGTCCAGCAGATGGCTATTAGGGACCGAGGGGACTTGCCAATCCAGAAATGAATGGCCCTGAGGATTCTGACCTTGGCTTGGGTGGATGCAACATTCTTAACCGGCCGGGTTATTTTATTTGGACGTGTTCGACTTCCAATAGAAGAAAAATATTTTGTAGCTCAAGGCTGAACTGTGGCATTCTTGGTGCTCTCTGAACTTGGTTATTTGCACGAGTCAAAAAGAGGGCCGTGAAAATATTTACAGACCCCCTCGCAACCTGGACATAAATTGTTTCAACTCCTACCCTCAAAACGACGCTATAGAGCACTGCACACCAGAACAACTAGACACAAGAACAGTTTTTTCCCGAACGCCATCACTCTGCTAAACAAATAATTCCCTCAACAGTGTCAAACTAGTTACTAAATCTGCATTACTATTAATCTTCTCATCATTCCTATCACCCATCTCTTCCCACTTATGACTGCATGACTGTAACTTTGTTGCTTGTATCCTTATGATTTATATTGGTATTGATTGTTTTCTAGTGTGATTTGTTTGCTTATTTGTACCCTATGACTATCGTTAAGTGTTGTACCTTATGATTCTTGACGAATGTATCTTGTCTTTTATGTACACTGAGAGCATATACACCAAAGACAAATTCCTTGTGTGTCCAATCACACTTGGCCAATAAAAAATTCTGTTCTGTTCTGTTCTGTTCTGTTCTGTTCTGTTCTGTTCTGTTCTGTTCTGTTCTGTTCTGTTCTGTTCTGTTCTATTCTATTCTATTCTATTCTATTCTATTCTATTCTTTGCAAGTATTTCCTTACCTGACTAAGTAGCTTCATCAGTGCCATAACCAAGCAACCGGCCAAGCTAAGAGCACCAAGGACTCCACGCATTCAGCTTTAATAGTATCAATGTCCTTTGTTGTGTATGTGGGTTAGTGTGATTTGTACAAATCCAGGAGATTTAGTTAACTGATAATTCTAGAATTTGAATAGCAAAACCCTTAGGTACCAAGAGGAAGTTTGGTTTCGGATTTTGGTATTGAAACCTATAGTGGACAGCTTTTATGGCATGGAATAGTATCGGATAGAATCTGTTCTGGGCTTGGAAACTAAGCGGGGTCAAACTCCCACCAGGTACTCCTGGATCTCTACTGAGGATCCCCAACAACTGCCTTCACTGGTTCAGATGACGATTACTGTTTTGGGAACAGGGTGTAAGTGGTGCTCAGGCATTCTCCAGCTAACTGGATAGGAGCACCAAATCTGTCCTGCAAGAATCAGATCAGCCAATCAGCTGCCCTGACATCTTGTTTCTGACCGGGAGATTCTGTGGGCATTCTATGACATGTTGAGTATTAGTCTTCTTCTTTCAACTCAGGATCAAATTGTTGGAGGCAGACTATCTCTGAGCATGGCAGTTTTGGAAATAAGAAGAAGCAGTAGCCCTCAATCAAGTTATCTTTCCAAGCTATGGTGCCACTTACTTTTGTAGCCAAGTGCCCCCAGGACTCCATAGGGCTTGGGAGGTTTACCTGTGTGTAGAGGAAAAAAAGGGGGTCATTCAAGGCTAGTTAATTAGTTAACTTCTGGACTATCCTTTGCCTCTTTCCTCCCCCTAAAGTACTGCTCTTACCTCCATAGCCAGGTACACCTCCACCTGTGAATCCCAAATGAGAGAAAAATCTTGTTAGCATTGCCATTACTCCTTTTAGTCACACACACACACACACATACACCCTTTCCCACTACGCTAAGAATTGCTCAGAAAAATGGGCCCACCTAAAGCACCTTCTTTGTCAGTGGCTGGATCCATGCATTGCAGTAAGCCACCATTTGCTGAACCATGGTGTAAAAAAAGCAAATGGCTGGTTCATACAACATGCAAAGCTAAAATCGGAGAAACTGCAACATATACTCAATGAAAATGAAGTAGTTTCTGACCCTGTGAATTGTGGGAATGTAGCCAATTCTGTGGGGCGAACTAGCCACAGGTTTGAGAGCACATGAGATGAATACAGCAGTTGTTTCATTAACCCAGGTTTAATAAATTACGAGAAACCTGGCCATTGTGCTTTGAGTGTTGTATCGACTGGGCCAGTCTATTTTATTTATTAATAACTCCCGGAAGGATTTTGGAAGGGCACTGCTCTGTTAATAACAAAAGTTAATGTTACTGAGGGAATACACACACTGGGTGAAAACCATCATTTGATAATCATTGCCAGGACACAGGCTTGCTACTCTGGCCAGACAAAGATAATTCAGCTCAGAGCCCCTTCCTGCATTTGGATATGCCAGGACCTGAGGCCTTCCCTCGACAACATACCTGGGTAAATAGGAGATAATCCAAAGCCAGTGCCAGTTGCTGCAATAGAGGGGAACAGGTGGGAGAAAGCATAAAAAGACTTCGAAGGGACAAACACAGAGGACACTTGATTCACACAGTTAAATGAAGTATTGGAGGACTGAGGCAGCCAATGATTTTGCACATGTGTAAAGAGGGCCCTTGTGGTTAGAGTACCAAAAGCAGTGTTCAAACAATGTACTGAAAGCTAGCCAACTGCGTTTCAGCTTTGTATGCTGGTTTTATCCTTCCATGTGGTTAGTTTATGCTAGTTGTTTAGTGTGATTCCAAAAGCTTGTATTAGCTGAATAAATTGTGGTTAAGCTAAGCTATAGACGAGCACATGCAAACCCAGCCAGTGTGCCTCCTGACATCTTTGTGGACTTTTTCAGCCCACTCAATATCACGCAAGTGCAGCTGTGGGCCTGTCAAAGCTTCAGATCCCACTATTTAACATGTTATCTTCCGGTAGAATATTGACTCTTGAGTTCTGTTCCACTATACAGCTCTTTGCCATATTATTTTATAGAAATTTGGATATTTTTTTTCTCCCTCTATTTAAAAGGGAAAAAAGAGAAAGAGAAATGCAGGAATTTGCTTGTCCTTAAGGAAACAATACATAAGATAATCCACTGTGTTGGAACAAATGTGGGAAGATGGAAAGAATTTGGAGGGTCTCTGAAGATGCTCCATCTTTTTATCGCCATGGCTGAGAGTTGGGAGAAAGGTAAGGCATTGTTCAATCCTAGGAAAGAATGGTCTTTTTCTCTATTGACTCAACGGCAATTAGAATACCAGCGCTGGAACCCGCAGAAAAAATAAAAGTAGTTCTTTAGAAGGGCAATCTCATGATATAACTTTAATCAATGTTTCTCAACTGTGGCAATTTTAAGATGGGTTGACTTCCACTCCCAGAATTCCCTCAGCCAGTAATCTTTAAGATGGGTGGGCTTCGGCTCCCAGAATTCTCCAGCCACCATTCTTTAAGATGAGTGGACTTTTAACTCCCAGAATTCCTTCCTGGCTGGAAGTATGTTGCTAGGGGATCCTGGGAGTTGAAATCCACCCATCTTAAAAGTGGCTAAGGTTGAGAAATGCTGACTTAAATAAGTACGTTTCCAACTACCCATGGATGGTGGAATGATTTATCCAGTTATAAAAGTGCAGGCTGAGGATAAATAGGAATGAGTTATTCTTGCAAAATCTCACATCTTTTGTGAACTTCGAACATGGACAACTTCTATGAGAAAAAAATTCTTTATGAGGATCCATTGTTTGGAGATTTGGGAGTCACTTGAACTCTGAACCTCCTTTCCCTTCTGCCCCCCATGCTTCCTCCTCTGTTGGTAGAAATCCTATTTGCTTATTATCTGGTTTGGGAGTTTACATCAACCCCTGGATACTGCAATCTTGTGCAACAGAATGAGAGAAAAGAGAATCATTCCCCTTATGGCCACTTGGTTTAACTACCATGAGGTATTTTACTTGGGGCTGTTCTTGGAGAGTCTTCAGAAACTACAACTGGTCCAAAATGCAGTTGCCCAAATCCTTTTAGACTCTCAGTAGTGGGAGCAAATTACACTGGTTTTGCTGACCCTGCATTGATTGCCAGTTGGTCTCCAGATCCAATTTAAAATGCTGACCTACTGTATAAAGGCCCTTACGGCTTAGCATCTGGGTATCTCAAGGACCCCCTTCTCCCATCAGAATTGACCCAGTCAATCAGATCTGCCAGGGAGAAACTGCTGTAAATCTCAGATTTTCAGGAGATTCTCTGTCTGTGTGTGTGAGGGGAGAGGGAGAGGGAGAGGGAGAGAGAGAGAGGGTGGAGGGAGGGAGAGTGCGAAAAGGAGGGTGGAGGGAGGGAGAGAGGGGGGGCGAGAGAAGGAGGGGCAAGGCAGTGCTGCTTCTTTGTGGCAGTCCCATTGGCTCCATCTTTATTGGTCTTTTGGAAACTTTTAAAAACTGAATTGTTTCAGAAAACTTTCCCTTGGTCTAAATTTTGCCATCTTTATTTCTATATTTATGCTATTTGGAGGCTAAAACATATGAAAAACACTTTAATGAAAAGTAGAATTAGGGGTAATATGATAACAGTGTTCCAATATCTCAGGGGCTGCCCCAAAGAAGAAGGGGTGTGTGTGTGTGTCAGCCTATTCTCCAAAGCACCTGAAGGCAGAACAAGAAGCAATGGACAGGAACTAATCAAGGAGAGAATGACCTAGAACTAAGGAGAAATTTCCTGACAGAACAATTAATCAGTGGAACAACTTGCCTCCAGAAGTTTTGAGTGCTCCATCACTGGAGGCTTTTAAGAAGAGATTGGATAACCATTTATCTGAAATGGTATAGGGTCTCCTGCTTGAGCAGGGGTTTGGACTACAAGACCTTCAAGGTCCCTTCCAACTCTGTTATTATTGTATTTAGTTTTATCGTGTTTGTAGTTGTTTTATTCTATCCCAGATGTCTGTAATCTGAATGTGTTCTATTTAAGCCTCCAAAAGTCTCCTAGGATTGTAGCGTCATAGAAATATGTTAAATAAATAAAGATATTGTCACTTGAGGCTGGAAGCAGAGGTGAGCTCTACCTATGAGTGTAATAAGGCTGAAAGGTGATAGGGAGAAAGATACCTTCCTCATTTGCTTAATAGGATTGTTCTAATTATTTTAGCTGGTTGTAAACCAATTCTGATTTGACTGATCTTGGAAGCTGGTTAGTACATGGATGGCAATTACTTGTTAATACCAGGTTATTCACTAGATTGGATTTTTTTTTAAAGCAGCCCTAGAGTGGCAAAGCCATTTTGCTACACTGCTAAGAAAACTGCATGGATATAATCATGAAGAACTGGACTTGTAAAAAAAAAAGCTTTGAATTGGTTGAATAGGTGCATTAGAGTTATGATATTTTGAAGGGGAATTATAATTATAGCCCATTGTGGTCACTCAGATTTTCTTCCTACATCCTGACATAATATTCTTCTATTTTGCATTACAAGGAGCAAAGTTTATAACCAGTCAAGGATAGATCTAAGCTTACAACAGGGATGAAATCCAGCAGGTTCTGGAGAACCAGTAGTGGAAATTTTGAGCAGTTCGGAGAACCAGCAAATATCACCTCTGGCTGGCCCCAGAGTGGGGTGGGATTGGAGATTTTGCAGTATCCTTCCCCTGGAGTGGGATGGGAATGGAGATTTTGCAGTATCCTTCCCCTGACATGCCCACCAAGCCACACCATACCCACCAAGCCACTCCCACAGAACCGGTAATAAAAAAGTTTGGATTTCACCACTGGCTTACAATGACCATAAAATTGATAGTAGTGTTTAAAATATAGGGCATGCTATCTGGGAAATTCTGGGAATTGAAGTCCACGCATCTTAAAATTGTCAAGGTTAAGAAACACTGATCTAGAGCAGGGGTCTCCAACCTTAGCAACTTTAAGACTTGCGGACTTCAACTCCCAGAATTCCTCAGCCAGCTGGCTGAGGAATTCTGGGAATTGAAGTCCGCAAGTCTTAAAGTTGCTAAGATTGGAAACCCCTGATCTAGAGTGTTTCTACAAATCCCTATTTGTTTTTTTTTTAAAAAAATGGTGGACTGAGTTTAACAGGTGCATTCTCACATTTCCAGTTTTGAAAAGATGCGACTGAGTTTCAGGATGACACAGATGTGGCCATAATTCCCACCCTGAATTGCCCTCCCCCTGCACCCCATCAGAAGCATCTTTGCCCACCAGGGATCAAACCTCCAGCTCCGGCACCAGCTCCGAAACCGTTTGCTCCCAGTCCAGGGACTCCGTATCCTCCTCCAACGCCTGTTGTTGTTTTTTTCAAAGAAAATCTCCATCAGAAACAAACCATATATCTAGTTGAAATGCAATATGGAACATTTGTCTTTTGGCCTGATTGTTCTTGACTCTAACCAGGAAGGATCTTGAAGAGAATCAATGCTATTTTTTGTTTGTAAAAAGGGATGGTGAATTTAAGCTACAGTAAGAATTGCCAAACATTCAGTTTAAATCTTGGTGAATTAATCCAGAACTGAACAACATAAATTGTTTAGTATTAATATGAGTTGAAGAAGCCCGCTGGAGGCTACAGTACTAATATTATAAAAGGCAGAAATTTTCCTGACCCTTCAGATGATTTGGATTTAAATTCCCATGTATCTCTTCCAGCAGAGCCAATGGCAAAGACATGGGAATGTTGTAGTCCAAAATATCAGAGTTCCAGGTTAGGCTTTCTGAGGTCAGTATAGGTAGTCCTCGATTTACAACAGTTGATTTGTGACCGTTCAAAGTTACAACGGCACTGAAAAAAGTGACTTATGACCATTTTTCATACTTATGACCTTTGCGGCATCTCCATGGTCATGTGATCAAAATTCAGATGCCTGGCAACTGGTTCATACATGACCGTTGCTGTGTCCCAAGGTTATACGATCATCTTTTGTGACCTTCTGGGAAGCAAAGTCAATGAGGAAGCCAGATTCTCTTAACAACCAGGTTATTAACTTATCAACTGGGGTGATTCACTTAACTGCGGCAAGAAAGGTTGTAAAATGAGGTAAAGCTCACTTAACAAATGTCTCACTTAACAGCAGAAATTTTAGGCTCAATTGTGGTCGTAGGTTGGTATAACTTGCCTCCAGAAGTTGTGAATGCTCTAACACTGGAAGTTTTTAAGAAGATATTGGATAACCACTTGTCTGAAGTGGTGTAGGATTTCCTGCCTAAGCAGGGGGTTGGACTAGAAGACCTCCAAGGTCCCTTCCAACTCTGTTAGTCTATTTTAACATTAAAAGCTAATGGTATGAAATGATAATTATCAAAGCCTTATAGAAATCCTGAATGTGCTCTACCCAATTGGTGCTAGTTTTGAACATCCTAAAAACCAGTCTGCAGTACAAACATGTCTTAAGAGAAGTCTCTTTTGGCCTTGGCTAATCCTAATTTAGATAGTAGAGTACTGGGCCAACTGTTCTAAAAGGACTATGGGATCCATTTGGTGATCCATTCTAAGTGATCTGAGAAGAGCTCCAGGGCAGTCTAAGAAAGAACAGGTAACTTAATGGTACAAAACAGCAATGTTTGAAATCACAATGGGAGATGATGAAGTCAAGGTCAGGAAGGTGATCAATACTCAAGGTGACCCTTTGAGAACCAAAGCAGGACATTTGGCCCTGCCTTTGGCCCTGCCTACTCTTTGAATCTGTTCCTCCAATTAAGGAGCAGACCTCCAAGACAGAGTTTGATGTGGCCTAGGGAATAACACTGGGCCATGAAGATTAGCTGGCTGACAGCTCAGCTGGGCCTTGAAAGCATTCTTCAAGTTTATAGCAACAGAACCTGTGTGTTACATGATAGAGCCTAACTGCCTTCATTCATCACATCCTGCCAAACATCACTGTGTTGCATCTTTTTCACATATCAAGACAACTCTGCATATTCTGGAGTCTGAGAAAAAGAAACAGAGTTAGGAAGAATCCAGCCCCAGCCCCTATAGCTAAAGACTCAGCCATAAGGTCAACTCCAGCAGTTCCATATTCTGGACAACCATCTTACCTGCCACGCCAGTTCCACCCAATCCAGTACCTGGGACACCTGTCAAAGATAGGAGCAAGTCTCAATGGTGAACCCATGGCAATTATTTTCCATGGGTTCAATAATTAGGAGATGTTTTGTCCAGAGCTTGCTTTCCCTAATGCAGTTTTTCTTAACCTTGGCAACTTTAAGCTGTGTGGACTTCAACTCCCAGAATTCTCTGAGAGCCTTGGCCAGGGAATTCTGGGAGTGGAAGTCCATACAGCTTAAAAGTTGCCAAGGTGAGAAAATCTGCCCTAATGGTTGTTCTGAGCCAGTACAAGAAATTGGAGAGCAACCATTTGGGAAAGCAAAGCCTTTGGCCTTTTGGGTTATGAGAATTGCCTCCAGATACATAAGGGAAAAAAAGAGCTGTGCAATAACAGTGGGGCCTGAGCAGGAGAGCTCCAGGTGACTATGTTGGTGAATAAGAAATGCCATTTTGGATCAGCCCTCTGCAGTTAATGTACGCAGAAATTGCATAACCCAAAAGTGACTTTAACCTAGTTCTGAATAACAGCAAAAAAATCATTTATTTTGCCTCATGTTTTCCACCCATTGTGCTCCTTGGCCTTCTCAAACGAAGTTAAATGTGCCACTCGCTTCCAAATGGTTGTTTCTCCCATTCTGAGCTGATTTTTTTTTCTTTTGCACTCTCTCTTCCTCCCTCTCATTCTCTCTCTTTCACTTTCTCTTCCTTTCATAGACATAGGAGTTAACATAATGAATTGCAAGCATTTTTTTCATTCTGCAGATATACCGTATTTAGGTGGTTTGACTCCTCCTTGTCCTCCAATTAAGGGAATGCCTGTGAGAGAAGAGGAAAGAATTCTCATCAGAAACCCATTGCCAGAGATTATTTTTGCCTGTCAAAATGAGAAATTGTGAGGAGGGCTGATTCTCTAGGAAATTACTCCTGTCTCAGGAAAATCTGAGGATTACAGGTAGTCCTTGATTTACGACCATTTTTTAACAACGATTCAAAGTTGCAACTGTCTAGGAAAAAGTGACTTACAACCCACTCTCAAACTTATGACTTTCTCACTAGCCCTGCATTCACATAATTACAACTTGGGTGTGTGGCAACTGACTCTAATTTATGATGATTGCAAGTGTCTTGCAATCGCATGATCCTGCTGTGAACTTTTCAACCAGTTTCTGACAAGCAAAGTCAATTGGGGAAGCCAGATTTGCTTAAAGATCTTGTCATTTGCTTAATGACCTTGTCATTCACTTAACAACAATGGTAAAAATGGTCATAAATTTAGGCTTGGTCACATGATGACACAGTAATAACTGCAACACTTAGTCACTGAAATTTCAATCCCAGTTGTGGTCAGACCCATGGTGGTGCAGTGGTTAGAATGCAATATTGCAGGCTAATTCTGCTGACTGCCAGCAGTTTGATTCTGACCAGCTCAAGGTTGACTCAGCCTTCCATCCTTTCAGAGTTGGTAAAATGGGGATCCAGGTTGTTGGGGGCAATATGTTGACTCTCTAAACCTCTTAGAGAGGATGGTAAAGCGCCATAGTGGTATGTAAGTCAAAATGCTATTGCTATAAGTTGAGGACAACGTGTACTCAATGAAGTACAGACCTGCACCAGGAACTCTGCCCCCAGGTATACGGCCAGCTCCAGGTACGACGCCACCTCCAGGCACAACACCACCTCCAGGGATGACGCCACCTCCAGGCACAACACCACCTCCAGGAAGGACGCCACCTCCAGGAAGGACACCACCTCCAGGAAGGACGCCACCTCCAGGAAGGACGCCACCTCCAGGAAGGACGCCACCTCCAGGACGGAGGCCTATTGTACCATGTATAATGAGTTTGATTTTTTTTTAATTGAGGTGCAGGTAGTGTTAAATAAGAAGAAAAGAAAAAAGACAAGATCAAATGTTTCCATTCTGTCCTTTCGCCTCCACTGTTAGGTTTAGATGGTTTCACATAGGTGTTCTACTCCTGTTAAATCCCAGCTTAATAAGGAGAATTTTTTTAAAAAATCCTAAAATGGCAGCATATCTCCTTTCCTCTTGCTTTTAATTTCTTTCTGCCTTATCCCTCTGTGTAACTGATTCATACATGGATACTGTTTTAAAAAGCTGGGCTTTTTATGCAATTATTTTTCCGAAAGTTTTCTTTGCCTCATCTTATTCTGGCTCAGGCAGATTGTCACTTGAAACGGTCATTATCAGTGGGTTTGGTGTTTGCGCAAACCAGATTTTCCCACCTCTTCCCCCGCCAATGAAATAGTGACCAATGAGAAACTTTCTGAGTGATGTGATACAACTACCCCAACCCTAACATATTCAAGGGCAAGATATACAAAAGAGTGACTCCATGCAAAAATTAAATTAAATTTACATTTAAATTTCAATAAGATAACAAATTAATTACCATTACAATTAATAATGTTCCCTGCCAGTCATTTCCAAAAATTCAGTTGCAAATTTTAGGTGATTCCGGGAACTCCATTCAAAACTTTTGGAAGTCACATGCAGCCATATATTAGCCTTAAGGTCTGCACTTTCCCTATATAGGTTATCAAAATAAATTCCCAATTTCTCCCCTTGCCCAACTCAAAAATGGCATTGTGGAATAGAGGAACCCATAACTGATCTTGGTAATTTGGCATTTATCCTGAAAAGGCGCAGAGCCTTTTGTTAAGCGGGCTACAAAGAGAGAAAATTATATATCCCAAGAAAAGCTACCTTAGATAGATGTGGACCAAACTCACCATATTTGGCTGCTTTAGCAGCTGCTTTCGCTGCTGCAGCTGCACCAGGTACTAGGCGAAAGAAGAACAAAAGAATTAAGCAGTCAGAATGGGAGCAAAGTTCAGTTCTCTAATATCTCATTAAAACAGCGTTTCTCAACTTGGCAATTTTAAGATGTGTGGACTTCGACTTCCAGAATTCCCCAGCCAGCAGCCAGGTGGATGGATTCATTTACAGTGGTGAGGAGTGAACAGTTGGAAGATCTGGAAGAACCACATCTGTGTGGTTGCTAACAGTTGACACCAACCTGATGGCACACAATCGATCAAAGCTGGCAGGGAAAAGCTGCAGAAGGCAGCATCTGGAAGCAACTTCTGGAACATGCACAATGTCTTTAGGGCAAGCAAAACGATATACTTTTAGTAGTAAAAACAGCAGGAAGCATGGCTATGTAAAAACACAGTCAACAGAAGCAGCAGAAAACTTTTAACACATTCATTTGGGACAGAATCGGCACTATAACCCTGTCCCACTTTAAACGGACTGGTAGCTATGTTTGTGTCTTGTCTTTTGTTTTGTTTTGTCGTGATTTTGTTTGGTTTGATTTTGCTTTGTTTTGCTTTGGAGTTCATTTGGTTTTGGTTTTGCTTTTGTTTTGGATTTGACAGGCAGATCTATCTACCAGTCTTTGAAACACCACTGAGCAGGTGTTTAATAAGAACACTGAAAAAGGTTGAAAAAGGTATACGAGCAGGGGTGGGCTTCAAAAATTTTAGCAAGGTTGCTAAGTGGGAGTGGCCTAGTCGGCCTCCTACACCACGGCGGGGGGGGGGGGGCTTTTTGTCCTCCCCAGGCTCTGGAGGATTTTATCGAGCCTCTGGGAGGGCAAAAACAGCCTCCCCAGGCTCCGGAGGCCCTCTTCCGGTAGGCCCGTTTTTTGCCCTCCCTGAGCCTCTGCGCATACCCTGCACTTACCTGCATCCAAAACAGGCCACGTGGGGACTCCTGGGAGGGGCTGGGGCCAGCCCGGTGTGGGATTTGGGGGTTCTCTAAACTGCACAGAAACTTAGCTAGTGGTTCTCCCGAACCCCTGCGAATCCCCAACAGCCCAGCCCTGTATACAAGCTATATTTCTTGGTCACGGTTTTCACTGATGGATCCCCGTTTTTTTTTTCTATAAACCAGTGTTTCTAATTTTCCGCAACTCTTAAGAGATGCGGACTTCAAACTACCGTAGCTTGCTGTCTGGGAACTTCTGGGAGTTGAAGCCCATTTTAAAATTGCTGAGATGGACAGCTATAAACAATCCCTCTCTTTCCTGGATTTCCTGCAGCAGCATTTGAAAAATCAAAAGGTAATACAGAATAACACTGCTTTGACTTGCAATACAGCTTGCCAAATACCTGAATAGGATTTGCATTTCAGCCTTTTTGAACGGGAAAATCGAAACCGTCTTGGAGGGGGTGCCTCAGTTGTGGAAAGTAGGCTCCTACTACCTCTGAGGAGGGTAGGTAAATGTTTGCTATTGCCGGAAGCATTTGTGCTGCTGGGGAGCTTGTTGTTTTGTTCCTTGGCATTGTTAATTAAATTTGTAAGGGCATTTCAGTGATTTAGCTTAGCTGCCTTGTATTCTGAACTGATAGAAATTCTGTTGTGTTCACAAAGAAATACTAATTTGTCTGGGAATAATAAAATAAGTATAGCTGGTAATAAGTGTTGGCATATAGCATTACTTACCTCCAGCTCCTGGGATTCCTCCAATACCAGGCACAAGTCCACCACCAGCACCAGGGACCAAGCCACCAACACCACCAGCACCAGGTACTAGGCCTCCAACACCACCGGCACTAGGGACCAAGCCACCAACACCACCAGCACCAGGTACTAGGCCACCAACACCACCAGCGCCAGGAACAAGGCCGCCAACGCCACCAGCACCAGGAACAAGGCCGCCAACACCACCAGCGCCAGGGACTAGGCCGCCAACCCCTCCTCCAGGCACAAGTCCTCTACCTCCACCAGCTCCTGCTGGGGCAAAGCAAACATTGTAAGAAAGAGACAGTTTTCTGTTTTGTTGTGTAAGAGTTGAAGTTCTCCAAGGATGATACTCAGTTCAAAACATGAAACCTGTGTGCTTTGTATTTTCTCCTATACTGCCAACTTTTTTCATCATGCCTGCAGGTGGCTACTTGCATTCTTATTACAATGGGTTTTTGTTTTCTTTGCAAAATGAGGCTGCTCAACAATACAGCATTTTTCTGCAATTGTTTGTTCCCGCCTTAGAACCGGGCTGCTAAATGATACAGTGATATTCTCACAGGCAAATTGCAGGTCTGTGTATTGGAGTAGGTGTTTTGCCCTTCTGCTATCATACCATCTTATGCAATTTCTCCAGCTGCAAAGGAAAGCCAGATCAAAGGTTGGGCACATCAGCTACACCCCAAACAATGCTTATGATCCTTACATATATAAATCTATGACCTGCCACTTAAACCACTTGTACTGTATTCCTGGACATTTTACAGTGTAGGCGTAAAGCTTTTCGTTTATAGCAGAAGAAAGCAGGTGGAGTGATAAAGGTTTTGGGCTAGGAATGGGGAGATCCAGGTTCAAGTCCACCAACAGCCATGGGTGATTTTGCTCCAGTGACTCAAGACTAACCCTCTTCCGGGTTGTTATTGTGGCAATAAAATAAAGGGAATTCCCCATAGCTTCCTTGAGCAATTGGAAGAAAGGGGGATACAAATCTTAACATAACATATTAACATAAAATAATAATAACAAGCATCGGCTGATTTGTTGGTTTCATCATCCTGCTTTTGTCCCATGGTAAATACCCAATTTTTGAGAAAGGTCTGGTGGATGTAGCTGCACTTCTATGGCTGTATTCACACACACTCACACAGTTTTTAAAGCCTGTGGTTCTGCATGATATGCTGAGCCACCAACGATCAATTATTAAAGGATGATTAAAGAGAACCAAAGCCATGAATGGTGAGAGACAAAAAATAAAATAAAATCTGAAGCACCTTTTCTGACTCACACAGTTTATTAGCAGGTACAAGCTTTTGTGAGCTGCATCAGAGGCTCTGTGCTTCTGATAAAGTGCACTGCCGTTCACAAAACAGGCTATGAATATTAATAAACCTATTCAGAAAATGTGCTACCAGTTTCATCCTGGTTCCCCCACCCCCCCATAAACTAACATTCATACAATGTGTATAACAGGAGATGGGAGAGGATCTCTTCAGATGTTATGTTCTCTCCAAATGATATAGTCTCCTTAGAGCAGCGGCCCCCAAACTTTGGGGCACCAGGGACCAGTTCCATGGGGAGAGGTTTTTCCGCAGACAGGAGGGGGTGTGGTTTCTGCATGCCGCCTCCATCCCATGGATAGGGCTTTGCTTGTTTGTGCGGCCCGGTTTCTGGCATGCCACGTCCCGGTACCGGTCCACGGACCGGGGGTTGGGGATCCCAGCCTTAGAGCACAGACCTGAATGGTCCCTTAACTCCAGTACTTCTAACTCTGTGAACAGATTTTCCGCTTAAGTGAGAAATGGACTAAAGCCCAGAAAAATGGACTCTTTCATTTCTCCTTGTATATAGTGCTCCATTTGCTGTTTACTAATATTGTGCAGAATCTGAATATAAAATTTAAAAAGGGACTTTTGGGAGCATGCATGAAGCATAATGAGCCATGGTGGCGCAATGGTTAGAGTGCAGTATTGCAGGCTACTTCTCTGCTGACTGCCGGCTGACTGCAATTTGGCAGTTCAAATTTCAACAGACTCAAGGCTGACTCAGCCTTCCATCCTTCCAAGGTGGGTAAAATGAGGACCCAGATTGTTGGGGGCAATAGGCTGATTCTGTACACCGCTTAGAGAAGGCTGGTAAAGCGGTATATAAGTTTAAGTGCTATGGCTATTGCTATCTGCCTGCAACTCTGCAAAGTTTGTGTGATGCCCTCTGTAGCTGTAGCAGGACTCTAAGGAAAGACATATTTGATTTAAGGAGATGCAGACAAGTGCTACAAACACACTGCTGTATTTCCTAACATACTGTATCTTGTTGCCTTCAAATCTGAAATGCTGCAAAGACCCAGTAGAAACTGTTAGTTGCCTATATTTACAATGCTGGTCTAAATTGCTGCCTGTGCTGGATAGAAGTGACCTTACCATATTTTGCTGCCTTGGCAGCTGCTTTCAGAGCGGCCGCAGAACTTCCTGGAACTGCAAATACAAGAAAAATAAAGATGAAGTCTTTGGATCATCAACATCTATTTTGCATAGTTCCCCAGTTCATGGCAGGGTTGGGAGTCACCCCAATGGTAGCCTAACTTCAGCTAAATAACCATGAAACCATGACTGCAAAATATGAGTCAGCTGGGTGGCATGACTGCCAAAAAGCCAGACAATTTTAGGCTTCATTAGTAAAAGTACAGTGTCCAATATGTAGGAATAATACTCAGCTGAAGTATTGTACCAATTATAGGCACCAATTTTTAAGGAATCAGAGGATTCAGAATACTTTCAGAAAAGGTCAACTAAGATAATAACCTGAAACAAAGAGCGATTGAAGTTGTTAGACATGTTTAAGCCTAGAGAAAAAGAGCCTGGAGAGAAATACGATACCATGCTTCAAATATCTAAAAAGCGACCACAGAGAAGAAAATTGGTAAAACTTGTTCTTTTATCATTACAGACTGCAGGGACACGGAATAATGGATTTAAGTTAAAGGAAGGCAGTTTCCAATTGAATGTTGGAAAAACTTCCTAAGGGTAAGATCAGCTGAAGTGTGAAATGCTGGTAGGCGTCCCTTCCCTGGATATATTCATCCAGAAACTGGATGGCCACCTTTTAAGAGATGCTTTAACTTGAATTCTTGCACTGATTAAGGATTTATTTATTTAATTCATTTATCGAAACAAACTTATATAGCTGCTCACCTGCCAGAAGGAATTCGGGGGGTGGGGGGGACGGGACACAATGCAATTCCAAGACAACCCCCACCTCCAATTTAACCTAAATGTTGATATGATCCAACCTGCATCCATAAATCCACCACCCCATGCTAGCTCCATTGGATCGTAGCTTCAAAGCCTAGGGGAAAAGCCAGGTCTTCACTGCTTTCCTGAAGACAACAAGGCCTGTATCTCTGGGGAAGCGGGTTCCATAAAACAGGCATCATGACAGAAAAGGCATACTTCCAAATTCCCATCAAGTCTCACTGTTTCACTAAGGATCTCTGAACTGAATGACCTAAATATACAGAATGTTCCTCACAGCTGAGTTAAACTGCTAAACACCCGTTCTAGAGCTGACACAAAATAGTTGGTTGTGCTTGGTTGTAAGGCACCTAGAGCTGGCTCTTGGCAAGATGGGCAACATAAAATGGCCATTGGCAGTTCTGTGAGCTTTTATATTTCCTACATACATACATAAGAACTTACCTAGTCCCGCTCCACCAGGTCCCAGTCCGCCAGGCACAAGTCCACCAGGTACAACTCCACCTGGCACAAGTCCACCAGGCACAAGTCCACCAGGCACAAGTCCGCCGGGCACAACTCCGCCAGGCACAACTCCACCGGGCACAACTCCGCCAGGCACAACTCCGCCGGGCACAACTCCACCAGGCACAAGTCCACCAGGCACAACTCCGCCGGGCACAACTCCGCCAGGTACAACTCCACCAGGCACAAGTCCACCCGGCACAAGTCCACCAGGCCTAACTCCACCTGGTACTACTCCAGTTCCTGAGGAAAAAAATATTGAAACAAATAGTCTGATTATATGGACCAATTTGTTTTTATCTTCTTTAGTAATATTTGTTGGATTAGGATGAGGTATTAAGTTTATCATGCCCCCCCCCCCCATACATGACTTAGATGAGGGAATAGAAGGGGAACTCTTCTATTTGATAAATAAATTTGATAATTTGCAGATGACACTAAACTGGCAGGAATAGCCAACACCCCAGAAGACTAGCTCAGGATCCAAAAAGATCTTGACAAACTTCAACAATGGGCCCTATCCAACAAAATGAATTTTAATGTGGAGAAAAGCAAAGTTTAACATTTAGGCAGGAAAAATCAAAGGTATAAGTACAAATTAGGCAAAACCTGGCTCAAAAACAGTAACTGTGAGAGGGACCTTAGAATCCTAGTGGACAGTCACTGTCCTGGCTTAAATATGAGCCAGCAGTGTACAGCAGCAGCCAAAAAAAGCTAATACAATCCTGGGTTGTATAAACAGAGGCATAGAATCAAGATCATGTGAAGTATTAGTACCACTTTATAAAACCCTAGTAAGACCACACCTGGAGTACTGCAACCGGTCTTGGTCGCCATACTACAAAAAAGATGTTGAGACCTTGGAAAAAGTTCAGAGAAGAACAACTAAAATGATCCAAGACCTGGAGACTAAAACATATGAAGAACGGCTGCAGGTTTTGGGTCTGGCTAATCTAAAGAAAAGAAAAATTAGGGGTGACATGATAGCAGTATTCCAGTATTTGTGGGGCTGCCACAAAGAAGAGGGTGTCAAATTATTCTACAAAGCACCAGAGGGCAGGACAAGAAACAATGGATGGAAACTAACCAAAGAGAGATGCAAGCTAGAATTAAGGAGAAACTTCCTAACAGTGAGGACAATTAACCAGTGGAACAGCTTGCCGTCAGAAGTTATGGGTGCATCATCACTGGAGGTTTTTAAGAAGAGACTAGATAGCCACTTATCTGAAATAGTATAGGTTCTCCTGCTTGAGCAGGGGGCTGGACTAGAAGACCTCCAAGGTCCCTTCCAGTATTCTATTCTATTCTATTCTATTCTATTCTATTCTATTCTATTCTATTCTTTTGCGAATTACCTCTGTCTCACCTCTAAAGAGAGAAAGGAATGGAAAATACTAATGAAGTGCCCCACCCCACCTGTCCATCCAATTCCTATTGCTGTGGGAGCAGAGTGCAATTCAGCAATCCAGCAGAATCTTGTATTATCCCCACAAAGATGCTGAGTTTGGTTGACAAATTTGATTCGGTATAAATGAGAAATACTGAATGAGAAATAATCAGAAGGCAAAATCCTAAAATCCACAACAGTGGTTTTCAAACTCAGCACCTGTAAAATGTGTGGATTTCAACTCCCAGAATTCCCCAGCCACAGTGTGCTGGCTGGAGATTTCTGAGAGTTCAAGTTTACACATCTTAAAAGTTGCCAAGTTTGAAAAACATTAATCTACAAGGATGATAAATTTTGGTTTACAAACAAAAAAGCAATAAGGGCAGTGATAAACTGAGAGGGAGATTTGAGCGATAAATCTTTTTCGTTATGCTTGAAGGATTGTTTTAGTGGGTAGAAGATGAATGCATTTTGAAGCAATAACCTGGATTTCTTTTTTTAAAAAATATTTATTAAATTTCCAAAGATTAAAATACACAGTACAAAAAGAAACATAAAACACATAAAAAGCAAGAAAAACACACATACACACAAAAGAAGAAATATAAACAACAAAAAACAAACACATCAATATTTCAATACTAATAACTTTTCTGCATCGGTATCTCTAATCTATTTAACCTCTTTACACAAATTCTACTTCTAAATATCTCTATCTTAAACTTACATCTTTATTTAAATTATCTTGATTTCTATTTACAATTCGATCTCATAACAAAAACATCCCTTAAGTTTTATGTTTACTCTCCAGCCAGGAATACTATTTATTCCATATTAAATAGTAGCCGGTGTCCTCCCTTTCCTTCATTTCCATAGATAATCTGTCCATCTCTGCACATTCATATATTTTTTTTATTATGATTTGATCTGGAGGGGTGTCTGATTGTTTCCAATTTTGTGCTATCTATCACAATAACCTGGATTTCAGACAGGTTTGGGGATGAACAAACTTGATTCAGTAAAAGAATTATCTAATGATACCACATGTACAGTATATTAATGCTTTATATTAGGTCCAATGAAGGTCTTTAATATAGATTTTCAAAATAATTTAACATATATTTTTCCTACAGAGAGGCTTGTGTTTTTAAATTAATATCTATGGATTCTTTATAATATTATGAAGGAGCCTTTATAATAGGAGCCTGAGTGGCGTAGCAGGCTAATGCCTCCTATTAAGGCAGCATTTAACATCCAGCTGCCTGCAATTACTGCGAGTTCTAATCTCACCAGGCTCAAGGTTGACTCAGCCTTCCATCCTTTCTAAGGTGGGTAAAATGAGGACCCGGTTTGTGGGGGCAATAAGCTGACTCTTTATAAATATATACAAAAAGTATGAAGGCTATTGCTTAACGCATTGTAATCTCCGGAGAAGGGCGGCATATAAATATAAATAAATAAATAAATAAAATAAAATAAATAATATTACATATTTTGCCAGGCTCAAGGTACGAGATAAGTTTACTTTGCCTCGGTCAGCAATTTATTTTGCATGCCATTCTTTATTTCATTTTATTCAATGCTTTGCTGATGTTTGGCATTTAGTTATATCTTGCTATTTGCAAACTCTGTCGCAATGAGAAAAAGAAATAGGTTGCATATTTACCATATGCTGCTGCTTTTGCTGCTGCCTTAGCTGCTGCCGCTGCCGCTGCTGCTCCTGCTGTCCCAGCTCCTAATGTGCATAGAAACACAATTAAGTTACAGGACAGAATCCATATTGGCACGGAGCTCTTCTGTATCTGGGACAGATGGCACCCCAGGAACTCCACCAATACCTGGGAAAGCACCGACACCACCAGGAACACCACCACCTGGGACACCAACGCCACCAGGGATGACACCACCAGGGCCAACGCCACCAGGGAAGACGCCACCAGGGCCAACGCCACCAGGGAAGACGCCACCAGGGCCGACGCCACCAGGGATGACGCCACCAGGGCCAACGCCACCAGGGATGACGCCACCTGGAACCCGCCCTAGGAAAGACATGATGAAATGGGAGTGAGAACTCGGTGGAAACTCGGTTCAATTGCATTGGGAACTCAGCAGAAATTCAATTGGAGGGGAACTTAGTGGGAATTCAAAGAAGATTCACCAAAGTCCTTGCTGCCTACCAACTATACTTATTCAGAAAATCCATGCGACTTCAATGCTGCTAAGCATAAGGGCAGACTCAGGAGAGAACTGCCTGCATGCTACCATCGAATGACCACATTACAGCAAAAACAGTCTATATCAGATGGTGGTTCCCAAAGCCTAACCCTCACCCTAACCTCTCCATGCTCATTCTGCAATCCCACCGCATATCCTTCCACTTATGACTGTAATTTTGTTGCTTGGATCCTTACGATTTATACTGATATTGTTTCCTGATTGCTTATTTGTTCCCTATGACTATCCTTAAGTGTTGTACCTTATGATTCTTGATGAACGTATCTTTTCTTTTTATGTACACTGAGAGCCTATGCACCAAGACAAATTCCTTGTGTATCCAATCACACTTGGCCATGAATGTCCATTCATGTACATGTTTCCTCGTGTAGGCAATGACACAAAGTTTGAGGGAGGTTTCACAGGCTGTGTTTGTTGGCTCATCACTCTGGTCCCTCAGATTTGTGGGATTCACAGGCACAGTGTCTCCGTTTGAGATTGGTGGGATTCACAGGCAGAGGTACCCTTTTTATGGATGATCTTCAATATGAGGAATTCTCTTCCATGACAGTTCTGCTCGCTCTCTCTCTCTCTCTCTCTCTCTCTCTCTCTCATTTTTCACTGATTCAAAAGATGTGTTCTATTCCTCAAGCTTTTCATTGATTACATTGCTGCCTTTCCATATACTGTATGTGTCAGTTTGATATATGAGCCTATTTGATACAGTGATTTAAAACAGCCACTCTTTCTCTCTCTGTCCTGAGGAGGTGAATTGTGGAGGTTCCTAGATAAAAATCCACACAACACCCCCAGATCACAGAAGTATCACTGCATATATAGCAACTACTTCCTGTGTAAGTAAACATAAGATATATCTGGGCATTCAATCAATCCACGTTCTGCCTCGAAAGCCTGAATCTTGCAACCTGCACATATTAACAAAGTCAATTTGATTTTCTAAATTTTATTTTGCATAACTTATGGTTATAGAGGGGGGAAATTTCAAAATATAATTTCTAGTTTTGTTATGGCCAGATAACTAGGGGAAGTGTTAAGAAATATGTAATCAGTTGAAACCTTTCTTGATTTCAAACATACTCTAAGGCACCAGGCATGCTGTATTAAATCTTACTGCTGTCAGAAAGCAGAAACTCAAAATCTTCTCCTATTTTTCCCCACCAAAATATCATAAATTTCTCTGCTCTACACTGCGCTGTACAGATTGACATTTCTCAACCTCGTCTCAACTTCCAGAATTGACATCAGAGAGGATGGAAAAACTGTCTGTACGACAACATTGTTGTTTTCAGTAGTAGTTGTAAGTTCATGCTGGATTTACCCACCTGTCCTCTAGTTTCTGAGAGGTCACTAAGATGGCACACTTACTAAGTGCAACTTTGCCCATCCCAGGGAAGTATTTTAATGGTTAGGGAGAGAAGGAGAGAGGGAGAGAGGGGGAGAGAGAGGGTGGGAGAGAGAGGGAGAGAGGGAGGGGGAGAGAGGGAGGGAGAGGGAGAGAGAGGGGCAGAGAGAGGGGGAGAGGGAGGGAGAGGGGGAGAGGGAGAGAGAGAGAGGGAGAGAATGGGGGAGAGAGAGGAAGAGAGGGAGGGGGAGAGAGGGAGGGAGGGGGAGGGGGAAAGAGAGAAGAGAGAGAGAAGAATGGAGGGCCCAATCCTACAATGTGCACTGTAATAATATCTACGTGCTTGAGCTTGCTATAGATACCCCTCCCCCCCCAAAATAAAGAGCTTTCAAATAATTGGGAGACATACCGTATTTTGCTGCTTTAGCGGCAGCAGCTGCTGCTACTGCTGGACTCACTCCTTGCAGATTCAAGCAAGAGAAGAAACAGGAGGTATAGCTTAATAATAGAAACGTAATGCATTTCAAACATAGTCTTGCTGTGATAATAATGCAAAACTGGCATTATCCTCATTTTAATCTTACTCTAATTTTAAGAAATAGGAAATGTACCTTTGTACCTTTAAGGAAATGTACCTTTGGGGCCCAAGGGAAGGAGATGAAACAATTTATTCTGAAACTTTTGCTGACATCAGCAAAAGGTTAGCTGGTGCTGGAGCAGTTAAACCAGCCTGGCTTGGTTAAAACTGGAAGCTGTTCAGTTGTGTAAGGGAGATGATGAGACCTTCCCAGCCTCCACTTCGGATCAACTTTTAGCAATAGCAATTGCACTTATATACCGCTTCACAGTGCTTTACAGTCCTCTCTAAGCGGTTTACAGAGTCAGCGTATTTCTCCCAACAATCTGGGTCTTCATTTTAACCGACCTTGGAAGGATGGAAGGCTGAGTCAACCTTTGAGTTGGTCAGAAATCAAACTCCTGGCAATGTGAGCAGAGTTAGCCTGCAATACTGCATTCTGACCAGGAGTGAAATCTAGCAGGTTCTGACAGATTCTGGAGAACCGGCAGCGGAAATTTTGAGAGAACTGGCAAATACTACCTCTGGCTGGCCCCAGAGTGGGGAGGGAATGGGGATTTTGCAGTATCCTTCTCCTGGAGTGAGGTGGGAGTGGAGATTTTGCAGTATCCTTCCCCTTCCTCGCCCACCAAGCCACGCTCACCAAGCCAGTAGTAAAAAAATTTGGACTTCACCACTGATTCTGACCACTGCGCCACCACAGCTCTTTACTCCATGTCCAGAAGCTCTCTTTAAGAGGCACCCGGTGAAAAGAAGGGGGTGGCAAAAGAGGAAGATGAATTCCCTTGCTCGTTTTGGCTCTGGTCACCCATAACCATCAGATGATTCCCAATGGGCTATATATCGTACTGACCCCCAGGACCTTAGCACTGGAGAGAAAAAGTCCCATACGTGTTTTAAATGAAATGCAGCATTGTAATAAGGTAAGCTTTTTCCTGGTATCTTAATATTCTCTTTAGTGGCCATGGAATACAAGCAGTCCTCAACTTACAACAGTTCACTTAGTGACTATTCGAAGATACAACCATTACAACATGCCCATTGGTCACCTGATCAAAATTTGGAAGCTTGGCAACTAACTCATATTTATGGCGGTTGCAGTATGGTGAAGAGATGTGATTCCCTTTTACGACCATCTGACAAGCAAAGTCAATAGGAAAGCCAGATTCTCTTAGCAACTGTGTGACTAATTTAACAATTGCAGCGATTCACTTAACAACTGTGGCAAGAAAGGTCGTAAAATGGGGCAAAAACTCACTTAACAAATGTCTCTTTTAGCAACAGAATTGTTGGGCTCAGTTGTGGTCGTAAGTTGAGGACTACCTGTAATTCAGATTCTCAAAGCTGTACTATTTACTTCATTCAAATGCCATTTCATTCTTTCCTAGAAAATCACTGCTTCATGCATGTATTCTATACGCTGTGGTAATAAACGAATGTGATCATTCCAAAACGTGGTTTGTCATTTCCTCCTTTCCTCACATGGCTGATTCATTTGCTGTTACCTCAGGGGGGCTGAGGTAAAGGTATCCTTCATGTTACTTGTGTGTGAGTGTACACGCTTACAGACGCCAAAAGGAAGCAATTCAGACACTAATCTTAAATCTTAAAATGTGGAGTGCTGCCGGTACTGCATTGCAAGGAAATGGAAAATAATACAGAAAATGAGTGAGATATAATTTTAACGTTAAAACAAGAACGGATAGGAACAGAATGCCCTCTCGTTCAATTCATCCTATTGAAACATTTTTAATTCCATTCAAACTCATTTTCCGCCACCTCAGAACTGGATTCAGAGGACGATCTTCCCACGCAGTCTGCTGTGTTTGCCAGCTGAGCCCATTAATTTCACACTCAGCCGCGGCCCACTTCAAAGCATGGGCCTACCAGACTTTCATTTCGCAGCCCACTGTTAAAGCATGAGCGGGAGGTTGTCCAACCGGTGAAGCTCTTCCGTCTCACCTTGCCTCCCCACTCAGGAACTAGAGTCAACAAAGCTTCCTGTCTGCAGGACAGGGTTTTTTTTGTTTTTTTTTAAAAGTAGCTTCATTTTAGCTCCCTCTAATACTGTGGTTCTTCAACTGGGCATATCCTGTGGTTTATGGAGCAATTTGCTTGTTTCTGAGTGGAAACTGCTGCCTACCTGGTTGCGTAAAATATAGTTTCTGTTTTTTTAGGAGCGAGGGTGTTAATGACACTATTTGAGACTGGGGAAAAAACCCTGGTAATTGGGTCAAACGGTTTAAGAGCACCGCTCTTGCATCCACAGCTCAGGTATTTTTGCATACAATTGGGCAAAGGCACACAACCTCCGATGATCCTATTGTAAAATACAGCATGAACTGATTGGCGTTGTTTCCAAACAGAGATGGGCTTGTAGTTGTAGAGTATCCACAGCAGACAATGTGTGAGGATAATTTGTAACCGCTACTGTATTAGTTGAAGTGGTATTTCTTAAATTATTTGCACATCCCGTAATTAATCTCCAGGAGTCAATAAACAACCTGAAACTTCACGAAGGGGTCAAGGAGCTAAGGAGTTTGGGGACCCTCAGCTTACATGGTAGTTGCGTTTCAGGGAAGGAGTTGAGGATGTCTGACTTTTCTGTTTTGGATTGAAAGACTGCACAGCTCTACCTCTGATAGCTTTCAATTTTTATTGGCCTATAGCACAGTGATGGTTAAACTTTTTGGTGCTGAGTGCCCAAAACGCATGTGCGTGAATGTATGCACGCGTGCCCTAACCCCCAAAATGCAATGCGAGTGTCTCCCCGTGCATGCGCCCTGCTCCCACGCATGCATCCCCTGCGGATGCTCCCTGCCTCCGGCACATGCGCACCACACACACACCCCGTTTGGGCCTGGAAAGCCTCCTGCACCAACCTGCACCCCCCCCCCACATATGCGCCCTGCCCCACACATGTGCCCCACCCTGTGCATGCGCATGTTCATTCCTGCATGCACCCCACCCCCACACATGTGCGGCAGAGACCTAAAGACCAGCTGGACAGTGGGAGGTATGTGCACATGCGCGGTGGAGCTGGGCGGGGGCAATGGCTGGCATGCCCACAGAGAGGGCTCTGCGTGCTACCTGTGGTACGCGTATCGTAGGTTTGCCATCACAGCTATAGCAAATGCAGGAAAAGGAACTCAAAATGTTTAAGAGTTTGACTGTTTTGCTCTTTTTTTTTTCCCACTCAATGGGTTCCTGGGCAAGAGAGAGTCTGACAATTTTTTTTATTTTTCGCTTTTGCAAAGTATGGGGATGTGTTTTATTACTCCAGCATTGTGATGCCGAACCACTCTCCTACTCAGCACCTGGAGAGAGAACCCAGATGGCTCATAGGCTTTTCTGCTCTTCCTCAGCTTTTTAAGATCAGCTGATAAACAACAGCTCCAAACTGCTTTTGAAGAGAAGAGGACCAGGGACTGAAGCAGCATGGAAGTGTCTTTGGGGTCAGGTTGGAGGAAGAATAAATAAGGGGCAGGTGGATTCAGCTCTGCTCCCTATGTGAATGTTAAAATTAGGTTTCTGCTCCAGTTACTAGGCTCAGAATGGCTGTGATTACACGGTGTTGTTTTGAGACTGATACTGCTATTTGAGCAGATAGCCCCTGCCCTCGGTTCACACATGCCACATAGGATGTGTGTGTCTGCTAGTATTCGGTAGGAGCCATGGTGGTGCAGCCGTTAGAAGGCAGTATTGCAGGCAAACTCTACCCATAGCCAGCCGTTCGATCCTAACCGGCTCAAGGTTGACTCAGCCGTCCATCCTTCCGAATCCCAGATTGTTGGGGGCAATATGTTGACTCTCTAAATCTCTTAGAGAGGGCTATAAAAGCACTATGAAGCGGTATATAAGTCTAAGCGCTATTGCTATTGCTGTTTTGCCCATTGGACCCCTGCTTGGTGATATAACCTAAAAGCAGTGAATAGATATTAATACGCTTGAAGCCAGTGAACAAGTTTATACCATGTTATTATATTAAAAATTATATTAATTTTTGCTCCAAAAGAAGCATTAGGGCTTATTTTCTGGTTAGGTCTTATTTTGGGGGAAATATGGTACTAAATCCACCCATCTGGCTGACAATCTTAACTGGGGTTTATTTTGGGGGTAGGGCTTATCTTATGAGCATTCTGAAAACTCATGCTAGGACTTATTTTCCGGTTGGGTCTTATGTTCTGGGAAACAGGGTAATTGAGAATTGTTGGACTAAATGGGATTGACTATTTGGGATATGGAAGCAAACCCCAATTTCATCTCCTCCTCCTCTTCCTCTTCCTTTTCCCCTTAACAACTTACCTCCCACACCAACTCCTCCTTGGCCTACTCCAACTCCCGGAAGTCCACCAACACCAGGAAGTCCACCAACACCAGGAAGACCACCAACACCAGGGAGACCACCAACTCCGGTTCCAGGAAGACCAACGCCGACACCACCCAGTCCAGTTCCAGGGACAGCTCTGCCACCTGCAAAGAGAAAGAAAGCCATAAAGGGCACAAGCAAAACAGGGTGGAATTGGGAGAAGGGAGTCATGAATCTCTTGAATGTTGGCCAACATGGGTCAAATACTGATCAATAATTAGCATTAATTTATTAGAACAGCAGAGAACAGAAAGCGTTAATTGCAGAAAAGTGCTTTTTTCAGAAACTTCCATTGATGGACAATAAAGAAATAAATACACACAAACACACACACACACACACACACACACACACACACACACAAAATCAGCTATGAAAGGCTGGAGGGTGAAATGGTAGTATGGTAATAGTAATCTCTATGGGTAGTTTACTAGTTTTGCAATCCTCAAATCACAAAGAAATGGAAAGATTTGTGGATGGAAAACTAGAATAGCACAGTGGTTAAGATACTAACCTGTGATTTAGGAAATTTCCAGATCACTTAAATGCAGAACTTAATGCATAACTTTTAGAATGAGTATAATTCCATTCATCCATAGCTAACATGCTTACTATTAGCTGGGTTAATAGGAATTGTAGTCCACATATTTGGATAACATCAGGTTAATGAAGGCTATGCAGAACAAAAATGAAATCCAAACGTTCCTTAGAGGAGCCATTTAAAGAAACTCCAGCGGAGGAACTAAGACTCTGTTAGGGACCTCATACTGTAGAATGGAATGGAATGGAATGGAGTGGAATGGAATGGAACAGAAATATTATTTATTGGCCAAGTGTGATTGAACACACAAGGAATTTGTCTCCAGTGCATAAGCTCTCAGTGTACATACAAGCAACAAGTGATAAATCATGATCATAATCATAAAATACAATCATCATAATCATAAGATACAACACTCAGTGATAGTCATAGGGCAGTGGTGGCAAACCTTTTACACTACTCACCAAGTGCTGAACAGGTAGGTGCTTCGTGTGCTTCGTTCACGTGCGTGCCATCCATGCTAATGCATGGCTCCTCCCCATGTGCTGTGCACGCAACCGCACATCTGCGCATGCGCACAGCTTTCATGTGCGCTACTGTGTGCTGCGTGTGCAACTGTGCCATCTCTGCATGTGCAGCTTTTGCGCGGGCGCTGCAGTGCACTGTGCACGCAATCCCACCATCTGTGCATGCACGTGGTTTTTGTGTGTGCAATGCACATGCACGAATGCTGTCTGTGCATGTGTGCGCTGTGCACCAGTACTCTCATACGCATGCGCAAATGTGCGCGCATACGCAGGAGAGCTCAAAAGACCAGCTGGGTCCCCTGAATTGCGTGCATGAGCACCGGAGGCCTGAACACCAGCTGGGGTGAGTGCACATGCGCAGCTACAGGTGAGTTGGACGACAGCTCGCATGCCCGGAAAAATGGCACCTCGTGCCACTTCTGGCATGTGTGCCATAGGTTCGCCATCATGGTCATAGGGTATCTAAATAAGAAATCAATATAAATCATAATAGGATACTAATAAGCAGATATTATGATATTATTATGTAGATGCCCGAGAAGCATTTAGGTTTCACAATTAAAAATGCCATCAGTGAGAAGCATGTTAAGAAGGACCCATTCTTTAGATTATTAATTATTATTATTATTATTATTAAATTTGATTTATATGCCACCCTTCTCCGGAGACTCAGGGCGGTTTACAATGCGTTAAGCAATAGCCTTCATACTTTTGTATATTTATACAAAGTCAGCTTATTGCCCCCACAAACCGGGTCCTCATTTTACCTACCTTAGAAAGGATGGAAGGCTGAGTCAACCTTGAGCCTGGTGAGATTCGAACTTACAGTAATTGCAGGCAGCTGGTGTTAATCACAATGCTTTTAGTCTGCTGAGCCACCAGGCCCCTGAACACGTTCTCCCTTCAGCCATGGTAATTATCCTGGTCTGTAACACTGAAGGTCTTTACATGTATCATGCAGTTGCTTAGCAAAAGTAAAACATGTGTATGTGTCCAGGTGGCTCCACTGACTCCCTATCCATCTGCCACATTCTACTCCAGTCTCATTGTAGGAATTGTGCCTCTCCCAGTGCATTGTTTGGATTATGTGCCATTAAACCAATGTCAGCTCAGAGTGTCCAGATTTTCTCCAGGTGAATCTGTCCCCAACCTGGTCCTTCAGGTCTTCCAAAGATTGCATTAATAGTAGCCTAAACATATGAGGATAACGGAGCATGAACCACTGTAGCTAAGTTGTTCGGGTCTAGAAAAAGAGTCAAACGGTGGTAATAGGAGCATCTAACTAGGGAGGTTATTATCACCACCATCCATGAAAAGAATGGTGCCAAGAACTATTTGAAACTATATTTGTTTTTCTGGAGAATGGCAACTTTTCAGTTCAGGCAGTTTAAGTCCTATACCACAAAACCACCCATCCACAATGCTATAATTATTGTAATAATTTCAGCTGAACTTGATTTCATAGTTTAATGATGTCATAGTTTGTGAAATTTTCTTAGCAGTTACGTGGAAGTGGTCACTATCATTGCTTGCAATGCAGGATTTATTTTTTTTTTACTTCACAATGCAACCACAATCCTGGGATTTCCTACGTCAGTGCCAATCACAACTTACTTCGGTTTCTGAGCTCAAGAGTTGCAAAGTGCCGCTACCTAGAAAGGACTTCTCTTGTGATGAATGCAATCATATTAATTTTATAGTAATTATTTTATTTATTGCTGCAATAAGGAGTAATTGCAGCCTTTGCGACTGCCTAATTCAGGGATGGTGAGGATGTAATCGTAAAATAAATACAATATTTTGTGAATGAATACTTAGCACTGCTGCTGAATCCCCAGAGGTACAGGGATGAAAATTTCCCGCTTCAAAGAAGGTCTGTCGTGACGTGAAGTCATTGCTTATTAAAAGTTGATGGTTTTTAATACAATTTGTTGGTTGAAAAGATGCTCCATGACTCCTTCTGATTTTTTTTTTGTTACCATAAATTAATGTGGCTTTCCTCCTACAATATCTGGGGGGGTGATGATTGCTGCTGCCTTAGCTGATGATGATGATAAAACTAAGCAAATCTCATAAGAGAATCTTCCTGTAATTCTAAATTAGCCATTCCCAATATTATGCCTTTCTAATATTTATGAATCAGTCACTCTGAATGGAGGCTCCTGAGAGTCATAAAGAGCCCCCGTGATGCTCCTCACTGAGCTTGTTGATCAGAAAGGTCGGCAGTTCGAATCCTTCGTACAGGTCTCCTGAGTGAGTAGGGGGTTGGACTAGATGACCTCCAAGGTCCCTTCCAACTCTGTTACTGTGCATCTACTATGTTCTACCTGCCATCTCAATAGTTCTTGACACATGAGGAGTGATTGATCATTGTATTGATCATATAATATATGTGGGTATCTGGGTGTAATGTATGCATAACTTTTTGTCATATTTATGTAGTGTATATTGAGAGCTGTATGCAACAAAATTTCATTTTAATGGATGCTGATTAGTGTACATTTAAAATGACAATAAAGTTATTCTAACTCTAAGTCTAAGCCTGTTCTTCTATTTTACTCTGAGGAGCTGCCACAAAGAAGAGGGGATCAACCTATTTTCCAAAGCACCAGAAGGCAGGACAAGAAACCGCAGATGGAAACTGATCAAGAAGAGAAGCAACCTAGAACTAAGGAGAAATTTCCTAACAGTGAGGACAATAAACCAGTGGAACAGCTTGCCACAAGAAGTTATGGGTGCTCCATCACTGGAGGCTTTTAAGAAGAATCCGGACAGCCACTTGTGTGGAATGGTATAGGTAGGATTTCCTGCTTGAGTAGGGGATTGGATTAGAAGACCTGGGTTATTCTGTTATTTTAGGAAATTCAAAACATTGCATGGAATGACATGCATGTTGAAGCCAGGACGATCCACTAGATGGCAGCCTCTTTCCTAGATGGCTCTATCACCGACAGGGGCTGAGTCATAGACATGGAAAAGGAAAGAGTGATGTTTAAGGTGAACTTCTGCTTTCAACACATTTCACCTATCCCACCCATGCCTCACCTCCACTTCTGAAGAGAGAAACAAAGGCTGCCCATAGAAATTAATGGAAAAACCCTGACTTTCACCACAACTGCCACTGGGCAATACATTGACTACTACAATGATTGGTTTCAACAAAAAATTCCTATTTTTTCTGACACTGATCTCAGTTCACGTGTTTTTTTAAAAAAAAACATTAATAAATGCGATGAATCTGTGTGTAAGCTTAACAGAACAAAAGATTAGCACTATTTCATTCTCCCAGGTCTACCCTGGAAATTATGTTTCTGCCTTTCTTGTAAAAATGAAAACGATCCCTCAAAATCCAATGGAGAAATCAAGGGTGTTATCATAACTAGGCAGCAGGACCTATCTAGCAACAACTCTCTTACTTAAAAAACATCTCTTTTTTCTCCCAACATGTAACTAAAGCCTATATTCTTTCACTTCCTTCTCCAAAGGGTAGACTATAGAAAGAAGAAAGTTTCACAGTATTGTAAACTAATAACCTAACCTAACCTAATTTGATTTTATTGTATTTTATTGGTTCAATTTATATGCCGCCCTTCTCCGGAGACTCAGGGCGGCTTACAATGTGTTAAGCAATAGCCTTCATACTTTTTTGTATATACCTGCTTAGTAGGGCTTTCGGCCCCCCGAAGCAGTGTTCTTTTTTATACAAAGTCAGCTTATTGCCCCCACAATCTGGGTCCTCATTTTACCTACCTCAGAAGGATGGAAGGCTGAGTCAACCTTGAGCCTGGTGAGATTTGAACTTGCAGTAACTGCGGGCAGCTGGTGCTACTTTAACAGCACTTTAGCCTGCTGCGCCACCAAGGATCTTGATGGCTCTAATAACCTAACATTGGTAGCCACTCCTTTATAACTCTTTTCTTTGCACTCTTTTCATTAATTTATTGCTTTTCTTTCCTTTCTATCTTTCAAAATGTAATATTGTTTTTATTCTTTTCAATATTTAAGAAAAAATTATATACAGTTTTTTTAAAAAAAGAAAGAATAGAAGTGCACTGTGCCTGAAACATTGAACTTGTGTCTCTAATCAAAGTAAGGAGGGGTTTGGATTAGATGACCTATAAGGCAGTGGTGGGTTTCAATTTTTTTTACTACCGTTTCTGTGGGTGTGGCTTGGTGGGCGTGGCAAGGGAAAGATACTGTAAAATCTCCATTCCCACCCCACTCCTGGGGAAGGATACTGTAAAATCTCCATTCCCTTCCCACTCCAGGGGAAGGTTACTGCAAAATCCCCATTTCCTCCCAATCAGCTGGGACTTGGGAGGCAGAGAGTAGATGGGGGCGGGGCCAGTCAGAATTTTTTACTACTGGTTCTCCGAACTACTCAAAATTTCCGCTACCGGTTCTCCAGAACTGGTCAGAACCTGCTGAAACCCACCTCTGCTACAAGGTCCCTTCCAACTCTGTTAATCTCACCCAATCAAGTCTAGATAATCCATCCTTTGTAAGAATAGCAACTGCAGCAGAGGCAGTAAAATCAGGGAAGGGAAGAAAGGCTTTCTAGGCTGAAGCGTTGGATTTCAAGATAGTTCAGAACCTGTCTCACACATTTGCTTCTGGCTTTTAGGAGCCACAGATGCCACAGATGAGGCGCACCAAAGGAAAAACACATCAGAGCTGGTGCCCGTGCCCCTTGATTTTAATGCAGGATGGATGTTTGGGCAGAACTTCAGGGACTGGAAAATAGCGCACAGTCTCAATATCCTGCTTGGTGAAACCAGACGGTTCTGTGGTTTCCTTAAATCCCTTCAACTGCTTGGCTCCCCATTGCCAGCTCACTTCTTCAATAAAAAACAGATGGCAGGCTGAGACAGTCCAGGAAAAAGTGGCAGCAAGCAATATGCTACAATTCCTAAAGCCAATGGTGGGATTCAAGTAATTTAACAACCGGTTCTCTGCCCTAATGATTTCTTCCAACAACCAGTTTGCCAAACTGCTCAGAAAGTTAACAACCGGTTCTCCCGAAGTGGTGTGAACTGGCTGAATCCCACCACTGCCTAAAGCTCTCCGGAGAGCAGATCAGGTGCACCTGGGAAAGATGCAGTATTTAGAACTAAAGAAGAGGTGCTCAAAATCCATCCTATTTGATCCTACACTTTTTTATTTGAAGCTATTCGTGTGATTTTCCTTCATTTCCCAGATTTTTATTTATTTATTTATTTTTGAAAAAACACAAGAAGCTGCCATCATCCTGATCCCGTAGAGAGAAGAGCAAAATTTGTCACCCAAACCCAACAAGATCACTCAGAGAGAGAGAGAGAGAGAGAGAGAGAGAGAGAGAGAGAGAGAGGGAGAGAGAGAGAGATTAGCTAGCTTTTAAGTCTAAATAGAAAGTTTGGAAGAGTTAACATGGTTTCTCCAGTATCTAAAAAAGGAAAACAGAGGTACATTTTTGAGGACAGAAGCAAGGACTGAAGGCGGAAGAAGAATTCCTTTTTTCCTGTGTCTAGTTCCTCCATTTGCCACCTCATCCTCTGCATGGAGGCCTGTTTGTTACAGTCAATTCACAAAGCATCAGGTGAAAAGACTACAAAGAAGCAGTGACAGATGCAGAAGAATCAGGCATCTCCCCATATTTACTTTGTCCAAACCGCACCTTTCTGCCAGTTTTTGTTAAACTAGATGGCAGCATTCGATTGACCTCAGCCGATCTCAAATAGGATTGGGCCTATGGTAGTAAGAACTTAGATGGCCTATCATAGGGGTGTCAAACTCGATTTCATTGTGGGCCGCGTCACGGTTGTGTTTGACCTCGAGGGCCAGGGTGGGCGTGGCCAGGGCGGGCATGGCCAGAGGGCAGCAGGAGGCCATTGCGGCTGAAAATGGAACCACATGCAGCCCTCCCAAGCTCCGTTTTATCTGGCAGAGGCCAGTCTTTTGCTGTTTCCAGGACGACACCACAGGCCAGATCTAAGTACCCCACGGGGCGGATCTGTTTGACACCCCTGACCTATCACAAGGAAATCCCAAAGTTGAAGATTGGACTAGGAAGTAAAAAGTCTCTCTTTGAGGGATATGGGCTGCTCAGAAATGTGAAAAATAAATAAAGAAAAAGGGGAAAAATACCACTAGAAAATAATGGTACATCATTTTCATCCTGTTTCCAAGAAAACAACACGGATAGTCAAAATTAAGCTCAAAGCAAAGGAGAATTTCTTCTTCTCTGCCAATTCTAAGTTATTCCACAAAAGATTCTTGGTGCCTTATTTAATTTAGCCTGTACATTCTTTATCCTCCTCAATTTACTTCATTCTCAGTTTCCATTTCAGTTCTAGTTCAAGCTCATGTAAAGATGATGAACCAACTCACCGTAAGCTGCTGCTTTGGCAGCTACTTTGGCAGCTACTGCTGCCGCTACCGCTGGTCCACCGGCACCTAAAGTAAAGAAAAAGATGAGAGAAGTATACTTGTCTTGTTACCTTTGGGATCCTGATGGCAATAAGAACAGATGTTCCTACTATATCTGAGTCATGGAGGGGTGGATTTCAGAAAGTCATGGCTGTGATGGCTGAAGTAGCATGGTTGTGAGGGAACACATTTAGTTAGACTAAATGAGTTTTAAGTTTGCTTATCTTCCCATAGCCCTATAAAACAGAGAGGTACCCAAAGTCTTGTTGAACCTCCAAATCCAATGGCATAGGCTCTTCAGCACACGATACCCTACTGACCATAAGGGTCATAGGCTGTAGAGGGAGAGTTAATGTTTAATGTGTCCCACTCTTTATCACTTCATCTCCACTTTGTTAATCTGCAGTCACCTCCATCTAGCTTTTCGCCCAGGGACACAGACACACAAAACATTATTTTGGACTTCCCTCCTAGTAGGATGCAGCTAGTTAGGTGCTAGGCCTGGTCTATTCCTATCATGTACTTCCTGTATATGCATCTCCATTATGTTTCAGTTATAATACCTGCTTCACTACTCATTGATCACATCATCTTGGGGCTCAGGAATGCCCATGTGCGCTCACAGAATGCTTCAACCTCCACAAGGTTTATGAGTCCAGAGTCTTTCTGCTGAGCTCTGACTTCCAAGTATATAGCTGGGCTTATCCACTTCTGTGATGGAACTTCAAGGCAAGGTGAGGATGGGTGCTAATGACTAGCTCAGGGGTCTGCAACCTTATATACTCAGAGCCATTTGGACCCGTTTCCCACAGAAAAGAAAACACTGGGAGCCACAAAACCTGGGTGGGCGCGGCCAACTTGATGTCACTCACTTCCACTGGTCACATGACACCCCCCCCCTTACAGCTATGCCTACCCAGCCGGTCATTAGGGCAGAGAACCAGTTGTTAAAAAACACCGGGAACCACACCTTTTGACGTATCTCTCTCTCCCCTCCCTCCCTCTCTCCCCCCCTTCTCTCTCTGTATCTCTCTATGTCTCTCCCTCTCTCTCTCCCCCCCTCTCTGTATCTCTCTATGTCTCTCTCTCTCTCTCCCTCTCTCTGTATCTCTCTGTCTCTGCCCCAGCCATTGCCCTTACCTTCTCAGGCCAGGCGAGGAGTGACTGGGAGGCGAGGGCAAGGGGCGGGGCCAGCCAATGTTGGGATCACCTGACAGGGAGCCACAACAAAGGGCCCAAAGAGCCACATGCGGCTCCGGAGCGTAGGTTGCTGACCCCTGGACTAGCTAGTCCTGGATCAGTTCAGATGCACTCTACGTTTTTAGGTGAGGGAAAGAGAAGCAATGGCCCTCCGATTTTGCTGGACATGCATCAGCCCCAGCCAAGGAGCCAAGGATAATGAAAGTTGGACATGACTATCTTCTCCATAACTGACTTTTAATATCTGGGAGTTAATAGGCCTCTGGTAGATAGAGGCTATATAGATCTTAGTTTTATTCGACTTAGTTTTATTGACAACATGGTAGCCCATAATGAACTGTCCTTATTCTCAGGCAGTGATCCAGCAAGACAGATTTGATATCTCTTACCTAGTCCTGGAACACCACCAACACCAGGCAACAACCCTCCTCCACCAAGGGTCCCAACTCCAGGGATGGTGCCTGCTCCGGGCAAAAGTCCAGCGCCTTGTGAGAAAAAAGTAGGGATGCATATTGGCCAAAGTTCCTTGTACTTTGACTCCCAGCAGAATGGAGAGCAAATATTTCTAATCCCAGCATAATCCACCTAAGTCATTTGATCCCCAACCTCGAGTTACTGTCTGAAAAAAAAGGCTCTCTGCAGGATTGAACTCTATAGAAGAAACATCTCATTTTCTATAGACAAGAAAGTACTGTTAAGGCCCTTTGTTCCAAACATTTTAATAAGTAGAGCCAATATCCTTTAGCTGATGGAAGTTCAATGAATCTTTTAGGCAGTAGATACTCTTGTATGATATTGTGGGTTCAAGAAAGTAAGAACACACAAGAATAAAAAATAAAGATAATTTTAAAATGGCTTAAAGCCTCATGAGATTTCATGGGATAACCTACAGATATTTGTGATTTAGCCATGGTTTTTTTTTTAAAAAATTAACAATTATGATTAGGAGCCCTGGAGACCACAGAGGCTGCATAGGTTTTAAAACATTAAATGTTTATTCACCCTGGAAATCCTGCAGGGTGAATTTTGAGCACGTGCTGCAAAAAGGCTGGGGGTTCTTTTTGGCTTGTTATACTTACCATATTTTGCAGCTGCTTTAGCAGCAGCAGCCTGAGCTCCAACACCTGCAGAAGAAAACAGAAGAACATTGTTGTGGGGTTTGCTTTCATTTTATATTCTAGTGGCTTTCCCTGTTTGGTGCACTGTCAGTAGAATGTAAAACGAGAGCAAACTCAACTTCCTACTAGCACTGATGCATTACTAGTTTGTCAACGAAACATCTGCAAGAAAACCATCAAGCTTAGAGAGCATCAAGGACCCCTCAGTTCCTCCCTGTCCTGTCGTCTGATAAACAAAATCAAGGAGCCTGAGTGGCGTAGGAGGCTAATGCCTCCTACTAAGACAGCATTTAATATCCAGCTGCCTGAAATTACTGCGAGTTCAATTCTCACCAGGCTCAAGGTTGACTCAGCCTTCCATCCTTTCTAAGGTGGGTAAAATGAGGACCCGGTTGTGGGGGCAATAAGCTGACTTTGTATAAAATATACAAAAGTATGAAGGCTATTGCTTAACGCATTGTAAGCCGCCCTGAGTCTCCGGAGAAGGGCGGCATATACATAAAATTTTAAAAAAAGAAAAAGAAAGATTCATTTTTTTCTTCTGCTGGCGTCAATCTCTCAACTGTGAAATTGCTTTACCAAGTCCATCCTTAACTATTATTTCATACCTTCTAAGGTCCTCTTTAAATTATTTTACAGATACAGTCAGAGGTGGGCTTCAAAAATTTTAGCAAGTGGTTCTCTGCCCGGTTGTTGGGTGGGCATGGCTATGGTGGGTGTGGCCTAGTAGGCCTCCTGCACCACGGGGGAGGGGGCATTTTTGCCCTCTTCGGGCTCTGGAGGTTTTTTTCAAGCCTCCGGGATGGTGAAAACAGCCTCCCCAGATTCCGGAGGTCCTCTGGAGTCTGGAAACGCCTTCCCAAACTTCTGGTAGGCCCGTTTTTCGCCCTCCGTGAGCCTCCGCAGCACGCGCCCTGCACTTACCTGCATCCAAAACGGGCTGCATGGGGACTCCTGGGTGGGGCAGGGGCAGGTGGGCAAGGCGGACAGCCAGGAGTGGGATTTGGGGGTTCTCCGAACTGCACAGAATCTTAGTTAGAGGTTCTCCCGAACCTGTGCAAACCCCCAGCAGCCCACCCCTGGATACAGTGGAAAACACAGTCATTCAGCAAAACCTGGTGGGCCACCGGCTCCCCAAATCCGTGGCATTCTCTGACTATGTCAAAATGCCAAATTTGCCCTGAGCTGCAAGGCAGAAAGACAGGAAGGGCTTTGCTAACACTCTAGTCCCGTGATGGCGAACCTATGGCACGGGTGCCACAGGTGGCACGCGGAGCCATATCGGTGGGCACGCGAGCTCAGCTCTGGCACACATGCGTACACCAGCCAGCTGATTTTCAGGCCTTCTGAGCCCACCAGAAGTCAGAAAACACACTGTTTCCGGCCTCCAGAGGGCCTCTGGGGGGGTGGGGAAGGCTGTTTTTGCCCTCCTTAGGCCCCTAGAAAGGCTCTGGAGTCTGGGGAGAGCAAAAAACGGGCCCACCGTGCCATCGCGTGCCAAAAGCGGGGGGGGGGGCAGGGCACATAGAATTATGGATGTGGGCACGCGTGCGTGTGACCCCACCACGCTCCCCCCACTTTTGGCACGTGATGGCAAAAAGGTTAGCCATCACTGCTCTAGTCTGACTTTCAGCCAAACACACAAAGACATTTACCTGTACCCGTTGGATAACCAGGTTTCCCTCCAAGACCTCCAGCATATGCTCCGCCTGCCCCACCTGAAACCACATAGAGAGGCAGAATCTGCATGAGAATAGGTATTAATATTTTTGCCTAATACCAAATACAAAGAAAATTGGAGGAAAAAAAAGTCAGTGGGGCTCTTCTTGGTAAAAACACCTCCCCCATACAGGTAGTCCTCGGCTTACAACAGTCCATTTAGTGACTGTCCAAAGTTACAACAGCACTGGAAAAAGTGACGTTTTTCACATGTACGACCGTTGCAGCATCCCCGTGGTCACATGACCAAAATTCAGAAGCTTGGCAAGTGGGTTCATATTTATGACGGTTGCAGTGCCCCAGAGTCATGTGATCAGCTTTTACGACCTTCTGTCAAGCAGAGTCAAGGGGGAAATCCAGTAACCGTGTTACTAGCTTAACAAATGCAATGAGTCACTTAACAACTGTGGCAAGAAAAGTCGTAAAATGGAGCAAATTCTCTTAACAAATGTTTTTCTTAGCCTTAGAATTGAAATATTTGATTGTGAATGTATTAACGGCGGCTAGAATTGTGTTTGCTTAAAACTGGAAAAATAAGAAAATACCAACGCAAGATGAAGTTATTAAGAAAATCATGGAACTGCTGAAATGAGTAAATTGACATTTGAAATTAGAGAACAAGAAGATAAACAATATTATAAGATATGGGATTTATTTTATCAATGGCTAGATAATAAAACATGGAAATGACATATGAAACATGAAATGAATGTTATAATATGATATTTGAAAATAATTGTTATGAAACGGTAAAGCCATAGTTAAATAAATAATAAATGGGGATACTTATTTGTTTGATAATATGAGAAATTAGATAATTAGTAAATTTTGAATATGGGGATGAAGCACAAAACCGACTTATAACCGACCGACACACTGTTTGCAATTGTAATGGATGATGGATTTATGTTTTATGTTTTGTTTAAAAATAAAAATTTTTCTTTAAAAAAAATGTTTTTCTTAGCCACATACATTTTGGGCTCAGTTATGGTCGTAACTTGAGGACTACCTGTATTGATATGTGGGATTACATTTCCTTTAACTCATCCCTGTTGTGTTTTAGATTTAGAGAGACGGCAATCTCTTAATTCCTCATAGTTATAAAGCTTCTCCAACCCAATGCTTTCCGTATGTATAAGACCTCTACAATCATAATCCCAAATCAGATGGAATGTACAGGATGGGGAAAGGCTGTTCTACATCTAATTATGGAACTAGATCCAATTTCACTCCACTCCTATGCTTGTCATTCTCTCTATCGGCAGCAGGCTTAGAAGATTTGCAAATAATTTTCAATTCTGCCTCCTATCCAAAACCACAATTCCAATCAAAGCCATGAGACTTAAAACTAGATTCAAACCAAATGACAGAAATAATTTCTGAGGAAGACTTTGCTCACGTTCTCAGGCTTACTGTGAAGCCTGGAGCCAAAGTTTTACAAACCTTCCTTTTAAATGGTTGGCTCACCTGGTCTGTTATTAATTCCTTATTTAAAATGGTTATATAGTTGCCCTGCTGTATAAAACAGTTCTGGGAGGCTTACAAGTTGATAAAACAATATATAAAACAGTAACAAATTAATGGTAATAAAAACAGAAACAGAAAAAATGCTCTGATGCACCCACATTATTGTCCCATCTTGACCTCATCCTACTCCAATGCCCCTTCCTGGGGGGAAGAATTAGGTTTTAATGCTCCCTGAAAAGCTAGGGGCTCACCAGTTCTTAAGGCAGAGATTGCAATGGAAAAAGCATACTTCCTTAGGTCCCATAAGATGGCAATGTTTAATGCAAGAGAACTGGAGTGCGCCCACCGCATCAGCTCTGGTGGGTTGGACACATATCCTCAGAGAGAGGCAGTTCTACAAATAACCTGGTCCCATACCATGTAGGGCTTTAAAAGTGATAACCAGCACCTTTAACTTTACTCTGGAAAAAAACTGGGAGCCAGTACATATCCTGCAACAGGGGTGTAATATCAGTGAAACTAGGGACACTCAACACAGTATGCATTGCTGCCTTCTGGACCAGTTGTAACTTCTGGGTGGACTTAATGGATACCCCCATATAGAGCGTGTTGCAATAATCCAAATTGGAAGTGACCAAAGTGTGAGTGACTATGAGCAAGGCCTCCTGGTCCAGGAAAGGGCACAATTGGCACACAAGACAGATTTGTGCAATCTGGAATCCAGTTGATAATTTAGTTGATTTAAGGTCTCAAGTTGTGCCCATTTCTATCAAGCACAACCACTGAGCAAAGGATTTATAGAATGGAAGACATGTCAAGAGGACTCACCGAAAGTCAGCTTGCCAGCACCATAAGGCTTACCATAACCTGAAAGAGAACCGTTTGATCAGAACATGCACACAGGAAACTGGCTTAGTTACTGAGACAGACCACTGCTCCAATTAGGATAGAATACAGTTTTTCTGGACTGCTAGGAGTGTTTCTCAACCGTGCAATTCTAAAACTGTGGACTTCAACTCCCAGAATTCCATAATCAGTCATGGCTGGCTGCGGAATTCTTAGAGTTGCTCAGTAGTCTAGGCCCGTGATGGCGAACCTATGGCATGCGTGCCACAGGCAGCACGCGGAGCTATGTTGCCTGGCACACCAGCTCAGCTCCAGTGTGCATGCGTCGGAGTCTCTGGAGACTGGGGACAGCAAAAAACGTCCCAAAAGTTGGGAAACGGGCCGTTTCGGGACTCCAGGGGGCTGGGGAAGGCTGTTTTTGCCCTCCCCAGATCCATAGAGAGGATCTGGAGCCATGTGAGAAAGAAAAACAGGTCTACCGGGCCAAGGTGTGATAGGAGCAGGGGGGAGGGGGGTTGCATGCACGGGACGGGGTACATAGAATTATGGGTGTGGGCACACGTGCACGCGAACCTCTGCCACCACCACCCCCTTTCCTGGCACGTGATGGCAAAAAGGTTAGCCATCACTGGGCTAGGCCAAACCTATAATTTACAAGCCACAATTGGAGGGAGAGGGAGAGGGTGAGAAAGAGATGTAGTCAGTATATATATAGGTTATTTGGACAAACGTTTCAGGGATGTGTAAAGCAATTTGTTAAATTCTGGATTAAGAATCACCTGGGAGTTTTGGTGCCTTGATGGGATAACCCAGAGGTAGGCCTGGTTGTTGTCCACCTCCAATTCCTCCAAGTCCTGTAATATCAAGAACAGGGCTGAGAAGGGAAAGGGCACAAACTGACCATGACCTAATAGATTTTCCTACTGCACTTTGTACCCAGTAACCGGAATAGATCGGTCTCTTCCTCACCTACCCTGGAAGCAGGTGATATATGTGATGCATGCACAAATGCAGGCCTCATTTTTTTCCCTTTCTTTTTTTAAGCATCCAACCTACCAGGGATTCCAGCAAAGGCTCCTGCTCCAGCTCCTGAAAGGAGAAGAGGAAAGCACGTTAGAAATGGTTTCTGATATGGACGTAGCAGTATGAATATGCCAAGAGAAAAGGAGGAAATAACCCACACCTAGTACTGTAGTTAGAGCGTAGGATATTTTAAAACCTATCTGAGTGATAAAGGATTTTAAGATATATGATATTTTACAATACAGGTATTGTAGTCTTGGGTTAACAATGGCAATTGGGAAGGAATTTCTGTCACTAAGCAACGTAATCATTAAGCAAGGACATTGTGTGGTTGCCATTTGTGACCTCCAGTCACCTTCCTCATTGATTTTGCTAGTGGGCCAGCAAAGAAGGTTGCAAATGGCGATCAGATGACCATGGGGTGTTGCAACGTCATAACTGCAAGCTGGGTCTACAGCCAATGTAAGTATGATGATCAGTCGTAACTACTACTCATTCAGCGCTGTCATAAGACTGACCACTCATTGGCATGGCCATTAAATAAGGATCACCTGTAACGTGATTGTTTTTGGTTAATACGCTACCCTGAGCTTCAAGTTCTTTTCAGATATCAATACTGAGAGTGAAGGTATTTGCAGGTATTATTTTGCACTCTCACACGTGCATCTATGCATATGCACATACACTGAGGCACACACATCCATGCACACACACACAGACAGAGGTAAATAAATCACAGTGTGAATTAGAAGGGCAGTTCTTAAAGTATAGTCTAGGGAAACCAGAGTCAATGAATAAATATTTTACAACTCTTTCGTTTTATTTTCTAATACGGTAAACATCAAGAGATACAGTCCACATAAACCAAAGCTCTTTGGAGTCCTCAATCAATTTTAAGACCGTAAAGGGGCCCTGAGACCAAAATGTTTGAGAATCAGAGAATTATAAGATCCCAACAAAACCTTGCTATAAACAATAGCAAACAAAGTAGCATTTGGGGTGGAGATGCCACTTACCGGGGACTTTCTGTTTGACACCTGTTCCAGATGGCACTCCTGGCAAGACTCCTACACCTGGATAGCGGATTCCTGACATATACAGAAATAGCAGCTTTAAGGTTTTAGTTTAACAAGAATAACAGAATAACAGAGTTGGAAGGGACCTATACTATTTCAGACAAATGGTTGTCCATTCCCTTCTTAAAATCCTCCAGTGTTGGCGCATTCACAATTTCTGGAGGCAAGTCGTCCCACTGATTAATTGTTCTAACTGCCAGGAAATTTGAGTCTCTTTATCTCACATGTTAAATTGCAAGTGCTCCATCATTATCTTTCGGTTCATTGAAATGTGCTAAATTTGCACCTACGCATTCAACATCATGTTGCTGAAGGGATGGATGGCATTTACGGAGGCCAAACTCACCTGTGCCAGGAAGTACACCTCCAGGGAAGACTCCTGGAATTCCAACACCTGTCAAACATAGAAGAAAGATGCTGCCATTCTTCCTTCCATGACTTTCTCCAACTGGGGCATTATAGTTAGTTCAAATGCCTTAGCTAGAAGAATTCTCTCACTCGTTCTTGAAGTCAATTTAATGGTCTCAGCAGATGACAGCACAAAACTGATCTTAGAGGCTAAGCAAGATCAGCCTTGGTTTAGTTAATACTTTACTTGGATCGAGAACCACCTGCTAATTTGGGACATTGCCTTGGGAAGCTGAAATAACATCCCAGAAGAAGACCGTAGCAAATTTCTTCTGTAATGCTAAGAGGCTTTGTGAGTTAAAAAGCTCTGGGCAAGAATTTTAGCTAGGTGAGATTCAAAGTCACTAGGTCAACTAGTTTCTACCAAGTCAAAAACACCTGCTGAATTGATTTTAGCCCCCTATCTTGAATGCTTTTATTTTTATTTACCTGTTAAATAGAGTTATAAAGTTATAAAGTTTAGGACTTCCAAGCACTTCCTAAAGCAGTTTAGTCTCAATAGGCATTTTCTCTTTAAATTATCCATCAGCTAGTTCCTCAGTTTCTCACTCTAAGACAGCAAAACAAGACCATTTATGCCAATCAATGTTTGTGCAGGGACTTCAATTTCCAGAATTCTCAGTGTTTATGCTACTTAGGAATTCTGCAAAATTAAACACATCTGGAGAGCATCAAATCAACAACGGCTGATGTTAAATATATTTATTTATTTATGCATTCAATCAACTTGTATAGATGAACAATAACAGCAAAAACAAAAAAAGTAGAAACATCTAATGATCACTGAGAACAAACCCAATTATACCCAATAACATCTCACAGGCCATCTACCTGTCTGACCCCCATGCCATGGAGCACCCCTGGGTCTTCAGCCCTTTTCCAAAGGCCAGCATTGTAATAGAACAGATCCCATTAGATGACATCCTTTAATAGAGGGGACCCAAATTGATTCCTCTTGGATCAAATGGGATGGGTAGAAACAGTGAGGGAAGGTAGTCCTACAAATACAGTAACCTGGTTCCATGTCCTGAAAGGAACTATAGGTGACAATCAGCACCTTGAATTCATCCAAAAACACCCTGGGAATAAATATAGATAGTGTAGTAGAGGTGTAGCATGAATATACCGAAACATAAACATAACACTTCACATTGCTGCATTCTGAAACATTTGCATTGCGGTAATTCACTTGGGAGATAATTGTGAAAGTGATTATGATCAGTGCCTCCTGGCCCAGGAAAGCTACAACTGGCATACAAATGAAGTTGTACGAAACCTCTCCTTGCCAAGATTGTTATCTGCTCTTCAAGCAGAGATCCAGGAGAACTCCAGATTGCGTTCCAGTTCTGTTTGGAGAAGTCCAATGATCCCATGCAGAAGTAAACATGGAAGACCAATATAGCCAGAGGCCCTAAAACTCAAGCCACTCAAGACTTGCTTGGATTGGGCAGAAGATTAAATACTCTTAATCAAGTCAGTTAATGGCTGAGTAATTCTACTGTGCCTTGATATGTATCATGAGCTCAGTCTGTTTAACTGGTTTGTGGTTGCAAATCTAGAAAATGGGTTAATTCAGTGGACAGGTTAAATATGCAGTAACCAGAGGTGGGTTTCAGCAGGTTCTGACCAGTTCTGGAGAACCAATAGTAAAAATTTTGAGTAGTTTGGAGAAGCGGAAGTAAAAATTCTGACTGGCCCCGCTCCCATCTATTCTCTGCCTCTCAAGTCCCAGCTGATCGGGAGGAAATGGGGATTTTGTAGTAACCTTCCCCTGCCACACCCACCAAGCCACACCATGCCCACCAAGCCACACCCACAGAACCGGTAGTAAAAGTTTTTGAAACCCACCACTGGTAGTAATGGTAGGAAGTCAGCTACCTAGTTAGCAATAAAGCCTACAAAACTGAGTGCGACCACTTTTTAATCAAATACAAGCCAGTTCATACTATTCAAGGGGGTTGTTTTTTATCCACTGAAGATTGTTGATTGTTGTTCTGTTTAGAATTGTGTCCTTTTGGCCCCTTTTGACTATTTTTGATGAAGAAAAGACTGCTTGTTAGCTGCCAAACAAACCCCCACATGTAGAAAAAAATGGATAAGTCAAGATATTATCCCTAAACTAAATGTATTGTTGTTTTACACCAAAGCACTACCGGTATTCTGCTATTTTTATCATGGTGTTAGGTTTTGTTTGAAAAGACTATTAGTTTCCCAGATGGACATGGAGTGGAAGTAATGTTTTAAATAAAAAACAAAATCTTGTTCATCTTGAGCCCACCGTGATTAGCCACCTAATCCTATAAGGCAGAGAGCAAAAGATGAACCCAATGTTATGCCTTCAGTTTTCATAGCCCACTTACTCTCCCAGCTAATTAACATGTTATTAAAATTCAGAGCACTCATCCTTATTTGAACTGAAGTTTCTTGGAGCAACTGCTGACCTACCAGGGATTTTCCCAGGCTTGGCTCCAGTACCAGCACCTGTGGGAGCAAATGAGACCAGTTGATACAGTGGAAAAGCCTCAGTCCAGCATACATATTTATTTTTTTTGCTCTGGTCCAAACCCACCCCAGCCCCTCCCCGCCCAGATTCAAAAAGGAAATATTCTTAAGCAGTAGTGCAAAGGTGCTTTCTGTTGGATCATGCAGTCTTTGTGAGATTGTGCAAATCAAAATCAGGAAAAGTATTTCAAGGGTTAGTTAGAAAGGATTAATTTACTTTGGCCCAAAACAAATTAAAACATGGTGCACTAGGGAGCAGAATTTAGCAGGCTACAATTTCAATCGGTATTTAATGGGCAATTTTATTTCATTTTATTTCTTTATTACAGTTACATGCTGCCCATGTCATTCTGAAAAGGGATTCTAGGTGGCTTACAGTTAAAATCATAAATATTAAAATATTAAAAACATTAAATACAACACAGGAAGACAAGAAGCAAAAAAGGCAAAATTAATATGGCTTCTTGGTTAATCCACCAACCAATTCCAACGTTAAACAACCCCCAATACTATTGTTCTTTTATTATTAAACTCTTAAGATGAGTTTACAATAAAAAAAAATTACTGCAATTTGCATAAACTTATTAAACAACTTTGTGCTTGGTCACCTGCCAGGCAGGAAGGAGGAACAAGAGATGAAACGTACAATCCTTGTGATTTATGTATTTATATCCAAGGTCAAGCCAAAAGTTTGAAAGGTCAGAACCTGCACCGTGACATAGCAAATCACTTTTCAACATTTTTTTTTGTCCTTGAAGTCTGTAGGGGATGCCTGCGCCTTTGAAGGGTTTAAATGAGCAACTGCCCCAATCAGTGTTATAAGAGAACTTTGAGGACAGCTTAGTTAGTATATATATCCCAACTATAGTAACAGGATATTGCTGTCGTCTTATTACTCTTCATTCAAGGGGAAATTTTTATGGTTTGGATTGGGTTTCATGCAGTGGTGGGATTTAAGTAATTTTACAATTGGTTCTCTGCCCTAATGATTTCTTCCAACAACCAGTTTGCCAAATTGCTCAGAAGGTTAACAACCGGTTCTCCCGAAGTGGTGTAAACTGGCTGAATCCAAACACTGGTTTCATGCCTCAAAAGTATAAAAGCTGTTCTCCCTTTGTCAGAGTGTGATTAAGCCACTTCCTTTCACTCAATAATCAGGTTTGCATTTGCAAACCATGCTGTTGAATGATCATTAACCTTGGTTGTGTGAATTTAGCTTGTTTACGATTCCAAGTGTTCTGTGAATTCAAAACAACCTAAAACCTAAAAATACAAATGCAACCAATGTAAGGTTGGTAGGCTGAGAGGCACGGGAAGAATTCAGGATCATGATATGAAGATTGCCATCATCATGGCCTCATCTGTAATCACTGATTATTAGATTTCTGAAATCCCTTTTCTCTCTCTCTTTTTTTTAAAGCCCTCTAAAAATGGCATATTAACACCATTAAGTTGGCGATGCTAATATGCTATATGTCTTCTGTCTATTCACCCCACTGGCAGATGAGAAATTTCAGAGGAGTCAGCACTTAACATCAATCCAATTGATACCACAGAAAAGCCACCCATCTCCAATTACATACAGTACTTCTTTTAAAAGTAGTAGTAATTGGAGATAGATGGCTTTTCTAGGGTATCATGATTATTTACACATAAAAGCTAGCTTCAAAGAACATGCTTAACCAAGTCATTTTTATCTCCTAATGGCAGCTTAGATAGTGTCTACTTTCATAAGTTCTTTGGTGATTTAGTGAACCCAGACCTTTTGGTTAGTTTATAACTTAATATTCTGTTCTATTGTGGAAAGGTTCTTTATTTAAATGATCATTTTCCCCACAATGGGGAGCCTGAGTGGTGTAGGAGGCTAATGCCTCCTACTAAGGCAGCATTTAACATCCAGCTGCCTGCAATTACTGCGAGTTCAATTCTCACCAGGCTCAAGGTTGACTCAGCCTTCCATCCTTTCTAAGGTGGGTAAAATGAGGACCCGGTTGTGGGGGCAATAAGCTGACTTTGTATAAAATATACAAAAGTATGAAGGCTATTGCTTAATGCATTGTAAGCCACCCTGAGTCTCCGGAGAAGGGCGGCATATAAATAAAATTTAAAAACAAAACAAAACAATAGTACAAAATCAAAATTTGGGAAATTCAGTGACCAAGTTTATAGAGGCATCTGGTGGAAAACCACCACAATGCCACAATGTCATTGTAGAATGACCCAAAACAAGGCAAGTAGATATTTTATATTACAATAATTCAACAATGGAGTCATGATACACACAATACCGCTTGCTCTCCTTGCCCATGACCAAGACAAGTACATGGGGGGGATGAAGCTGTAATAGAGAATTTTTGTTTCATTGTTTCCACCACACCATAAACTGCTTTTGTAACTTGATAAGCAAAGTCAAGAGACCGTCTCTCCAACTTTCTCCTAGTTTGAATCATGTGATTGGAAGAAGTTGACATTGGACTTACTGAAGAACCGTTCTTATTCATAGCTAAGATTTTTGGGTGCAGAAATGTCGATAATATAATCATTCCATGTTAATAGACCTACCAGGTAATCCGCCCACACCACCTCCAGGTAGTCCACCTATGCCGCCTCCAGGTAGACCGCCTACTCCACCTCCAGGTAGTCCGCCTACTCCACCTCCAGGTAGCCCACCAAAGCCACCTCCAGGTAGTCCGCCTACTCCACCTCCAGGTAGTCCACCAAAGCCACCTCCAGGTAGTCCACCTAGGCCGCCTCCAGGTAATCCGCCTACGCCACCACCAGGTAGACCAAGTCCTGAAGATGATAAAACACACACTTATTGAGGTTTGAGGACTAGGTTGATGTTGGGATGAGGTTAATGATTGCCTTATAACTAGACTTCTTATGTCTAAGAGGGGGGATATGGTTTAGAAATAGGAAATATAAATAAATAAAATAAAAATATAAATAAAATAAAATAAATATTTAGGATGACAGAAAATAGTATTTTCTGCTCCCACAGGAGTACTCGTCTTACTGTTTGCCAGCTCACACAAAGACAAAGAAGAGTTTTGTGAGAAGGAATAAAGAAAACACGAAAAATCAAGTTCTGGGGCATTATTTGAAGGAATTAAAAGATCAAGATTGTTAGAAGTAAAAGGGAGGGATATAAAATTGGTTCATTTGATCAAGGCTAAAATAGATATGCTGTATCTCTGTTAATCTTTAATGGGATTTTGCTGGCATCAGAAATGAAATGATGAGATTTTTATGGGTTTATTAATAGATAAGAAATAGGATATGGGAAGAAGAGATAATTTGTTGTATTTTAAGAGAAGTTGATAAGTTACTATAATTGTTTATACATGTTATAATGAAGGGGAAAGTCACTTCTTTATATATTTTTTCTTTTAATTGTATTCCAATTTTTCCTTCCTTTCTATTTTTCTTTCAAGTTTTTCCTTTACTGCATCTTCTATTTTTTATTTTGTTCTTGTTTCTTTGGTTTGGGTTAGATTTTTTTATTATAAATGATAATCTGGAGAAGCAGAAGCAGAAGCAGAGGAGGAGGAGGAGAATGACACGAATGTTAAGCGAACCCATTGGTCCCCAAGGAGCATTTTTGCTGAAAACTGCAAGTAAAGACTGGTTTTGGGCAAAATTGTCATAATCCTGGCCATGTGACTGCAGGATTCGGCAAGTGGCCATAAGCGCAGGCCAGTTGCCAAGCACCCAAAATGTGTTTATGTGACCACAAGGGGAGAGTTTGGAACCAAGTTGTAAGTAGCTTCTGGAGGGTCTGTTGCAACTTCGACCAGTCGCTAAGCATCTGTTCGTAAATTGAGGATTAATTATATCAGGAATCACTAAGAGTTAGTTACCATCTATAAGCCAAGATGGGGACAAGGCAGGTAAAGAGATGAACTTATAAGACCTTGGCATCCAATACCAAGAAAGCCAATAAAGGCAAAGAGGAATTGAATAGACCTCTGACTTCATCTATGATTTTTGTCCAAGTCTGGTCTGTGGCAAAACAAAATGGAATCAGAATACTGAACATGAGGTCAACGGCAGGGGTGAAATGCTCCCGGTTCAGACCAGATCGCCCAATCCAGTAGCGATGGCGGTGGGTGGTTCGGAGAACCGGTAGCAGAAATCCCTGCCCCCTCCCCCATGCCCAGCTGAGCCGTGCGATCATCAGAGGCTTTTTTTTTTTTACTATTAAAAGCATTTTTTCTACAAAAATTTGCCGGTTTGTGGGGGCAATAAGCTGACTTTGTATAAAATAGAACATCGCTCAGGGGGGCCCAAAAAGCCCTACTAAGCAGGTATATACGTACAAAAGTATGAAGGCTATTGCTTAATGCATTGTAAGCCGCCCTGAGTCTTCGGAGAAGGGCGGCATATATAAATCAAACTAACTAACTAACTAACTAAACAAACAAACAAACAAACAAACAAACAAACAAATGTTTTAAAAAAGCCTCTGATGATCGCGCAGCTCAGCTGGGATCGTCAGAGCCTTTTAAAAGCATATTTTCTACAACCTCTTCGGCTGAAGAGGTTGTAGAAAATATGCTTTTAAAAGTTAAAAAAAAAGTTGGCCACGTCCACCCAGTCACATTACCCCCCCCCACCAAGCCACGCCCACAGAACTGGTAGTAACAAATTTTACATTTCACCACTGGTCAACGGCAACTTAGACTTACCAGCTTTAGCGGCGGCTTTATAGGCTGCAGCAGCAGATCCAGCAGGATAGGCACCTCCTGGATACAGGCCACCTGTAAAAGAAAAATGCACCATTCATTTTTGATGGGAACAATTGTGTGTGTTAATTGTTAACTGGGAAGCTCCAGTTGAGTTGAGACTCTATCTAAGCTATGAGTTATTTAACTATGGCTTACTGAATAAACCAGAGGTGGGTTTCAGCAGGTTCTGACCAGTTCTGGAGAACTGGTAGCGGAAATTTTGAGTAGTTCAGAGAACCGGTAGTAAAAATTTTGACTGGCCCCGCCCCCATCTATTTTCTGCCTCCTGTGTCCCAGCTGATCGGGAGGAAATGGGGATTTTGCAGTAACCTTCCCCTGGAGTGGGGAAGGAATGGAGATTTTATAGTATCCTTCCCCTGCCACGCTCACCAAGCTACGCCCACCAAGCCACATCCACAGAACCAGTAGTAAAAAATTTTGAAAGCCATCACTGGAATAAACCCTTGCTGTGACCCATTGCGTCATCGTTCCAGAGATATTTCCTTACCAGATTCCTCAATACCTTCACACTAATGGCAAAGCTTCTAACGTACTTGAAAAGTTCTTAAAAATTCAGAGAGATCTTCAAAGATGCATCCGCCTTGCATCCCAAAGTAGCCTGTGTTGAACTGTATAGCTTAGTCAAACATCGGCATCTGAGCCCAGATGTTTTATGACCTTTTGTATTATAAAATGTTTTTATAATTTTTATGTCATGTTTTATAACATTTGTCCAAATTTCAATTCCATGGCAGTCATGGGTCCCAAGGCCTGGACACTTTCTGTTAGTTATTTGAGGTACTTTGGTTGAAAACATTTTGCCCTATGACATACCATTTAAAGGTTATGGGGACCGTATAGGTAATATAATACAATATAATGCATATGCACATATACAGAATATAGTGTATACAGTGCTATATCAATAGAATTTTATACAAGATGATACAGAATATTGTTCTTTTGATAGGAGAAAAACGCTTCTGGGATTCACAGAAGCTGGAAATTCTGGAAGTTGTAATCACAATACACTTACAGATTGTGGTAGGTGAAGATAGGTAAAAATTTCTTTCATATTGGATTTGACTCCTGTTGAATTCATGACCGTCTTTTCTTGCAACAGTATGGAATTAATTTGCTTTTGTCTTTTTTTTAGAATGGGTTTGCAACAGTGGTGAAATCCAAATATTTTTTACTACCAGTTCTGTGGGCGTGGCTTGGTGGGCGTGGTGTGGCTTGGTGGGCGTGGTTTGGTAGGCGTGGCAGGGGAAGGATGCTGCAAAATCCCCATTCCCTCTCCACTCCTGGGGAAAGGATATTGCAAAATCTCCATTCCCATCCCACTCTGGGGCTAGCCAGAGGTGGTATTTGCTGGTTCTCTAAACTACTCAAAATTTCCGCTACCGGTTCTCCAGAACCTGTCAGAACCTGCTGGATTTCACCCCTGGTTTGCAACTTCCTGATCTAGTCTACAGTCCTGTTGATTTCTGCTTAGCTATTTGGGTTCGAATACAGTTGGCTAGATGCAGGTTGAGCAAGTTGAGCAACCTGTAAGGTTGAAGTGAAGCCTAGTTAGTGGAGACAATGACTCACCTGTTCCTCCAAGTCCACCTCCAATGCCAGCTCCTGTGGAAGAACATCAAAAAAGAAGCAAATTTTCTCATGTCTCTTCATGAAGACCAAGGCCTTTATGGCAGGTTCCTCAGGATGTACACCCCTCTGAAAAGCCGCAGCCTGATAGGGATAGCCCTTGTGTGAGAGAAGTATCTCTGCTGGCCTTATCTCAGCAGTGCAGCAGAAGGAAAGCTGGGAGAGCAGCAGTTATCCCAGTGATAAACTTTCTTCTTCAGCATAGAAACATATATGTGCACATCAGTGGTGGGATTCAGCTGGTTCGGGTGAACCGATAGTGAAATTGCTGGCTAGCCCCGCCCCTACCCACCCCGCCCCTTCCAGGAGTTCCCATGTGCCCCGTTTTGGCTCCTAGGTAAGTGCAGGGAAGCCTCCTAGGCCCAAAATGGGGTGCGGGGGGGCACCCCCCGCGTCCTGTTTTTGCTCCCAGGAGGCTTCAGAGAGGCTTCCTAGACCCATTTTCGCTTCCCAGGAGGCTTCAGGGAGGTCTCCTAGGCCCAAAATGGGGCGCAGGGGAGGGCGTTGCATCCCCCTTGCGGCCTGTCTTTGCTCCCAGGGGGGTGCAGGAGGCCGAGTGCTACCTGTCACACCCCCTGTCCATGCCTGCCATGGCCACGCCCACCCAGCTGGTTATTAGGGCAGAGAATTGGTTGTTAAATTATTTGAATCCCACCCAGTGGTGGGTTGCCCCTGGTTCGCACCATTTCTATACAACCGGTAGTAAAACCAGCGGGAGGCTCCGCCCACCGACCCCAATGTCATCAAAACGCTTCTGCGCATGCAGGCCCACTGCGAATCAGTAGTAAAGGTAAGTAGAACCCACCCCTGATCCCATCACTGGTGCACATGCAACACATGGATAAAATTCCTTTTTTTAAAAAAAAAATGTTTGTCTATTCCAGGGACCACCTGCAACTCTGAAAAATAGATTAGGCTGAGAAACCTTGCCTGGGAATATTTCCATAATACTGTATTTCCACTCCCCATTTCTTCAAAAGCCAACTTAAAAAATGTCTGCAACTCTTTTTGTGACTGCCAAGTTAACAATGAAAAAAAGAGCCAAAACCACTTCTCTGCCTTGAGTTGCCTTGGATCCTTAGATTCTCTCACCACCCTTGTGTTTACAGTACTGTACACAAAAGAATCTGGCAATTTCACTCCTCCTTTTCCTCAGGTTACTGAGGTGAGATGCAAAGCAGGAAAACTACCATTCCTCTTACAGGACCTTTTAGATGGCTGTGGCAGCTGAGGTTGAACATCACAGCGGTATGGAAGTGATTCAGAAGTGGTGCAAACTCTTCATGTAGAAGTCTGGATCAGTGAACTTCATGACAGTCGTATGTATGTATGTATGTATGTATGTATGTATGTATGTATGAGTGGTGGGATTCTACCAGTTCTACCGGGTGAACCGGTAGCAGTGGCAGCGGAAGGCTCCGCCCACCCACCCAGACGTCATCACGGATGCTCTGCGCATGTGCAAAGGTGGCATGTGCACTCACATCTGCAAAACGGTAGGGAAGTTAAGTGAATACCACTACTGGTTATGTATGTATGTATGTATGTATGTATGTGTTTGTTTGTTTGTTTGTTTGTTTATTTACTTTCCTTGACTATTATTTTTTAGAAGTAACTCAAGGCAGAGAACATACATAATACTCCTTTCTCCTCTTATGTTCTCCACAGCAACCCTGTGAGGTGGGTTGGCCTGAGAGAGAATGCCTGACCCAGGGTCACCTCGTTGGCTTTCATGCTCAAGGCAGGACTAGAACTCACAGTCTCCTGCTTTTTATCCTGATGCCTTAACCACTAGACCAAACTGGCTCGTTTCCAACCAGACTTCTTATGAGCCAACTAGGCAACTGTTGACTTGTGCAGCTTTTTGGAAGTGCCACCTACGCTAGCAGGCAGGCATCACCACCAAGGTGTGACTATGAATTTGATCATTATCTGTCAATTGTGATGGAATCATAGAACTATGGAGTTGGGAGGATCCCCAAGGATTACTTAGGCCAAACCATGCAATTTGTAGGAAAATTAACATAACCATCTGTGAGAGGTGGCTGTCCAGCCTCTTCTTGCTCCAGAGATGGAAAACAGTCTCTAGGGGTAGATTGTTCCCCTGTTGTATAGATCTTACCATCAGGAGTTTTTTTCCCCCTTTATATATTTTCCTTTGCATTTCTTACATATGCACATTTCACTGGATACCACCAAATTTTACCCTCTTACCCCAAAATAAGACATCTCCTGATAATAAGCCCAATCGGGCTTTTGAGCGCATGGCAATAAGGCCAAGCGCTTATTTCAGGGTTCAAAAAAATATAACACAGGGTCTTATTTTCGGGGAAACACGGTAGCATTATCAGGGAGGATGAAGAGATGCTTATTTGCTCCACTGTATGTATTATTTTTCAAAATAGCATTATTTT
>WNWU01000013.1:6778185-6820199 GCA_012654045.1 Ptyas mucosa
GCGCCCACTATTTGAGAAGCACTGCTATATTCTAAGGTAGATATGGAAAAAGGCATCCTTGAAACATTACAGAATGCCATAATTTAAAGTGGATCCACCTAAATCAGTGTTTCTCAACCTTGGCAACATTTACACATGTATGGACATGTATTCCCTAACGAGTGATGCTGGCTCAAGAATTCTGGGAGCTGAAGTCCACACATCAGAAAGCTGTAAGTTTTCATTGATCAAGAGGATAGATGGTGCCTTCTGAAACACCAGTCCCCACAACTGAGCTATATGATATATTTTTTTATAATATCGGAAAATGCCTGAGATATTATAATTTGTTCTGGCATCTGCTGCAACACGTAGAAATATACTACATGTTCCCATCCCATTGTCTTGTAGTGAAAAACAAAGAAAAATAGTTGTGTTACTCATGTTATAGGTATAAGGCACTCAGGCAAATTAACATTTTCCCCATTCACAGGGAAGAAAAAACTCCGAATATTCCAGTGATGGTGAACCTTTTCGGCATGGAGTGCCGAAAAGGGAGTGCATGGGCAGGGCACCAAGTGCTGAAAAAGGAGCACTTCGTGCTCACGCTTGTCAGAGCTGCAACCAGGAAGAAGAGCTGCCCAGGGGGCATGCATGGTCCGAATAAGGTACTTCCAGTTTTTGGTGTGCATGCCTTCCAGTTACTGCTGTGCATGCGCAAGCGCTGATCTGGTGGCCGGCGTGCATGTGGTTTGCGGCACTGAAGATGAATGTGCAACACTGCGCGTGCCAGGTGATATGGCTTCGCGTGCCATAGGTTCGTCATCATGGGAATATTCCATTTCACCTCCCTCAAATAAGGTCATTATGCAGAATAAATAAGCAAATGAATAAATAATGGTCTTCTCCCTGGCTGCCTCTTTTCTACCCCAATGTTTGATTGAAATTGGTATTGTGAGCAGGCACACACAGTGCATCACCAATGTTGCACAATCGTGGCATCTCTAACACTTAGGATGGTGCTAATTCTTACCTGGGTAGAACCCTGCTCCTGGAACTCCTGCTCCAGCACCTGGAACCCCTATCAATAAAATAAGAGAGAGAAAAGTTGTTTTTGGATTGCATGGAGAGCACAGATGGTACCCAGTCTAGTCATGTTTTTAACTTCACCTCAGTGGGCAACAAACAGTGGCCGCTTGCTCCTGGGGAGGAAAGCTATGGCAAATCTAGACAGCATACTAAAAAGCAGAGACATCACCCTGCCAACAAAAGTGCGTATAGTCAAGGCTATGGTTTTCCCAGTTGCAATGTATGGCTGTGAAAGTTGGACCATAAGAAAGGCTGAGCGCCAAAGAATTGAGGCCTTTGAACTCTGGTGCTGGAGAAGACTCCTGCGAGTCCCTTGGACTGCAAGGCAATCAAACTGGTCAGTTCTAGAGGAGATCAACCCTGACTGCTCTTTAGAAGGCCAGATCCTGAAGATGAAACTCAAATACTTTGGTCACCTAATGAGAAGGAAGGACTCACTGGAGAAGAGCCTAATGCTGGGAAAGATTGAGGGCAAAAGAAGAAGGGGACGACAGAGAATGAGGTGGATGGATGGAGTCATTGAAGCAGTCAGAGTGAGCTTAAATGAACTCCAGATGATGGTAGAGGACAGGAAGGCCTGGAGGAATGTTGTGCATGGGGTCGCAATGGGTTGGACATGACTTCGCAACTAACAACAACAATAGTGGCCAACCAAAAGATTAAGCAGTTTTGGGATAAAGCCTGCCTCCCTTCCCTGTTCCTGCCTGCTGTTTTTTTCTCTGCCTCTTCCTTGTTCATGGATGTTGACAGGGAGGGGGCAAAAAAGTCAAGACAGTGATTACAACCAAGTGATCAAAGGACCAGAAGCCAAGATGGTAGCCACAACCAGTCAGCCGAAGTCTGCTCTATTTTACATGTGTTGTGACGTGCCATCTACATTTTCCTGGGCGCACCCAGCCTCAAAAGCTAAATGAACGGGTTTGATTCACTCAACATGCTAAACCACTAAACAGAACAAAAACTATCTGATTTTGTTGTATAGTGCCCAGAGTCACCTGTATGCAAAATGAGCAGCTATATACATTTGACCAGTAAATAAAACACCCCAACCAAGAAGAAAATGAAACAAGTTTATTAAGTCTTATAAGTACCATTAGATTATTAACTTAAACTCTTGTGCAAACATAACTAGTAAATTCAATAGGATTAAGACAAATATTTTATTTTATAAACATACACACACACATATTTATGCATGTAATCTCATCCTTCATTCAAAACTAATATAAAACCATTATCAAAGTCACCTGCATAACGGCAGAAATGCAGATGGCATAAATGCAGTTTGAATTTCAAGACTTGTAAATGTATGATTATTTAAATATACCTCCAAAGGTATATTTATACACATACATGAATCCAGCAGCTGTCTTGTTATTCAACTCCAAGGACTAGCATTAGTTAGAACATAGAATAATAGAGTTGGAAGGGACATTGGAGGTCATCTAGTCCAATTCCCTGTTTAGGCAGGAAACCCTACACCACTTCAGACAAATGGTTATCCAACATCTTCTTTAAAATTTCCAGTGTTGGAGCATTCACAACTTCTGGAGGCAAGTTGTTCCACTGATTAATTGTTCTAACTGTCAGGAAATAATTCTCAAAATAATGTCAAATTCTCTTTGAAAGCTTCCAGTGATGGAGCACCCACAACATCTGAAGGCAAGCTATTCCATTGGTTGTTCCTTCCAATAAAACTTTAATTCCTTCTAGCCACCTGTGCACGTTGCATGGCAGAACCTAATACAACCCATGCTTGTTGCCACATGTTCTCCAGCCCCTCCTTCCTCTTGCTGACACTGTGGCTTCTTTCCCCTTAAATAAACACTTGTGTTTGTGTTTAAACGCAGCATATTTTGCCTTGGGATTCAAACAATGGGCTGACCTCTTTCAGCCAAGAGAATGCTGCAATGGCAGAAGCAGCTTTTATGGCCAAAGAACAATTAGTGTGTGTTTAGATGTGCAGGCACGCATTAGAACTACCACATCCAGCCTGCAAATATTCAGATGACCACTAGATGTAACAAATGTTTCCAGCCCAGTTTCAGTAGCCTTCACACGAACACATGGAGGCAGATTTTATGGGGAAGGAAAAAACAAAATAAAAGGAAGACTCAGCAGAAAATGTAATTATCGATAGGAACTGGATTGACTAAAGCCAGGGTTTTCATTCGACTCAGCATTAGACAACTTCAGGCCCAGAATATTTTTCTGGTGCCCAATCCAGCTTCAACATATATCAAATAAATATATGATTCCAAGCATACGCAGAGTGCATTTGTCTTCTAAGCATAAAACCAGAGGCATGCATCAAATTATAAATGTAACTTGCAGAACTACTGGCACTGCACTTTCTGTAAATTAGAAAAGCCAATTTCTGGAACTGCTAAAGCAGACTAGGGGAAGACGTCATTTGGGGTTGGAAACACATCTGAACGCAGCCAAAGACTGACAATGTTGTGTCAGTGATAGGACAGAGCTAGCAGGGCACAGAAAGCTTATGCAGAGAATCCCAAAGGTGCTTTTTCAAAAGGCAACTGGATTTTGTTGTTCCTTGAAGATGTTTCACTTTTCATCTAAGAGGCTTCTTCAATTCTGACTGAATGGTGGTGGACAGATAAAAAGAAGCTTTTCGAATGAGAAGTGAAACATCTTCAAGGAACAACAAAGTCCAGTTGCCTTTTGAAAAAGCACCTTTGAGACCACCATGACTTTGGTGACTGAGAATCTCCACTGATACTTACACAGATAAATTGTTCTGACACCCCACAGGGACAAAAAGGGTAGGCATATTACCCCCTTACTGCCATCAAAGAGTGCTCCATATTTGCCACCACCCCTTGAGAATAGAATAGAAGGGAAGGGAAGGGAAGGGAAGGGAAGGGAAGGGAAGGGAAGGGAAGGGGAATGGGAATGGGAATGGGAACAGGCACAGGCACAGGCACAGGCATAGGTCTAGGCATAGAATAACAGAGTTAGAAGGGACCTTGAAGGTCTTCTAGTCCAACCCTCTGCTTAGCCAGGAAACTCTATACCATTTAAAACAAATGGTTCCCCAACCTCTTCTTAAAAGCTTCCAGTGTTGGAGCATTTACAACTTCTGGAGACAAGTTGTTCCACTAATTGTTCTAAATTTCTCCTTAGTTCTAAGTTGCTTCTCTCCTTGATTAGTTTCCATTCATTGCTTCTTGTCCTGCCCTCAGGTGCTTTGGAGAATAGCTTGACTCCCTCTTCTTTGTGGCAGCCCCTGAGATATTGGAACACTGCTATCATGTCACCCCCTGGTCTTTTTTTTTCATCAAACTAGACTTCTACCTGTGTTTTCCCAAAAATAAGGCTTTTTTTGAACCCTGAAATAAGCGCTTGGCCTTATTGCCATGCGCTCAAAAGCCCGATTGGGCTTATTATCAGGGGATGTCTTATTTGGGGGGAAACAGGGTTTACATGTTGCTAGAAAGTCTCCTCCATCGGACACAGAAGACATTTACTTACTTAGCCTGTCCTGGAAAGAGTATTAGTCAACTGAAGCTAACAGTTATAGAGCAACAATTGCTGAGAATCTTTTTTTTTTTAAATAAATCTAATCCAGATCTAGTTACTTACAGCACAGCAATGACTCAGCCACATTTGCTCTCTTGATAAGTGGTTATGGCAGGTTTCCTCAAACCTGCCATCCTCCTGCTGTCTTGGATTACAAGGCACACTACTTCCAACTAGCCTGGCCAATGGCCGGGTTGATAGGAGCTACAATCCAGCACATCTGGAGAATGTCAGGATGGGGAAGACTGACTTCTAGGCTGAGATTCAGGGACAAGAAAGGAAACTATCACAGCGCACTAACATTTAGCATCTAAGCTTGCTCATAGCATCTAAGCTGACTTTGTATAAATATACAGAAAGTATGAAGGCTATTGCTTAGCGCATTGTAAGCCGCCCTGAGTCTCCGGAGAAGGGCGGCATATAAATCAAATTTAAAAAAAAATAAAAATTGAAGGCTTGGAAGACAAGCCGAATAGCCCTACAGGGCAAAACAGGAACTGTGCTTTATCCAGGGCAGTTGGAGAAATTAGATTGCAGCTCCTGCAGAGGTTGAAATTGGATGTTGGTTAATCAAAAAGCCCAAGTAACTGGATATCAACACCATACTAAAACCATGTTATGTTAATTTTTTTTTAAAAAGAATTTGATTTATATGCCGCCCTTCTCCGGAGACTCAGGGCGGCTTACAATGCGTTAAGCAATAGCCTTCATGCTTTTGTATATTTTTTATACAAAGTCAGCTTATTGCCTCCACAATCCGGGTCCTCATTTTACCCACCTTAGAAAGGATGGAAGGCTGAGTCAACCTTGAGCCTGGTGGGATTTGAACCTGCAGTAATTGCAGGCAGCTGGATGTTAAATGCTGCCTTAGTAGGAGGCATTAGCCTCCTACGCCACTCAGGCTCTTCATATCTAAACCACAATTGTTTGAGTTTGCACACCATACTAAAGTTGAATCTTTTTGTAACCCAGCCCAGAAACAGAGCTTGCTTGTTTAGCCTAACCCTAACAAACCTAGCAACTTAGCATGTTGTAGAAACGTGTTCAAAGAGAAATCCTGGGGCTGGCTTACATTCAGTTCTCTTCTCAGGAACTGGACAGAATGTTATTTTTTTTAAAAAGCCAATGATTTAGCAACCTCAAAGGAGTCCAAATTCATGAGACAAAGTTCAATACACAACACACCCTCTGAATATTTAACAAAAAGCACCACCTTCCTGACTGCCCTTACTCTACAAATTGGCCTCCTTCAATCTAGGCCTCTGCGTGTCTATTAAATTACAATGTCCATGATTCCTACCTAAGACCCTGCTGAGCGGCTGGCAGCAAATCAATCAGGGGTGTTACGGTTTAACATATGTGAAAGGCCTCGGATTGAAGAGAGCTATTTTGCAGTTCAAACGTATTTGGCGGCAAATATTTACTATCCGGATAAACAGCGAGAAGAGTGGAAGAGGAGTTGACATCTGCAGCCTGTGCATGCTCATTAACAGATGTGCAGGATATACATGTCACCCCATCCCAGCAATTTAAGGTCAAGAAAATAAGATTTGAGATGGCTGATGAAGCATCTTCACTATAGGGCATTAGCTCAGCAATGCATATTTTGTTTGTTTAAAGCTCTCCCCAACAACCCTCTTAACTGAGAGCAGTGCAAGTACTGTAGGATTAACCGTGACAAAATAGATTACTCCTTATCTGGAGATAAAAGCATATTTTTTCTCCCCCAGGCAACCCATTACTTTGCACCCAATTCCAGTGAGGCACCTGCTTCTAGCTGGCTATCTTTTCCACATTCTTTCCTTACCCAATGCGTGCACCGTGGACATTCAAGATTGGACCAAGGGATACATACCCAGCACTCTCACAGCTTGGGGGGGGAGGGGAATAGCCAAATGATGACAGAAGTTGCCATAGCATCACAGAAACACTCCAGATCAGTGTTTCTCAACCTCAGCAACTTTAATATGTTTGGACTTCTACTCCCAGAATTCCCCAGCCAGTCATGGAAGTTTGAAGTCCATACATCTTGAATTTGCTGAGAAATACTGCTCCAGATAGTTACATCCAGGAACTTCACTGGATTTCTGGAGGGAGGGAGGGAAGGAGAGGGAGGAGAGAAAGGAAGGAGAAGAAGGAGAGGAAGGAAGGAGAGGGTTGAGAGGAAGGAAGGAAGGAGAGGGGGAGAGAGAGGGAGGGAGGGAGGAATTGTGACAATTGGGGATGCAAAGAAGGATCTGAGAGCTTAGATGGGGGGGAAAAGGAGAAAGAGTCTTACAGGGTCTTAGAAAAACTGGGCAATGAGGACACCAAAATAAAAGAAACCACAAAGGCAATGCAGTGAATAAAGTAAGCTATAAGTGATGTGCTGCTCCCCAGAATGCATAGGGAACCCCACTATTCCCACCCAACAATGTTCCCTTCTCTACATTCATTGTGCCCCATTTCCTACAAGCACCGATGGTTTCAATCGACCCTTAACACAGTTTGTGGGTTGTTTTTGTGTATTTTTTTTAAACCAGCCCAAACTAGTCTCTCTCTGTGGCTTCAAAATGTCACCAAAACTCCAGTTGTGAAAAGTTTCCCCTGAGCATCAGGAGCAGAGTTGGGATTGCTATCTGACAAGCAAGGATTTAAACCAGAAAGGTGTGTCCTTCCCTGGCTGGAGCCTCTGCCTGCAGAGAATTGCCCGCTGATAAAAAAAAAGTTGTGCCTGCCACCTGTTTCCCAGCTGTTTCTCCTTTTCCCCCTGCTTGAGTTATGTGTGAGAACAAGGCCAGATTAAATATTACCACCTGAAAAGAAAACTAGGGCCAAACTGGAGAAAGCTTTTTTTTTTTCCTTTAAGCAAGCTGGAAGACAATGAAAGAAAGAGACGGCTGATCCCAAGATCAGTAAAAACGGTCCAGTTGGTATTTTTCAACCAGCTTAGCTTCCTCCCAAGAGGGACTTAAAACTGGTTTAAACTCCAGCATTCCAGCTTAATTAGTTGATGGACGGCAGCCAAAGTTAAGTCAACACAAGGCAGAAACCCCCCCAGACAAATGAGCCAGAGCAGACTGAAAAACCAACTGGATGGTTAGTGGAAGCAGATTGAGAAACACAATGAAAAATAAGGAATGATATAATAAACACAGACACAATGCGGAGGATGGGAGGGGCCGAAGAGACAAGAGATCATGGATTCCCAGGGCAGGGCTGGAAGATTGTCCAAACTGATCCCTTGTAAAACCAGATATGTAAACTTTCATAAGCCAAACCAACATTAGCTATGAAAAGAAAGGAAACTACTAAGCAGCTGTGTATCAAAGAGCAGCCAAAAACCGAGAAATCCGCTAATAATATAGAATTAAGATACTTAAAACAATACTAACTTACTTTATTAATCTGGCCAAGTGTGGTTAGACACACAAGGAATTTGTCTCCGGTACAGAAGCACTCAGTGTACTTGCAAAACAACAGAATACAATAATCATATTTCATAAACCATCCAGAGTCACTCCATAGTGAGATGGACAGCATATAAATTTAATAAAATAAGTAATACTGTCTGGGTTCATATGACATCCTAAATCTGATCCTAGATTAAGAAAATACAATTGGTGTGTTGAAATAATATGTGTCTAAATAATCCAACTCAAGGGATGATCTGGTTCATATAACATACTAAGATGAAGGGTGGATTTTCACAGCGTGCTACCTCGCAATTTATGCAACATGTACGGATTCAGCTAATACATTTGTAAAGATAATTTTCCTATATGCTACACAAAAGACATTCAAATGTATAAACTTAAGGTTCTGTAGAGCAATGTTTAGTTTAGTTTTAAGATATTTGGACTTCAAGTCCCAGAATCCCTCAGAATGCCCCTCTGGCCCCTCATTACCAGAGAAATACTCCTGTAGAGCAACACTAAAAAGCAGACAAAATAACAGCAATAACTCATCAAAATTATGAATCTGTCATTCTCTTGGCTCCCCCTCCCTCTCTGGGGTTTTAGCAGACTGAAGTAAAGGATGGGCTGTTTGGCTCAGAAAATACAGTTGTCATTTTAAACAGGGTTAAGCAATTGGAGATGGAGACAACAGTGGACAAGGCTGCGTCATATGTTTGAGTATGCCTTGAATCTTCCTTTTATTTTATTTTTATTTTTTTGGCCAAGGAAGGAAAGCTTTTAAAAAGGCTTATTTTATTTATTTAATTTTTTTTAAATCCTGCTTTTATTATTTTTTATAAATAACTTAAGGCAGCGAACATACTCTTTCCTCCTCCTATTTTTCTTACAACAACCCCGTGAGGTTGGGCTTAGAGAAAGTGATTGGCCCAGAGTCACCCATCTAGCTTTCATGCCTAAGGCGAGACTAGAACTCACAGTCTCCTGGTTCTTAGTCTGGTGCTTTAAACCAGAGGGTTCCAACCCCCGGTCCATGGACTGGAACTGGTCTGCGGTATGCCAGAAACTGGGCCATGCAAACAAGCAAAGTCCCATCCGTGGGATGCAAGCAGCACATGAAACCACAGCGCCTCCAGTCTGTGGAAAAACCTCTCTCCATGGAATCGGTCCTTGATGCCCAAAAGATGGGGGGCCACTGCTTTAACCCAGTAGATCAAACTGGCTCTCATCATTTTTTCCCTATATATCTTGCCCAGTGGTGGGTTCCAACCGGTGTTACTACTAGTTCTCTTCGCGCACGCGCTTTGCGTCTTATACTCTGAAAAATACAGTAATGTGAAATGCTTGCAGGCCATCAGAAGAAACTCCATTCTCACTCAGAACCATTTTGATTTGAACCAGTGGAAGCTAGCTAGAATTTACTAGCAAGAAATGGTTGTGAAACACAGCTGCATATTACTTTCCTTTAGCCTGTGGGGAGCCAGGGTTTTATTTTGTTGTTTTTGAGATGGAGGCCCTCATATGTTTCCCAGATTTCAGATAAAGGGGCATATTTGCCAAATTAAAACAAACTGGGGTGTTACCCTTGAGAACATTTTCCTTTTAGAATGTATATAAGATGTGCCAGTGATGAGTACGCATTTGGGAAACTTGAAAGAACAGGTTAGGGACAGATTGTCATGGAGAATATCAATGTTGTTGAATGACCTGATGGTGCATATTTTTTTTCTTTTCAAAAAAGCTTTCAAAAAAGCTCAACCTGCTGAGCCTCTGCATGATTTTTGTGGATACACCTGTTCCAAAGAAGGAAAATCTAGAGACCCAGCCCATGAAAGTAGGTGCTTATTCTTGATGCAAGCCAAACCTATGTTTGCACTGGGAGTGACTCAATACAACGATGACACTTGATTAGCAGACATTAAGAATTTGGTGGTGCCACCCAAATTACCACTGAAGCAAGTACCACTGATCACAAAAGGTAACAGAACAACAGAGTCAGAAGGGACCTTGGAGGTCCTCTGGTCCAACCCTCTGCTCAAGCAGGAAAACCTATTCCATTTCAGACAAATGGCTGTCCAATCTCTTCTTTAAAACCCCCAGCGTTGGAGCATCCACAACCTCTGGAGGCAAGATGTTCCACCGATTAATTGTTCTAACTGTCAGATAATTTCTCCTTAGTTCTAGGTTGGTTCTCTCCTTGATTACTTTCAATTCATTGCTTCTTGTCCTGCCTTCTGATTCTTTGGAAAATAGAATCAGAAAAAGCTGCCCCTTTTCTTTGTGGCAGTTTCTTAGATATCAGAACAATGCTATCATGTCACCCCTAGTCCTTCTTTTCATTAAACTAGACATACCCAATTCCTGTAACTGTTCTTCATATGTTTTAGCCTCCAGTCCCCTAATCATCTTTGTTGCTCTTCTCTACACCCTGTCTAGAGTCTCCACATATTTTTTATATTGTGGCAACCAAAACTGAATGCAGTATTCCAAGTGTGGCCTTTCCAAGGCATTATAAAGCGATACTAACACTTCACATGATCTTGATTCCATCCCTCTGTTTATGCAGCCCAGGACTGTGTTGGCTTTTTTGGCAGCTGCAGCACACTGCTGGCTCATATTTACCGGTAAGTGATTATCCACCAGGGCTCCAAGATCCATCTTACAGTTACAGCTATTGAACCAGGTATCACCTATTCTGTACCTGTGCATTTGTTTTTCCTTGTCTAAATGTAGAACTTACTTTTCTTACTATTGAATTACATGTTTTAAAGATAGGGCCCAGTGTTCCAGTCTGTCAAGCTCTTTCTCGAAAATGATTTAGGGGACCTTCTCCTCCAAAATAGATCTTAAGATTCATGAGCTTTTACATGAGTTAATGAACTTGTTTCTCACACTAACGTCCCCTGATAAAAATCTAGATTTACGAAGCACAGTGATGCCAAGCACCGGACTGTCTGCCTCCCATGAAATACTTTTAGAGATCATGACTGCTATTGGTTCCTAATGCAAATCTTATTGGGAGACAGCCAGATGCTATAAAACAAACAATAGCAATGGAACCCAAAGACAACACAGAGCTGTATAAAGTTAAGATTGGGTAAACTTTGTCAGCAAGACCCACAGCGAAATTTGATTTGAGAAATTCCAGCCCAGCCCTGATCTAGCAGCTGTTTCCCAAGCAGCCTTGATGCTGGATGCAGACAGTTTGAACTACAAATTCAGCTTCCTGGCATTCAGCTGCATCTACATAGTTTGTCCAGCAGAGGGTGCTGAGGCGCCAGTCTGGCCAGGAACAGGTTTGTAGTGTAGCTTGAGTGTACTCTGTAAAGAAAAAGTTTCTTTCCTTTCTAAACTGGATGGTGGCCCTAGGCCTGCCGCTCTCCTGGTCCTTGTCTTGGATCAGAACAAGCCTCTTCCTGGGCTGCAGAGAAGGGAAGGATGAAAAAAGCTTCAAATCCACCACAGCTTGAGAGGTGTTCATTTAATCAAGGGCTCATGGTGATTCTTAACTTAGCACCAGAACTGATTTTTCAACATAAGTTTAGATCAGCCTTAAGAGAAAGCTTGAGTATGGCTGTGCGAAAAATGACAGGTGGTTTTTTTGTCCAAGCAGGTTAAAGGATGGACTTGCAAAGTTAAAATTATATAATATTCTCATGCTCATGTGCAACATGAATTTGCACCACCAAAGAGTAATCCAGTCGGATGGAGGCTTTTGTAATGGACATAGCTTACCAGCGACCGGTAAGATCCCACAGAGTTGGTCTCCTCCGGGTCCCATCAGCTAAACAATGCCGGCTGGCGAGCCCTTCTCTGTGGCTGCCCCAGCTCTCTGGAACCAGTTACCTCCTGAGGTCCGGACCACCCCCACCCTATTGGCCTTCCGAAAAGCGGTGAAGACCTGGCTTTTCCGGCAGGCCTGGGACCGTTGATCTCGCTGTTGCGATCTTGTGAGATCCGGCCATGAATGATGTCAATGGGTTTTAATATTTTAATTTTTAAATGTTTTTATAATGGTTTTTTAAATGCATTGTAAGCCGCCCTGAGTCTCCGGAGAAAGGCGGCATATAAATTGAACTAACTAACTAACTAACTAACTAACTAACTAAATAAATAAATAAATAAATAAATAGCTTAGAGCAGTGTGTTTCAACCTCAGCCATTGCAAGATGTGTGAATTTAAACTCTATATTGCACTCAGCAGCAAAGATGACCCTGGCTGATTGATTGGAATTCTTGCAATACACTTTTATTGGGTAATCCTCGACTCATGAATATGAGGAATTGAGATAGCTAAGTGATGCGCTTGTTAATAAGTAATCACATGACCAGACTTGATTTTATGATCATTTTTACTGTGGTCATTAAGCAAATCGCATGGTCATTAAATGAATTGCACAGTCATTAAGCGAAGCCAAATTCCCCAGTATACTTGGCTTGTCAGAGGTTGGCTGGGAAGATCACAAATTGCAATCACGTGACTGCAAGTACTACAACTGTTATGAGATGGGTGGCAAATAAGTTTTAATACATAAATAAAATAAATAAATAATAAATAAGTAAACGTGTGTTTGGTTCCCCAAGCACCTGAATTGTGAACATGTGACTGTGGTATGTGTGTTTGTCTGGTAATGCAATGGTTGTAATTTTGAGAATAGTGGGAAGTCACTTTTTCTAAGGTTGTTGTAAATTTGAAACGTCGTTAAACAAATGATCGTAAGTTGTGGGCTACCTGTGCACTTAATCATCCTATTTTCTGGATTCACATCATATCCTGAACCAAACCCTAAAATTAGGGTTTGCAGAACAAACAAAACCTTGAAAAAAACCTAAAGTTTGCAATGCTGATTTAGCTTAGCCTGTTGTGCAAATCGCAGATAACTTTGAAATTGGCCTGGTTAAGCATGATGTGAAAACATGACCTCTGTCAGAGTTTACAGCCAGCTTCCTTCTAATCCTTTAGCATCAGCATCTCCTTCTAAGCCAAGACCAAACAAACCACAAAGTTATGATTTAGCAAATAGGGGAACCAACCAATGTCAAGCCTTTCTTGTGCTCTGTCCACTAAATCAAAGACACAAATGATAGAAAAAAATATGAAACTACTGCATTGGCATCCATAAGCAGTCAGTGGCAGCTGGAAAGAGGAAGCAAAACGGCTTAAAAACATTTGACATTAGCCATTTATGCAATGGTGGCGCAGTGGTTAGAATGCAGTATTGTAGGCAAACTCTGCCCATAGCCAGGAGTTTGATCCTGGCTTGGTTGACTCAGCCTGCCATCCTTCCGAGGTCTGTAAAATAAGGACCCAGATTGTTGGGGGCAAAATGCTGACTCTGTAAACCACTTAGAGAGTGCTGTAAAGCACTGTGAAACGGTATATAAGTCTAAGTCGGGTCAGCAACCCGTGGCTCTGGAGCCGCTTGTGGCTCTTTCATCCTTCTGCTGTGGCTCCCTGTTGCTTGTCGGCTCCACAATTGATAGGGCTTTCAGTTAGGACAGGTAGAGGAAAAAGGACGCCATGCTAGGAGGAGACTCTATGGTGAGGGAAGCGGACATCCGGGCGGCTCCAGAATTGAACAGGAGCTTCCAGTTAGGACCTTTGTGGCTCTTTGAGTGTTTAAGGTTGCCGACCCCTGGTCTAAGTGCTATTGCTATATAGTAGTAACAGTAGAAACAGTAGGAGTAGGAGTAGTAATGAAATAAATTGTACATCTTTAGATGAATCAATATGGTGCTTCTGAATTCCTACTCACAGTAGCCTCACGTGGACATTCCCCTGTCAGGTAGCATTGGGTAAGATTAAGCAACCTCATGCTCACAAAAAATTGGGATATAACTTCCATAATTTGTTGCCATTGGCCATACTGGCTGGAGCTGAGCAGAATTTGCAGTCTGACCTCTTTGACAATAGCTTCCTTCTGGCACAGCCCAGATCAAGTTAAGAAATCACTAAAAGGAAAGGTGGGCTTCAAAGTTAGCACCTGGACAGCAGGTATAGCCATCTTCATGCTAAGCAAGCATGTGTTGGACTCCAGACTTAAAACATTACGGTATATGAGGTCTGATTTTTTTGGGGGGGACATTATTAATCCCTCTATATTTGTTAGGCCCTTTTCCTAGGTAAGCATGCCCAGGACTGTGGATCAAGCTTTTTTCTAGGCCCGTGATGGCGAACCTATGGCACGCGTGCCACAGGTGGCACGCGGAGCCATATCTGTGCACCAGCCAGCTGATTTTTGGGCCTTTTGGGCCCACCGGAAGTCGGGAAACGAGCCATTTCCAGCTTCCGGAGGGCCTCCATGGGGGGGGGGGGAGGAAGGCAGTTTTCACCCTCCCCAGGCTCCAAGAAAGCCTCTGGAGCCTGGGGAGGGCAAAAAACTGGCCTACCGGGCCACCGGGCCATCACATGCCAAAAGCAGGTATTCCACGGGGGGGGGGGGGTTGTCACGTGTGCATGCGCAGGGTGCAGGGTGCATTGAATTATGGGTATGGGTACGTATGCGCGCAACCCCCTTGTGCTCCCCCCGCTTTTGGCGCACAACAGCAAAAAGGTTAGCCATCACTGTTCTAGGCTAAAAATATCCTCCAGACATTTGCTTCACCACGTATGTTTTAATAATTTAACATTATCATCCCTCAACCAGATGTTTTGTTAATGAGTTGGATTTTAACTCTTAAATTCCCCAGCCAGCATGCACAGCCAATAGCTGCCTGGGGATTATGGGGCCTGACATTTAATTTGCCTGAAAGTCACCAGCCTAGAGAACTTTCTTGGTTTAATATAGTCATTTTTATCTCAGTTTCTTGGCAAAGGCTCTGTGGTTTGGACCATTACTGTCACTGTAACTACTGCTCTCAATTTCAGCCTTGTGGGGAGACGCCAAAGGAAGAGAGGCAGCTTATGTCCACCCCAAAGCAGGAATAAATTCTATTCTCTTTTTTTATGGAAAGGAGGAGAAGAAAAGGAAGATAAGATGGATGGATGATATTCTCAGCAGGAAATTTTTGAAATATTACCATCTGCTTGCACCTTTTGTTGGTATCTTCCAAGAATGATTTTGGACTTCGGAGCCAAACATTTGAGATCTTTTACTGTCTCATCTAATTATACATAGGTCTTTAGCATTCACCATTTGCTGGCAGCACGGAGAGCTCGTTCCTTGGCTTGAATAAGATTGCCCCTCCCCCTTTTAAAATTCTGATCAGGAGAGAAAGGCAAAGGAGCATTTTTGCTAGATGAGATCCGGGATCAGACAAGAGAGTTGAGACAAAAAAGGAATGAGGCCAGATGTCGCAAGAGAAGATCCTGATGCAAGGCGTAAGATTTCAAAGGTATCTTAGCAGCCATTGTAACTGGAAGCAGATTCCTAGAGGACTGTGTGACCTTTTTTTCAGCCCTGGGATTGAGAAAAAAAGACAACTCAGACAAGCAAAGGAAGTAAGCAGGCCTGTTGGTAAGGGCATGGAGAAATGGTAATGTTACAACACATGCACACAAACAGACACACATTTTAGTGACTCAGGAATGGGCAGCCAGAAAGTGCAATTCCAGGAAGCAAGGAAACTTCAAGTGGGAGACTTGGCAAGGTTGGATGTAACCGTCCCCTAATCCTAATTTATTGCTCAGTTTGTAACTTACTTTTCGGCTGAAACCCATCTACAAGAACTCTGTTTGGCCTCACACATCAACAGTTCAGTACTATGAGGGGTGTTTTCATTTTATAATATAATTTTTCTACCTTGTTCATGGAATTACAATACAATACAATGCAATTCTTTATTGGCCTAGTGTGATTGGGCACACAAGGAATTTGTCTTTGGTGCATATGCTCTCAGTACACATAAAAAGAAAAGATACATTCATTAAGAATCATAAGGTACAACACTTAATGATAGTCATAGGGTACAAATAAGCAATCAAATCATATTAGGAACAGTCAATATAAATCATAAGGATACAAGCAACAAAGTTACAGTCACACAGTAATAAGTGGGAGGAGATGGGAGATAGGAACGATGAGAAGATTAATAGAAATTGTAATGCAGACTTAGTGAATAGTTTGATAGTGTTGAGGGAATTATTTGTTTAGCAGGGTGATGGTGTTCAGGAAAAATTGTTCTTGTGTCCAGTTGTTCTGGTGCCAAGTGCTCTATAGCGTCGTTTTGAGGGTAGGAGTTGAAACAATTTATGTCCAGGATGCGAGTGGGTCTGTAAATTGTAAATAGTTGAAGGAAGAAAGAATTCTAGAGACATGAACTATAGAACTACTTCTCATGTAGGGAAGTAAGCAGTGGGATACCTCAAGGTTCAGTCTTGGGCCCAATACTCTTCAACATCTTCATAAATTATCTAGATGAGAAGATAGAAGGGGAACTCATCAAACCAGCTTGGGGGGAATTGCTAACAATTTGGAAGTTAAGCTCAAGATCCAGAAGGGTCTTGACAGATGAACACTGGGCCTCAAATATGCAGTTCAGTGGTAAGAAAAGTAAGGTCCTGCACTTAGGCAAAAAGAAATGAATGCATAGGTACAGAATAGGTGGTGCTTGGCTCAACAATAGTAACTGTGAAAAACATCTAAGTGTCCTACAGGGCCACCACTTAAGTATGAACCAGCAATGTTCTTCAGATACCAGAAAAGCCAATGCAGTCCTAGGCTGCATCAACAGAGGGATAGTATCAAGACAATGAGAAGTAATAGTACCACTTTACATGGCACTAGTGAGATCACTCTTGAAATACTTGGTCCAGTGCTGGTCACCAAGATACAAAAATATGTTGAGGCCCTTGAAAGTGCAGAGAAGAGCAATAAAGATGATAAAGGTTCTTGAGGCTAAATCATATGAATGGTTGAGGTAGTTAGGTACGTTTAGTTTATCAAAGTGAAAGATGAGGGGGGACATGATACTCTCTTCCAGTACTTGAGGGGCTCTCACAAAGAAGAGAGGATTGACTTTTTTTAAAGGCACCAGAGGGCAGGACAAGAATCAATGGGTGGGAGCTTGTCAAAGAGAAATTCAACCTAGAAGTAAGGAGAAATTTTCTGATGGTACAATTAAACAATGGAATAATTTGCCTCCTGAGATTGTGGGTGCTCCATCACTGGAAGGTTTCAAAAATAGACTGGGCAGTAATTTGACCAGGATACTATAAGGCTCTTGTCTTGAGCAAGAGGTTGGACTAGAAGACCTCTAAGCTCCCTTCCAGCCTATGTTTCTGTGTTTCTATGAATGGCTGAGAGAATTGCGTATGTCTAGTCTAACGATGAGAAGGACTGGGGTGATATTTTAGCTGTCTTCCAGTCCTTGAGGAGCTCTCACAGAGAAGAGTGGGTTGACCTATTCTCCAAAGCACCTGAGGACAGGAGAAGAAGTAATGGGTGGGAGATCATTAAAGAGAGATCCAACCTAGAACTAAGGAGAAGTTTCCTGTCGGTGAGAAAAATTAATCTGTGGAATGGTTTGCCTCCAGAAATCATGGGTGCTCCATCACTGGAGGTTTTCAAGAAGAGATTGAACATCCATTTGTTTGGAAAGATATAAGGTCTTCTGCTTGAGTAAGGGGTAGGACTAGAAGACCTCCAAAATCTTCCAATATTGTTGTTCTATGTTAGTGATGGCTAACCTTTTTGCTGTCGCGTGCCAAAAATGGGGGGAGCGCAGGGGGTTTGTGCGCATGTGTGCCCACACCCATAATTCAATGCACCCTGTCCCCCCGCACATGTGTGACCCCTCCCCCCCGCACTCCCCCCTGCGCTCCCCCCACTTTTGGCACGGTGGGCCTGGTACGCCCGTTTTTCACCCTCCCCAGGCTCCAGAGGCTTTGTAGGAGCCTGGGGAGGGTGAAAACTGCCTTTCCCATCCCTCTGAAGGCCCTCTGGAGGCTGGAAACAGCCTGTTTCCTGATTTCCGGTGGGCCCGGAAGGGCCCAGAAGGGCCGAAAATCAGGTGGCCAGCGCGCGCATGCGTGCTGGAACTGAGCTAGGGCAACACTCGTATACAGATACGGCTCCGTGTGCCACCTGTGGCACCCGTGCCATAGGTTCGCCATCACGGTTCTATGTTCTTTTGCTGTCTGCCATTTGTCACACTGTATTTTTCCAACATGACTGCTGCCATTTTGCCTCTTTACCAGACAAGCAGAATTGCTGCATTATGATTGCTGACTGCCAAGGGCCCGTTTGGCGTAGTGGTTAAGATGCTGGCCTAGAAAGCAGAAAACCGTGAGTTCTAGTCCCACCTTAGGCATGTAAGCCATTTGGGTGACTTTGGGCCAGTCAGCTCAACTCACCTCACAAATTTGTTGCTATGGGGGAAAAGAGGGGAGAAAGTAGAATTATGTATGCTTGCCACTTTGAATTTCTTACAAAGTAATAAAGATGGGATGAATGTGATAAACAAATAAGGATGAGCTGATGCTGATCCTGTGAACAGACTTTCCCAAGAAGACCCTGCCAGGGTCAATGAATGACTGGACAGAGGATGCACTCTGAATTACAGGAGAATCATTTAATGAGGAAGCCCTCCTGGCCCAGAGGCTTTAACCTCCAGTTTAAAGGCTTTGGGAGTCAGGTGGCAGGTTTCATCCTCCCTGAGATTCTGCAAAACTCAAAAAGACAAACAGTAGGGAGATGCCTCGATTTAAGGGAAGGAAGAGCAGCACCTGAGCCTCTGATTGGTCTTTTTTGCAAATCAGCAAAACCAATAGCATGGTTTCCATGGTGATCAGAGGTACTTCAGTCTAGAACCGTGATGGCGAACCTATGGCACACGTGCCATAGGTGGCACACAGAGACATATCTGTGGGCACACGAGTGTTGCCCTAGCTCAGCTCTGCCTGCTGATTTTCAGGCCTGTTCCCACCGGAAGTCGGGAAACGGGCTGTTTCCAGCCTCCGGAGTGCCTCTAGGGGGTGGGAAAGGCCGTTTTTGCCCTCCCCAGGCTCCAAGAACCCTCTGGAGCCTGGGGAGGGTTAAAAACGGGCCTACCTGGCCTAGTGTGCCATCGTGTGCCAAAAGCGGGGAAAGCACAGGGGGTCTTGGACACATGCACTGGGCGGGGAGCGCATTGAATGGTGGGTGTGAACACGCACATGCGCAGCCCCCTCCCACTCCCCCTGTTTTTGGCACGCAACAGCAAAAAGGTTAGCCATCACGGGTCTAGAATCTGTGGGCTAGCACAGAAACTACAACCCAAACCTTGATTAAACCCTTTCCTTTTATTTGGATTAGCAAGGGGTAAGGGAGGGGGAGAGATACATAGCCACTTGATTGCATTGTTGCAATATTAATTCCCAGAAAAATAAATCAACTTTTGGAAAACGTTCCCTCCTGAATCTCCACCCCCACTTTCCAGGATTTGGTATGGACAACAAAGAGGTGATGTGGAAAAAAAAAAACCTCTTTCCTAAACACAAGAATTCGCCAGTGGCTTTGTTACAAATATGAGTGGGTTTTTGTGTGTGTGTGTGTGTGGGAACACAAAATAACATTGTTTTTGCCCATTATTTCCATCCCAAAGGATTAGAGGAAACTTGGGAGAGAACAGAAAACCAACATTGGAGTTGAAAAACTTCACCACTTTTTTTTTTACAATGTTTACACATCTCTTTGTTGAAGGAAAGATTTTTCTTCCACCAGAAATGTCACGGCTGGAGACAGACTGACAAAGAATTGATCGGAAATGTTACGCATAACCAAAGACGCCTTGCCTTGTTTTTGAATTTTTTTTTCATCAGCAACAAGATACCAGCTTTTGCAACCAAGCACCAATACCCAGATCAAGCTATAAATAAAACAACCCAACACACGATCACATCAGGTTAAAAACCCTGCAGATACAAGTCTACAACATGCTAAACTTGGTCAATGTTAGCCATAGCTCCAGTGGTGGGATTCAGCCAGTTTGCACCACTTCGGGAGAACTGGTTGCTAACTTTCTGAGCAGTTTGGCAAACTGGTTGTTGGAAAAAATTATTAGGGCAGAGAACCGGTTGTTAAATTACTTGAATCCCACCACTGCATAGCTCCCCCCCCCACCTCGCTGGCTTATTTTCTCATGTGAAGAAGCCAAAAGTGCCCAGAAAAACAAATTACAATTTTTCTAATTCAGTAGCCAGTATTAAGTGTGTCATGTGAATGCAATCATAGAAATCAAATGAAGCCTTAGGCCAACGTGCACTTACAGGGTTAGAATTGGCTCGGCTTTATCCCCCCAAAAATACTGTACCTTCCTTTGCTGAATTCTGGGAATTGCTGGCTTGGTTTGTACACCTTAAAAATAGTTAACTTCCTCCTTTTACACAACTTTAGCTCCCAGGGCGCTTGTATGATGAGACAGAATAAATATGAACCAGATTAAGCCTGTAGCCAGGATAAATAAGAACAGAATAAACTCACTGTTGGCTTCCAGTCATTCTATCTAATCTAGCACTTTGTGTCCATAGTGACCAAGTGAATGAGTCCAAAAAGCTCAGTCAGGGCAACAGTATTGTTGTTTGCACTACCCCAGCAGCGATGCTCCTGGTCATGGATATTCTTTTCAGAATTAATCCTGATAGCTGTTAGCTATTAATTCCCACCATGAATCGGCTTCATTTTCAGGCCATGTATGCCCTATATATTATTTGGATATCCTGTGTGTGCATATGCCCATGTTTATGGGTCTGCATGTATAAAAAGGTTATAGTCCTTGGTGCAATTGCAGCACCCTTTCCAGATCATCCCTGGCATGGTCTCGACTTCCCAGAATGATTTCCTTGGCTGTCTGTTTATGGCTGGAGACTTCTGCATCACCAGTTGTCTGCAGGCCCTATCTGCCAGGGCTTAAAAGGGGTCAAAATGGGTGGGCTGTCTGGGACATTGATGCTATGGGTTGTGTGTTGCAGCCTCCTTGGGGAACTGAAGGCGCCTGTGTGCTGGCTGGCTGCAAATCATCAGGGGAGGGGGGAGGCTGCCTCTTCCCTGGTGTTCCCCCCCTCTCCAGCAGAGTCTCAGAGATACGCGGTGCCCTGTTGACTGAATACAGCTTTCCCCAAACCTCCAGAGGAACTGATTCACAAAGTGGGCAGAAGAACTGGAGCTTTTCTGCTAGGGAAATGCTTGATTCCCTGCCACCTGCTCATCTTGATCGGGTTTCAGGATGGCAGACCCTCCTTGAAAGTGGCAATTCCAGCCTCAGTAACAGCCACTCTGGTTGAAGTCATCCATCATGCTACATCTGAGTGAATTAAACCTTCAATCAAATCTGGAGCATGTTATGGGAAGCCAAATGCATTCAGCACATGCTTTGAAACTTGCTTTTAATTAATGCAAGCTATCACATTCCAGGGTGAATCCAACATTCGGAGGAGTCCCTGGGGGCTTAGTCATACAAGCAGAGGAAAGGTGGAGAACAGTCCGTTGCCAAATTACTGTTAGCACATCTCAAAGATGGAGGACGCTTGGATGCTCAACCAAGTGAGGTAAAAACCTAGCAGATACATTTGTCAGCAGGCTAAACTTGGGTGGAAGTGGGTTACTTTTCTGTGGTTTAATATATTGTATACACACTGCTCATTCGGTTATGGTTCAAATATTGTGTAAACCCCAACATGAGTAAATCCAGTAGCTGGATTAAAGAGGTTGAATGTAGCCACAGAACTGAAAAAGAATCTTTTACACTATTGGGTCCAATAATCCCTATCACCACCCATTCTGATAAGTTTCAACAACAATTAGAGCTCAATCAAAATAATATTTACTCAGAATTAAATGCCTATAGAATTCCACATTTAGATTTTTCACCCCTTGCATCAGTTTTACTTTCCACTGTCTTCTTCTGGACCGCTTCAGATTTCTTGGAGCTTTTTCTTTGTAGTTTCTAAAGCATCGTAAGTAAAATTTCTTCCAGAATCCACATGTAAATATTGTGTTTACCTCAGAGGAAATTCTTCCCCCCCCCCCTCAAATAATCCATGTTGGAGATTCATTTTAGATTTACTGGAATTCTGGAAATTGAGGCAGATATTTATGGGAATAAGATCATGAGCTAAACTGTGGTTTATCTTCCTTTTTGGCAAAGGAATTATTGATCATTTAAATCTACTTCCCTTTTGATATTGTGGAAAGCCCTCAAGACACATGAGCTGGAGACTTGTTTAGATGGCATCATTGTTGAGGGGGGCATTTTATCCTCTTTTTGCCTATGGTTTGTATCTCTTTTTTTAATGACATTTAGTAATATGATTTTAAAAAAATATTTTTATCTCTTGTTTTTACATTTTCTGTTTTATCTGATTGTTCTGTGCCACCTTTTATGTGAGTCACTTTTGCTGAATTGGGCTGCTACCGGTATATAAATTTGCTAAATAAATAGATAGATGATAGATAGATGGATGGATGGATGGATGGATGGATGGATGGATGGATGGAAGGAAGGAAGGAAGGATGGATAGATGATAGATAGATAGATAGATAGATAGATAGATAGATAGATAGATAAATGGATGGATAGATAGCACATAGATGTAAAGGTTTCCTCTGTCCAGGCTTGTCCAACTCTAGGGGGTGGTGCTCATGTCTATATCATAGTGAGGGAGCCCATGCTATCCAAAGACATTTCTGTGGTCACATGGTCAGCATGACTATACGCTGAGGCACATGGGAAACTGTTATCTTCCCACCTATTTATCTACTGTACTTGCATTTGCATACTGTCAAAGTACTAGGTAGGCAGGAGTTGTGGCAAGTAATGGGAGCTTATCCTGTTACCTCGGACCTGGCCTGTCAGCTTTCCAGCTGACAAGCTCAGCATCTTTAACTGCTGAGTCATCACACTGAGATAACTAGCTAGATAGCTAGATAGGTAGATCTAAATTCTTCTAAACAGGGCAAATTTCACATACGTTACTTTGGAGTAATTATATTCTTATCATTTTAAAATGAAAATCAATGCTGTTATTTTGCTGGCTGTTTGGCTCAGAGGCAAGAAGGGAGAGTAGTAAATCCACCACATCATGTGGCTTAATATAGAGGAGTTAAAAGTTTTGCTATGCCACTTCTGCTACATGTCTCTAAACCTACCCAGATTATTCTAAAAGCATCATGCATGATGATCAGTGGTATGATCCAGACCATTGTTTCTCAACCTTAGCCATTTTAAGATGTGTGGACTTCAATTCCCAGGATTCGCTAGCCTGCATGTTGGTTGGGGAATTCTGGAAGTTGAAATCCACACATCTTTAAATGGCCAAGGTAGAGAATTCTGGGAGTGACCAAGGTTGGGAGTTCTGGGAGTTGAAGTCCGCCCATTTTAAATTGGTTTGAGGTTGAGAAACACTGTCTAAAAGTCTTCCTAAAACTCCAGGAATACTCACTTTGTTGTGATTTCTGTTTTGTAAACCACTACACAGTGTAGCCAGGGTAAGTCCCATATGACTGGCCACAGCTTCTATCAGAAATGACGAATAGTAGGTCACGCACATGGAGGCTGAAGAAATCAGATGGAGGGATTATTGCAAATGATTTATGAAGGCACAAGAATACAACATTCTGGGCCAGGATATTAATTTGTCTAGTGCTTCTGGAGAAGGGCCAGAATTCTTCACATATATTACATCTTTGTAACCTTGCGTAAGGTGCTCCAGGAATTCATTATTATCACCATATGGTTGATCTTTGTTTTGGGGAAAGGGAGGATCCTAAGCCTGATAGATTGCAGCTTAGCTGTTGGTGAGTCTGTGAGAGAGTTGAACTGGGGTCTTCCTGGCACTGTGCTCACACACTTCCAGGCGTTTGGCTGTCAGAATGCGAGGAGGGAAGCTGCTCTGGCGCATGAATCCTAGTATGATTGATGGCGCACAGTCTTCACTTTAGAAGTGGAGTGCAGATGGTGCCTAGCTGCACATAACTACTTGTGCAGGGTGTGCGCCAAGTGTGTAGATGTGCAAGAGAGGCTCCAGGGTGAAATGGCCAAATGAGAGATGGAGGTGTTTATGGCTTCTGTTCATCTGAATGAATGAGTAAGGGCTGAGTAAGATCATATTTTCTGTCGTGTTGTTGGGCTGAGGGGTGAAATCTAAAATTTGTTACTACTGGTTCTGTGGGCGTGGCTTGTGGGGGCGGGTAATGTGACTCGGTGGGCGTGGCCAATTTTTTTTTACTTTTAAAACCATTTTTTACATGTAAAACCATGCTTTCAAAAGGCTCTGATGATCCCAGCTGAGTTGCCTGATCGGCAGGCAACTCAGCTGGGATCGTCAGAGCTTGGATGGTCAGAGCTTGGCTCATTAGAGCCATTTAAAAGAAAAAAAAAGGCTCTGATGATCGCGTGGCTAAGCTGGGCACGGGGGGGGGGGCGGGGGGCAGGGATTTTTGCTACCGGTTCTCTGAACTGCCCGCCGCCATCGCTACCTACTCACCCGAGCCGGTCCGAACCGGGAGCATTTCACCGGGAGCATTTCACCCCTGGTTTACACATGAAATGTAGTTTCAGGAGCCCAACTATGGTCTGGGTTGTATGTGAACCAGACTATAACTTTAAACCAAATACGAATTTTCATTTGGGCATACCATGCAAACAACAAAATGGTGTTTTTTTAATCCAAATTCAGCATGTTTTATAATCCAGTTTAGGTGCTTAACTCATCAAAACAATGGGAGGAAGACGGTATTACTTTAGTATTACTTTATGAAGACTCACTTATATATTACTAACTAAAGGTCTTTTTGTGTGTGTGCAAGTTTTCAGTCAAGCTGAATACAATGGCTTTTCATATACATTAGGGGGCAGATATGGGGGGATATTATTATATTGATATGGCTAAGGTTGACTGAAGATAGCCTTACTCATGAGCTGTGAACAGCAAGAGGAAAACAAAGGAACCGAGGAATGGTCAAAGAAAGATGTTGATAGCCAGGATATGTTGAAGTATTGTGGCCTCCATCTTTTCTCTTTTGTTCCTCTCCCTGTGGTCATCCCCTATTGTAAGATAAATATGTGTTTATCCAAGTGAACTCTAGGGAAGCAGGTTTTGATGATGTAGAGAAAACCATACTAGATTACTTGCCTGATCAGAAAAAAATATCTCCTATTGCCACACTTCTCCCGATTCCAAAGATGCCAAATTGATGTTTAAAGAACATTTCTGCATGATCAATGCAATAACTTTTTAAGGCAGATTAGTTAATGTTAGTGAAGTTTTGTTGGACTTGATAAAGATATCAAAGCCTGAAAAATGTGTATCCTTAATTTTTTTTCTTTATGTGCCAAAATTTGATTATTTTGGATTCTGGACAATTTGCACACCATCTTCAAGCTTTAGATCTTCATTTTGCAACATGTATATCAAAAGACTGATCATTAAGTGCTTAGGAAATTAGGCTTTTCCCCTCTCAAAACTGGCCTGGGGTTTTTGATTTCATCATTTCATAGTTGCTAAATCCTATTGTCCGAATCCAGATTTCAGAAAAAAAGGGAGGGAGGGATCAACAAATACCATATTTCTGAGCCTGCTGGATGGGAGACACTCCTGGAAAGAGTTTCGGCAACTTGTTAAAGCTCCACAAAAGCACTTGCAGAATCTGGACTTACTATTCTATTTAATTTGCATTTTCCCCCAGAATCCTTTTTCTTCTAGGAGTACTGAAACTGCCAAACAGGCCATAAATCTATAATCCAGTTTCTTCCAAACTGGTGACCATATTAATTTCAGCTCCTATAACCTCCAGACTGAAAGCAAATTTGTAAATGCTGTCTGTTGTCCCACATACTGCCCTGAGTCTTTTTTTAAAAAAAAAATTAATGGTGTTATAAATCTAAATTATAATAATGAAGTAAATAGAAGTAGAACGACTGTGGCAAAAGAAAGCAAAGAAAGCACCAATAACGATAGGCGTTTTGGGTTCATTTCCAAAGCAACCGGAGCTTGAGCATCACTGGCATTGACAAAATCAGTCAATAGGCTAAGGCAGCTTTACTTGGAGCAGGTTACATCCTTAATATTATTAAACAACATCTGCCTATTCCAGGTCCTTGAGAAGGACTCAATAGGTAGACAAACATGACAAATTCAGTCTCAACATCTGGCTGACTGTGTGAGCAATCATAGTATATCCAAGTAATATTAACATAATAAAATTTAAAAAAATATTAGGAAACCCCAGGTGCCACCAAAGGAAAGAGCTGGAATTTAATTATTTACTAAATTTATATGCAACTTATCTCCCTGCTAACACGACTCTGGGAGGCTCACAAATTGTAAAAACATATATAGAAAAACAATAAAAAAAAATTAAAACTATGCAAAAATCCAGAACCATGGAGACAGACAGCATGGGAATGAGGACTTCTTACCCTGTCAATCAACTCTAGCGGTGAGTTGGAATTTAAAAAGTCACTGGCCTCTTTTCCTCCAAACACCTCCCAGCTTTAGGGCGTCTTTCTTCTACCCACCCTTCTGTTCCAAGCCAGATGTTCTCAAGAGCATTAAAAAAATATGACAGCCATAGATATTCTTCATTCTACACACGTGTCACCCTATGTACTAGGGTGTAATAAAAGCAATTTGGATTTGAGGGCCAATCAAGACAAAAATGCAGAAGAAGATTGTCAGCAAATTCTATTTAAAAAATAAATAAATCACAAGCCAAAGGATGGGCGGGGGAGGGGGGGAATTGACCACATGTGTCTCTTTGGTCAGGAGCCTGTTGTGTCTGTTAAACAGATTCCCCCATTTTCTTGGAAGCGGTCAGTGCTTAAAATCGCCTCCTAAACTACTTATGTCATGGAGTGCTCTGTCCTGAAATGTACTATTGGTAAGAATCCAAGCTTTGCATGAAGAAACCCTGGTCCAAAAATACATTGATATGATACCGTTTGTTCAATGATAGCTAGTAAAATTGCATGTTTTCAAGATCACACAGAGCCTACGAATAAAAATAAAAATATCTTCTGATATTTTTTTTCCCAGTGAAAAATCTTTTGAGAAGCATCATTTTACAATTCAGCACCGTGCGTTTGCAAGATGCACAGACTGAGGCTTACCCTTAAGCGAGATGGTGGGATTAACCACCCTGTCATCCAAAGACAATCAAGTTACTTATCCTGACAACAGTGACTGCCTAACCATAGAGTTGCAATATTCCCGCAAACTTTGTGCTGACTGCATTTCTTTAAGATCCACAAGAGCTAGAATGCTCAGAGCTTTCAAGACAGCTCGTGACTCAGTGGGGATTGGAGCCACTAATCCTTACACCAGCAAATTTATTTTAAAAAGAAGTATATGCATCTATGAAGGATAAAAGACAAAAAATAGGAACACAAGGGAAGAAGCAAGAGTGGCCTTAGTTTTTGTCTGTTTGTTGGTTCCATTACTCCTGGTGACATCTTTATATAATTTTAAGATGTTCTCCTATTCCTAGACATAGAATTTTTTTAAAAAAAGAATGGCCTTGTTCAATTTCAATGCAATTTCAGTCCTTTGGGTTCCTATACAATATATCGGCCTGAGTTGATTTCTTGTCAGTGCACACAAAGATTCACAGACACAACTTAAGGAGTTAAGGATAGGGGTATTTTTTTCCCCACCCAAGCAAATCAATGTTATCTTTTCCCATTCCATACTCAAAATGGATAGCAAAGGATTCCATCCAATATCTTCATCCTATGAATTTATACTGAGAAAGTCCTTCTGCCTCGCTTTCTTGCTTACTATCACTGTGGAAGAATGATAACAGAGGTGCATGGAAAATAAGGAATTACGTTGTTCTTTTCCCATTTTTCTTCTTTGCATTCCTTCCCTGATTTTGCAAAAATGAGCTAAAAGTTCTCCAAAGTCCTTTTTAAATAATGTGATGTGATGTTCTTTCTTATTCTTTTTTTTCTTTTTGCAGCTGATTGAGAAAAAGGAGACACTTTGCAGAATTTTCTTGAAATACGTGGCAGCTGTCATTTTCTTCTTTTTCCTACAATGTCCACCAACACAATATAAAATTGAGAGCATTCTGGAGAAGGATAGGCTGCAAATGATGGAGGGGAGTGGGGCAAAAGATATTTGGGAAACACTTAACAAACCAAGTTCCTTTAATGGGGAGGCCTATCCCTGAGAAACATGAGAGAATGTCACCAAAATGGTTCTTCATTTCTTCTGCTTGTAAATAGGGAGATTTGAATAGTCTAAATGGGAGAACTCTCCATGCTGAATGAAAAATCAATTCTTTATTTCAACTGTATGAAGTAAACTTTCCCTCCTTGTCAGTTTTGGAGCCTGTAATCTCTCAGAATCTAACCTTTTGCCAAGGACTCTTGATGATGCCAGGTCTCAAGATCTGCCTGAGGGAAATGTCTAAAGAAATAGATCATCTCCGATTTCCCAGTTGTAGTTTTGTAGTTTCTTGGTTTGGGGAATGCAAAGAGGCCCTATGATTATCTGGGATACTGCTGTTTCAAATCCACCAATGAGAAAAGCCAAAGAGGAGTAAACCATCCTATGAAACATCATCTTCTATCTTGGCCTTCTGACAGTTCCATTCATTGGCTTGTGGCCGCCATGCGCCATACATAATAAGTGTAGAAACCTCATGTAGAAACTCAGCATTTGTAGCCCATGATAAACTTTGCCCAGTCTACAGGTAGTCCTCAAAATGATTTATTTAACAAGGGTTTGAAGTTATGGCATCCTCGGAAAAATTACTTATAACCAGTCCCTGAAGTTCCAGTATGGTTCGCTTAATGATCACATGATTTACTCAACGAACATCTGATTTGCTTAAAGGCCATGGTAACAATGGTTTTAAAATCAGGTCTAGTCACATAATGAATCATTTAATGACTACATTGCTTAGAAATTGAAATTGCAGTCCCAATTCTAGTCCAAAGTCAAGGACTACCTGAAATGCTGGTTAGATGTTGTTTGATCAGGCTGGTGTTATCTAACAGGAAGGGAGATGTTGGAGAAATTACTTGGGGAAAATATTAAAAGACCTTCCCCCATTACCTTTGACGTGAGAATATCCCTGCACAGAGAAGGGGACTTCAGTAAGTGATATTTTTGGTATGGAGGGTACAATGTAAAGACATTCCATCATTTATGCCAGCTGCCAATATTCTTATTCATTTGATGGACACGTTAGGAATTGTTTCTCCAACACCCACCCTCAGTGATGATGTGCTTCCTTCTTATCCTGGAGTCTGGAGCAGAATGTGCAGGCACCATTAATTTCTTCCCATGTGTGTGCATAATGCAAAGTCAGAACAGGGCCATATGGAGATGGCATTGAAAATGGATTTATAATGCTGGTTACCACCTTTAAAGCGCTTCATGGCATAGGACCAGGATATCTATGGGACCGCCTTCTGCCACCAACAGCCTCCCACCGACCAGTTCGCTCCCACAGAGAGGGACTTCTCAGGGTACCGTCGGCCAAGTTATGTTGGCTGGCGACACCCAGGAGGAGAGCCTTCTCTGTCGGAGCCCCTGCCCTTTGGAATGAATTGCCCCCGGATATTCGTAACATCTCTGATCTCCGGGTCTTTCGCTGTGCCCTTAAGACCCTACTGTTCCGACAGGCAGGGCTATCTAATTGAATGATTTTAAATCGGGTTTTAACTTTGGGTTTTAAAATTCGGCCAAAACTATTTAATGAATTTTAATTACTTTTAACTTTGATACTGTATATTTATGTTTTAATTGGCTGTACACCGCTCCGAGTCCTTCGGGAGGACGGTATATAAATAAAATTATTATTATTATTATTATTATTATTATTATTATTATTATTATTATTATTATTATTATTTGACAGGCCAAGAGAATGACTTAGAAAAGGATGTCTTACTGAATCCACAAAGGAAACTGGCTGGTTGTAAATTTTAAAGAGAAATACCCTGTTTTCCGCAAAATAAGACCTCCCCTGATAATAAGCCCAATCAGGCTTTTGAGCGCATGGCAATAAGGCCAAGCGCTTATTTCAGGGTTCAAAAAAATATGAGACAGGGTCTTATTTTTGGGGAAACATGGTATATGTCATTATACAATATCACCCCTCTACATAACCACAAAATACTCTTTTGCACTTGCACACACACACACACACACACACACATACATGCACATGCACACATTCTTCACACATCTCTGTACCCCTCCCATGCTTTTATTATGCAGAATTTGTCTCTTATAATAGCCATCACTAAATTCCAAAAGTAAAATACAGAAGAATCACCAGATTGGCTTTCCATGAAAACTGCCTACAGCAGGGTTGTCAAACTCCTGGCTCATGGGCCGGATGCGTCATATGCTGGCCACGCCCATGCCTGGTTTAGCGAAGGGGGGAAAACAAGGGTGGGTTCTAAATTTTTTTACTACCGGTTCTGTGGGCATGGCTTATTTTGTGGGCATGATTTGATGGTCATGTGACAATTCTTTAGGATTTAGCTTAGGTACTGGTCTACCAGGCTTTTAACTGCTTGTAGAGCTGTACCGGTCTACCCATTTGTTCTTGGAGTGTCCCGGTCTACCCATTTGTTTTTGGAGCGCACTGGTCTACCACTACACTGCCTTTTAACACTGATCAGCTGTAGGGCGGCCCTTTGAAGCCCCACAGCAAGAGTTTAAACAGTTTTTTTTCCTTCCAGCCAATCAGCTGGGATTCGGGAGGCAGCGAAAAATTGGGGGTGGGGCCAATAAAAGGTAAGAATAATGTGGGGTGGGGGCGGGAGGGCCCAGCTCCTGAACAAAGAGAACCGGTTTGGTGACATCATATCATCACCGCTACCGGCTCAGCCGAACTGGGCCGAACCGGGAGGAACCCACCACTGGGGGGAAAGTCCCAATACGTCAAGTGACGCTGCCGTGACAACATGAGTTTGATACCTCTGGCCTACAGGATGCAGCTGAAGTGGTGGTTTCACTGGAGATGCAGAACAAGCCATGCACATGTTATAACACTCTATAGTCCTGCCTGAATCTACTTCATAGTACTTGCTTCAAAATTAAGTAAAATAGTCCAAGAGAAAACTGGAAACAGAGGATAATTTTTTTTTTTATGTGGTGCATTTCTGAAAAACTGAAATAATTTTTACTTGGACAGGTCAGACTTCAGCACTTGCTTCGAGGCAGGATTATAGGCTTCAGCCAGAATTAAACACGGCCTATGCCTTACCACTGGGCAGCTGTATGTGGGCACCCCAATCATTAGTGGTCTGGCAGTGGAATTTTCTCCCAAGAATGTGGCCGGACTGACTTTTTTTTCATACAACGGCAGCCACAGTCTTGAGTCCCAAGTTCAGATCACGGAGAGGGCAGAAGTTGAAAACTCTAATGAATGTTGGCAGCTTATGCCTAGCCTGAAAAGAGCATCCAAGAGCTGCAAAGCTAATCAGCTAATCAGCTTAATGCTGAGACTCTGTGAGGCACCAGCCTGAGGCAGGGTTTAAGAAAACAAAAACTACACCTTCAAGGAAGCGGGTTTCATATCCACTGCGCAGTGACAGGCTCAGAGTTCTAGGCAAAAGGAGTGGATGATGATGATGATGATGATGATGATGATGATTTATTAAATTTATATACCTCCCTACTCCCGAGGGACTCAAGGCGGTGAACAGCCAAAATAAAATATATGCAATACAAATATTAAAAACATTTAAAATATATTAAATATTATGGCCCCAAACGACAAATTAAAACCAATTTTAAAACCCAATTTAAAATTTAAAACAATTTAAAAGAGGTTAGGCCATTGAAAAAAATAAAACAAAATGGAGAGAAGCAAAAGTGCTTCCGGATAGCTAGCTAGATAGCTGGATAGCTGGATAGATAGATAGATAGATAGATAGATAGATAGATAGATAGATAGATAGATAGATAGATAGATAGAAAGAAAGAATTCTTTATAGATAGATAGAATTTTTTATTGGCCAAGTGTGACTGGACACACACGGAATTTGTCTTGGATATTGCATGAATGTCTGTATTCTATTACAACCATTCACTTAATGACCATTCAAACTTCCAATGGGCCTACTATGGTTCTACTTGCAATCCGGATTCAAAGTTTTGACAGTTAGGCTCCCTTCAAGAGCTCAGCAACAAGGCCACTTTTATGGCTGTTTACAGCATCCTGTGGGTTTTACAATGGCTTTGCCATTTACTGGCAGTTACTTCTGGTTTTCGGTAAAACCAGGCCCACTGGTTCACTTAACGCCCATGGCATTTGTTTAACAATCATTGCAAAACAGGTAAAATTGGGTTGGTCACATGATTGTCACAACCTATGATTGGCAGGCTTCATTATGGTCATAACTTAAGGACTATCTGTACTCATTTCTTCGTTCTCAAAGTCATCCTGCCAATTTTCAAATCTTTACAAGAATAGGCCAGAAGATATAGTAAGGCAGGTTGGAGTGACAGAAAGGTTGAATATCCAGATCATGAATGACGAAGATGGCTCTGTCATCAAACCAGCCTTAGATTTCTCTTCTATCCATTTTTTTGTTTTGTTTGTTTTTGTTTTTATTAAATTTATATACCGCCCTACTCCCGAAGGACTCAGGGCAGTGAACAGCCACAGAATAAAACACATACATACAAAAATTTAAAATAGAATAAAAGCGAATTAAATAATTTGGCTGAGACAAATTTAAAATACCCAATAATTTAAAAACCAAATTAAAATTTACATTTAACAGGGGAAAAGATTTAGGCCAGGCCAGCTTGATGAAATAGAAAAATCTTAAGCGCGCGCTGGAAGGTGCGCAGGTCCAGGATTGTCCGTATCTCCGGGGGGAACTTGTTCCAGATCGTAGGTGCTCCCACAGAGAAGGCTCTCCCCCTGGGGACCGCCAGTCGACATTGTTTGGCCGACGGCACCCGGAGGAGCCCCTCTCTATGGGAGCGTACTGGCCGGTGGGAGGCTATTGGTGGTAGCAGGCGGTCCCGTAGATAACCAGGTCCTAAGCCATGGAGCGCTCTAAAGGTGATAACCAAAACTTTGAAGCGCACCCGGAAGACCACCGGGAGCCAATGCAGCTTGCGCAGGAGGGGTGTTACATGGGAACGCCACGTCATTCCCATAACCATCCGCGCGGCTGCACTCTGTACCAGTTGGAGCCTCCGAGTGCTCCTCAAGGGGAGCCCCATGTAGAGAGCACTACAATAGTCCAGACGAGAGGTGACGAGGGCATGAGTGACTGTGCGTAGGGAGTCCCGATCTAGAAAGGGACGCAACTGGCGAATCAGGCGAACCTGATGAAAAATCCTCCCGGACATACAACTATGACTGGAGGAAGTGTGAGAGAAATCATATACACACACCATAGTTTACTTTCAGTTTGATAGTGTCAACCGTTGTATGTCTGGCGGTCAGGGGTCAGGTTAGCAAATTACATAAACCCATGCCATTTGGTTAGGTTAGAGTTCAGTGGATTATGTGTGAACACAGAAAATGGATTAATTCAGAAACCGGATTAAATATCTAAATGTAACCAGAGAGAAGAAAAGGGATAGATTTAAGTAAGAAATGGGATCATCGGAAGTCCTTATGCAACTACACAAATGAGACATAATAGCAACACAATAAAAATACTTCCTGGAAACACCCATCCGTGTCAATTTTACACTAACTACAGTGCAACTGAGTGTGTGTGAGAAAGAAGACATTATTATTTAGTTTGCACATCTATACTGACTGGTATGCTTAACCCTGATTGGCTGAATAAGCTATCACTGGCTGGGTTTGCCTGATAAAAGCCAAGGAAGCTTGACTGAATTGGCAAAGACACTGATCTTGAACCTCTGTGCACACGCTTGATTAGCATGTTGTGAGTTCTAGTCCCATCTTAGCCATGGAAGCCAACGGGGTGATCTTGAGCCAGTCACTCTTTCTCACTCCCCAACTCATCTCACAGAGTTCTTGTTGTAGAGAAAATAGGAGGTTATGTTGGATGTTTGCCGCCTTGAGTTATTTGTAAAAATAATAAAAGGCAGGATACAAACACATAACCAGGTAACATGTAAACCCAATTTGTGCACAAATGCCTCTAATCTAAAGCTGTTGTGGCGCAGTGGTTAGAATGCAGTATTACAGGCTAACTCTGGCAGGAGTTCGATCCCGACCGGCTCCAGGTTGACTCAGCCTTCCATCCTTCCGAGGTTGGTAAAATGAGGAGCCAGATTGTTGGGGGCAAGATGCTGACTCTGTAAACTGCTTAGAGATGGCTGTAAAGCACTACCAAGTGGTATATAAGTCTAAGTGCTATTGCTAATATTTGATGGAGAAAAAGGTTAAAAGTAGAAGTAATTAATGGAGTGCTTGAGAATCAACTGGCCTTATTCCTTTATTTGTTTCTCACTTTGAGGAAAGGGACAAAATGACTCAGCAGCTTAAGCAGAGCTCTGCCAATTCCGAAACACACCAAGCTTCTACACACCATTTCTCTATATCTCTATAGAATCCAGGAGGGGATCTCTTTTTTCTTTTCCGTTCTTACAAGCCTCAGATCTCTCCCCTTTATATTTTCCGGTCTCCCCATTTTATATTTTATAGATGGAAGAACAAGAATAAACCACAGCAGGAACTGTAATCTTATCTCACAGGCCTATTTTAACAAAAAGGGGTTTCACAAGGACACAGTTCAAAAAGAAAACGAAAAGAACACTCGATAAAGTAGAAAGCCAAACATCTTTGCTAATATGCCCCAGCTTACTTCCAACAGCTGCTCAGTCTCTGGCCCCCTTTGGAAGGGACCGGATTACACTGAGAAAGCAAGTGCTGGTTGTTGCCAGGTTTATGAAATTATGAGGTTGGCATGGACTGAGGAACATTTTTCTTTTTCTCTCCTGCTCTGTCCAGCATCCTGTTTTCCACTCATGTGCCTCGAAAAACCCCCAAGCAGCAAGACGGTCTGTAGGGGAGCGGGAATCAAAAACTGTATAGGGCAGACTCCCGGGCGTGATTAAAACTGGGTTCTTTTTTACTTGCATTGTGTATAAATGCCACCACTCTTCTCTAGGGATTGTCCCCAGAATCCGGCTCTCAAACATAGACTGCATCCACACAAAGATTTCTCTTCTTAGACTTCCTAGGAAATAGTACTAATTGGGGATCTAGCAACTACCTTATCCCTCAGCAGGGCCCTTCTGGTAGACATCAAAGCCATGTTAGCTTTGAAATACATTTACGGCCAATTTCAGTGGGTGATTTAAACAGTTCTCAGTGATCATATAAACTTTTCTAAACTGCTCCCTCTGGGCTATATATAGTTATAAAAACAATTATGTTCCATCCATAGATCTTTTTTTTAAAGGAGTAAATCTTCCAAACCAGGAGTGAAATCCAGCAGGTTCTGACAGGTTCTGGCGAACTGGTAGCGGAAATTTTGAGTAGTTTGGAGAATACCACCTCTGAATGGTCCCAGAGTGGGGTGGGAATGGAGATTTTGCAATATCTTTCCCCCAGGAGTGGGGAGGGAATGGAGATTTTGCAATATCCTTCCCGCAGGAGTGGGGAGGGAATGGAGATTTTGCAGTATCCTTCCCACAGGAGTGGGGTGGGAATGGAGATTTTGCAGTATCCTTCCCCCAGGAGTGGGATGGGAATGGAGATTTTGCAGTATCCTTCCCCTGCCATGCCCACCAAGCCACGCCCACAGAACCAGTAGTAAAAAAAATTGAATTTCACCACTGTTCCAAACACCTTAGTTTTGCCTTGCTGAAGTCCTGATTGTATTACTATAATGTCACTTTTCTATGATTCTCCTCGCTAGTCAGGGCATTTCAAACTTTGGTATATATCCTTTTACAGCCACTTGAAAACATAATGGCTTGATTTGTGGAATAAAAATGAACTCTCATTAATTTCCGGATGCCACATTTTAGGCAACCAATAGAACTGGAAAAAGTTTTTAAAAATGCCTTTTGGAGTGGATACTAAATATGATTGTCTTTAGCGTTTCTGTGTCTGTAAGTGAGTGGTTTAGAAATGATTGTGGACATGTTTTAAGCCTCCTCCTTATCCGTGTGATTGTCACTATTTGCACTGTTCGTTCTCTGGACTGTTCTCTCAATCCCTTAAAGTTCATTTCTTTAAAAAAAATTGCAATTTTTTTTTTGGTGAGGTTGCTTGGCATAAGATGTTGTTGAAGCTGAAGTCATCACACAGTTTCTTTGGTTTAACTTGATGTATGGCCTCAGAAGTTGGATGAATTGGAGGCTGTGATTTATACTTTCTGGTACGGGTGTGCAATTAGCACCTCTATACACCCACTGACCCCCCAAATTCTCCAAAACTGCACCACTTGAAAATAGCTGTGCTATAGCAGTGCAATGATCCAGTTTTAAAAGAGAGAATGAGCAGTAAATTACTATTAATAATAAATAATAGAAATCAATTCTCTTGGCTGCTGAGATGCAGGTTTTAAAGAAGAGCGCCCTCCAGTGGCAGAAAGGACGCTCAGCTGGTCTTTACGGGGTAGGATAATGTGTGAACATTGTGTTTTATTTGGTAAACAGTCAGGACCCTGCATGTTAAAAAGAAAGGGAGGGGGATGAGGCTTCAGTCATGCAGTCCTGGCAACCCTCTTCATTTCTTTCATCCCACCCACCCCACTCCATCCATGGACACTCCTGCAATCAATAATTGAAACTTAGAGCTTAAACAGAATATGTGAGCCCAGCCAATATTTTGTTGAGAAATGCAAACATCGGGACAAAGAAACACTGGGTTTCTTCTCCTTCTCCTTCTATTTGTCTCTTTCCCTTCTCCTTCTCCTATTCGCCATTCAGTAGATATATTCCAAATTCTTTTTGAATTCTTATAAGTCTTTGGCAAAATTTTTATTTCCCAAGGTTTTTGTATTTCAGCAATGTTAAGCACCGAGAAGATACTGAGCATCTGGCCAAATGTCCAACATTCATTCCTAAAATTTGAAATTTCAGCACTTTGCAAAAAAAAAAAAAGGCTTTCAAGTACGATACTGTATTGGGGATGAAAGTAAGACATCCAAAAAAAAGCCAGTTCCAAATAAACACGGAATTAAAAAAAAACCACCTTCTGAAGCCTTCCCTTTCTGCCACTTTCCACCCGTAAATCCTTCCTTTTTTGGATCTACTTTCTATATCTTCTGAATGGCTCCAGAAAAAACAACGAGAAGAAAAGTACCTGGAAAAGTGGTATCAAGTGATTTCTTCAGCGAAAACATGAATATTTTTTAAATTTTTTTATTATTAGTCATATTTCTATGCCACCCACTCTCCGAGGACTCTGGGCGGCTTACACCAAAGACAGTATACTAAATAGCATATTGCCCCCAACAATCTGGGTCCTAATTTTACCCACCTCGGAAGGATGGAAGGCTGAGTCAACCTTGAGCCGGTGAGATTTGATCCGCTGATCTGCTGAACTAGCAGTCAGCTGAAGTAGCTGCAGTACAGCACTCTAACCTCGGCTAGATAAGAGATGAAGCTTTTTGCTTCTATTAATTCCCCCCCCTCACACACACACATATACAACACACACACACAAACACCAAACCACTTTGTAGCTTGTTAGTCTGAAAGCTACATATTGCATTCCAAGTTTTTGTGCATGGTTTATGTCACAGCAGATGCTACCACCTGGATGATTTGGCTCATCTTGAAAAAACTAACCTCGGTTGAACCTGGCTACTCTTGGAATATGAAACCATCAGAAATTCACCCGTTCTAGAAAAAAATGACACCAAGGCACTTCTCTACTATCCTCAACAAAATTGCCTGGATGTGTCCATAGAGCCAGGAAGAATTTTGCTCCTCTCAAGGGAGATTTTCCTTTCTTTTACAGGTCCTACATTTGCAATACTTTAACAATAATGTAATAATTGCATTCTTTGGAATCTTGGGTAACTAGACCCAAATTTGAAGGGCTGCCAAATGTGGTATGCATCCTGTTTTTCTAAAACCATTCTCTGCAATCCGTTGCATGCTTACTTGGGAGTAAGTCCAATTTAACCAAGTGGGAGTTGTTTCCAGGGAAACACATACAAAAAATTGGCTTGCAAGGGATTGCTTTTTAAGGGAATTTCTCGAGCACGGGTACCTGCAGATTTATATGCTGTTGTTCTGTTACATTCTTCTTTACAAACCCAAACAATTAGGGACCCGTGTCCAGATTGCATTGCCACACTAGAACACAGTGGAATGATAACAGAAATGCAAAAATGCTTTGAGGGGATAGGAAAAAGTATCTCTCTGTGTCTGTGCATATGAATCCAGTTTCTTCTATGCGTTATTGCTACAACCTGAAAATGCAACTTAGGAAACTCTGGTATAAATTTCCAGCTCCCTCTGCAACTTTCCCTGCCAAAGGCTAGTCTAAATTAATCCACAAATAGCATGAAAACTGTCCTGTGTTAGTTCTTAGCAAAGAATTTACAAGCCTCTTAAGAATTCATGGCACTTGGACACACTCAAAGACCAAAAAAGTCAACTCTGCTCTGGTCAATCAAGGCAGAATAGAAGTCTAAGCAAAGGGAGAGAAGGATTGAGAGCGTGTCCTGGTTGCCTGAAGCCAGTTTTAGAGTCAGCAAAAGAGTATTTACAACAGGTGGCATTACCAAGCTGAACTTGAAAAAGTTAGCCAGGGTTAGAACTGATCAGTACCTGAATGGGAGACCACCAGGTTTATTGAGCTGAGAGGAAAATGGAAAAGTCTTCTATAAAAAGGCAATGGTAAACTAATTCCATATTATTGCCAAGAAAACTACATAGTCATATATAGGCACCAGTAAAATTCAGGAGAAATTTTATCTTCTCATTGACTATGGTTCCTTCCTTCCAAAAAGTTAAAATTCCCAGACAGCACCCCCCCACACACACTCTTGGGACATTTTTTCCTACATAGTATAGAGTTTGTAGAAGGAAATAACTCATACATAATTCCTCTGAATATGCTCTCAAACCTGGACAGAACTTGGGGGACATATTTCTGTGGATTTCTGATTTCCTTGTCTCCTCTAATAAATCTTTCTTGAAAAAAATTCTTGGCCAACATTCTTGTATTCCAGCAAGAATGAGACCTTGGTTTCTTTTCTGTATTTTTTTTTTAGTTCTATTGCAGCCAAGACTAAGCCCTATTGAACTGATCTTGAATATTCATAGCCCCTGTGCCTAAATCTGTTGAATACACATAGCTACGTCCACAACACAGCTCGAAAGTCCAATGTGGAAAGGACATTACACACCCAGACATTCTCCCCAAGTAACCCCATTACAATTCGTACAAGATGCCAATAAGCCAGTTTCCCCGCTATTTCAGTTGCAACAGCAAGATAGACACTGCTTATCCCCCTGAACGCTGAAAGCAACGAGCAGAAAGAATTCTTTATCATCAGTACTCTGGTGTCACTCATGTCTCCTTTTTTTGATCATGCAAAGAGTTGGCAAAATTAAAAAGAAAAGACCTGAGTTTTAAATTAGGCTTTCCAAAGCAATGGAGGGTAAGGATGGGTGAGGGTGGGATTGAATACACTAAAGCATGGATCGGATAACATTAAAAAAATTAGACCAAGTTATGGGTGGGGTAGGGAGGATTATCAACAATCCTGAGCTCTGATACCTAAGTGGAACCTTCCTGCTTGGTGCAGCGTACTTCTGGGTGTAAAGGACAGACAAGCGGAGATGCAGCCCTTGTGCGCTGCCTGAAGGTTTCCTGAAAGCATTTAGTTGGCCGCTGCTGAACACAGGAGCGGTCAAGTGAATACTAGAGGGATCATTGGTGGAACTATCCAACAGATTTTTAAAAAAAGAACTCAAACCAGTCTAAGGAGATTACGGAGATGAGTTGATCTTTGCAAAAAGCAGGTGTCCCTTTCACACTGCAGTCTACTACCGGTAGGTGTACCAACAACTCCCTTTGTGAAGATGCAGAAAAGATGTTGGGACACTGTGTTGCCCTCAGAATCCTTCAGGGCATCAATTCAAGAGATCTTGGGTGTGCCTCTCAAGTTGGCTAACACCATTTATAAAAGGGATCCAGGCAGGCATCTGTTGTAGGTGCCATAAAGCATCATTCACTGCCTACCTAGGCAACTTTTTCATGAAGCTGAAAAGAACAAGCCAAGCCAAACGCTAAGTCTTCCTACTGCGGTCTTTAGCTAACTTTCTAGGAGAATTGCTTCTCATCACACCTACAGTGGTTCAAAACCCATCCAGCAGATCTTCCCTATACAGTAGAAGTGTGTGTGAGTGTTAAAAATACTACTTTTAAAAAGACTTTCAGATCACTACATATTCTGCCTGGAGTGCTGACAATTCCAAAGGAAGCAGGTTGGACACAGAGGAGAGAGAAGGAAAAATGCCCCTTGTAGAGAAAAATCTCAAGGTTTACTTTATCATCAGCATCACCAGCTACATCCTAAATCTATGGAACTGATTTGCTCCAAGACAGCAGATTGGTTACAAGGAATATTCAGCAGGAGAAGAGTGAGGTTCCTAAGCAAGGGGAATGCCATTAAGAGTGCGGATGGTTCTCCAAACAGCCCCATGGAAGGATGCAAAATCCAAGAGATGGAGCTGGGTGGCACAAGATGACTCTCTGGATCCTGGGTAGCCAACATTTGTCTTGGTCCCTGAAATGGGATAATCTTTCTGTGTTCCTACATGGAGAGTGGTGAAGAATTTTGGCTGTCACTTAACACTGAGGAGGGACCCATATATCTTTCATGAGCCCCTGCAGGGGCGGCTTCCTAACCAGTGAATGAGACCTTGCAATTCCACTCAACAGTAAAAAGAGGCAAGAAAATGCTGGGGTTCACATCGAACCCTCCTGTCTGCAGGTTCTGTATCTGCTTCAGGAACCTGCCACGCCTTCAGAGATGCTCTGATTCTCTCCCAGGACCCGCTTGCAGGACCCAGAGTTGAGCGCAGCATTTGGAAACACTTCTAGGGATCCACGTGAGCTCTGGTCATCCTAGAGCACTCTGGATTTGTGTCTTCACCACATCCTACCTTCCCCCACCTCTGTCCATCCTGATTCAAACAGCAGAGGTCTTGGCTTTTTATTTTTATTATTAATTTAATTTTTATTATTATTAATTATTTTAATAATTATCATTATTATTATTATTATTTTTGAAAATGCAGTATCAGTGCCTCTCTTGGAAGCCCTGGGTTTTGGAGACAGACAGACAGAACAAGGGGGCTCAGTAGATACACCCACCCTGCTCTCTGCTGTCAAATGGTAACCTGCAGCAGCGGGGTCCTCGCCCCCTTCCCTTCTACAAAAGGATTGGAGAGGCTTTGCCTAGAATGGGATGGGGAAGGAGGAGAGGCCGGGGCTTCCCGGAGTCCCCAAAGCTGGAGCTGGATGGAGGCGACGAGAAGGCTCCGCAGCCAGGGGGCGGACGGCCGAGCCCGGCTTTCAGGAGGAAAGCACCTCAGCGGCGGCTGGCCAGAAGCTGAAGCCGGCGCAGCCTGCCCGAGGTGCTTCTCTTACCTCCTTGCCACGAAGCCGGGAGGCTGGAAAGCAGGAGAACGAGGACTCCAGGGAGGAGGAACGAAGTCCGCAGCCTGGCCATCTCTCGATGCAATGCCCTAGTCCGCTGGCAGCCCGAGCGTTTTATCCCAGCGGTGCTGCTTAATTGTGGCTTCCAAAGATGTAAGGGGAAAGGCGGGGGGGGGAGGGGGGGAGGGCGGGGAGGGGAGGGGAGGGGAAGGGCTCAGGACACGACGTCATTGGGAAAGGGCAAAGCCACGAGTCTCTCCAACTGCTTGGGCTGGCTTCCCTTTGCAATTTTTCTCTCGCGCTGCTCCGCTCCAGATCGGGGCGTCCTTTGCCAACAGCGAGCGCGGCTGCCAAAGGAGACTTTAGCGAAGAGGAAAGAGCGGGACTGAACTTCCTCCAGCTTGGTAGAGCAACGCACCCGCTCGGGTCCGTCGCCCCACCCCGAGGCCAGAGAAGAGACCCCCGAGGCCCGGAGGTCAGGTGGCGGCCGGGGGGACGGCCGGGAGGCAAGTGGCTGGGCGGGAGGGCTCCTTCGGCTCGGAACCAGGTCGCC
>WNWU01000013.1:6820209-6836856 GCA_012654045.1 Ptyas mucosa
AGAGAGAGAGAGAGAGAGAGAGAGAGAAAGAGAGAGAAAAAGAGAGAGAAAAAGAGAGAGAAAGAAGGAAGGAAAAGAAAGAAAGAAAGAAAAGAAAGAGAGAGAGAGAGAGAGAGAAAGAGAGAAAGAAAGAAAAAGAAAGGGAGGGAGGGAGGGAGGCACCGGGGAAATGAAGGGGGAGAGTCCAGATAACTTATCTGAAAAAAAAGTTTGTTCTCTGGAGCCAACTGGCCAGATTGAGTTGTGTTCAGACACAAGGACACCTGGACCAGTGCTCAGACAGACAAGAGGCAGGATTCCAGATGGGTCAAGGGTGGCGTAGGAGCCTGAGTGGCGTAGGAGGCTAATGCCTCCTACTAAGGCAGCATTTAACATCCAGCTGCCTGCAATTACTGCGAGTTCAATTCTCACCAGGCTCAAGGTCGACTCAGCCTTCCATCCTTTCTAAGGTGGGTAAAGTGAGGACCCGGTTGTGGGGGCAATAAGCTGACTTTGTATAAAAATATACAAAAGTATGAAGGCTATTGCTTAACGCATTGTAAGCCGCCTTGAGTCTCCGGAGAAGGGCGGCATATAAATATATTTTTTTTTAAAAAAAGGGTCCTGCAGCCTCTGTCAGAAGGGAGAGAACCCACATGCCCTTTGCAAACTAGCCAAAGGACCGGATCAAGGGTGAGGCCCTGGGATCCAGTTTGGAGACCTCTGGCCTGTCCCACTCAACACATTGGTCTTGTCTGGGGAATCCACCCACAGGCCTCCCTTGCCCAGATATAATAACATCCATCCACCCTCCTGACCAAGTTGCTGGAAAAGAGCTTAAAAGAAAAATGACAATACTGTATGCCTGGTTTTTTTAAAAAAATAAATGTGACCATTGATTGAGCACAACTCTGATTAAAATAGATGCCTGCCTTGCGCAGCTTACGATTTAATGATGGGAAAGAATTGTTCGGGTTCTCAGATGTGTAAATTCAAGCTTTGGGGGATTCAGCTGAAAACGAAGGCGTTGACTTCTCAAAAAAAGAAGTCGGCAAAAGCGCCAAAGAGTCCTGAACTTCTAAAGTAAAACAATGCAAACTTCAGTTTGAGATATATACATATGTGTGTGTGTGTGTGTATAATGTTAAAGCTCTATGGAGAGCTTCAAGGGTTTCATTATACACACACACACACACACACACACATATATAATGAAACCCTTGAAGCTCTCCATAGAGCTTTAACATTCTGAGCAACCACTGAAGTTCCCTGAAAATAAAAAGTGATTAGAAGCTGTCATAACAGTTTCTAAGGAGATGATAGGACTAGGGAAGATCCTTATATATGAGACTCACTAGGTGACTGGAATATATTTTGCATATGCTCAGAAGAACACATTAAAAAAGGAGTCTCCTCTACAAGTTCTAAAAGGTAGGTAAGACATATTAGTTACACTTGTGGTAACTGAAATGTGTTTGCATGTATTCTTAGCATAAATCGACACCTTTTATGGTCTGCCTTGTTAAGAAAAACTTATGTCAAACAAAGGTTTGGCAGAGAAGTCCACAATCTGGGTGCCATTACCGACAAGATCCTGCTTGTTCTCATATCACCCAATGTTTTCTGGATAGTGGAGGCAATTAGGACAACAGCCAAAAATATCTACCTCGTTCTGGACAAAACAGATACTGTACTGTATGTTGGGAGGAAGACATGGTGCATTTGAGGATTTTAGGAGCCCTCCTTTCCAAGGATACGGACTTCCTTCCCTACCACCTAAGAAGCCCTTTATTTTATTGGCTTCTGATGCCAGAAAGCGATGCCTTTTCCAGCACTGGCAGCAAATTCACTGGCCCGCTGCCATTGTTTTCAGAAAGAATGTCAACTTTTGGAAGGCACTAAGCAAATCTGTTTGATTAGATCAAAAAATATTCAGTCTGGTGCCGTAAACAAGAAAAATTGAGCTCTGCTAGCCAAAGAAGGGCATTTAGAGTGTACTTCCCCAGCCCAGATGATGAAGGGAGGGAGAACTTCCAAATTAATGGAGAGCACAATATTATGATGTCTCTCAGAGGAGAGCAGTGCCGGCACATCAGAATTCTGTGTGAATTGACAGGAATGGAGAGAGATAATTTAGTAGGACTTAATTTATATCACAGTGTTGAGAAGATGACATTTTAAATGCTTTTTAAAAGGGAATTTGCTGATGTGGCTTCCTTGCCTGGGAAGCCAAGTTGGCTCATATTGACTATAATCCAATGATTAAGCATATGTTTTGCATGCAAGAGATCACAGGTTCCCAAGGTCATAGTGTCTCTCTATATGAAGGATTCTATTTGGAACCTAGTGTCACAAGATCCAGCTCGATAGCTTGCTTAGAAAAAGGGGACTGAGCCAATTTATGGAGGAGGAGAAGATTATGTATCGACATACATAATGAAATTCCATGATTATGGGCAGCATTGTTTCTGGGCATCCAGCTGAGAAGAAGCTGGGTATCCAGCTATAGAAGGTACTATTGAGGGTCTTCCTGGAGGCATCAGATCGATGACTATCAGAAATATAGCCTTCTCATAGGCTATGAGAAATATAGTCTCTAGAAATATACCCTATGTCCAATAGAGATCTTCTAAGATTCCGATAATAGACCTCAAGGGGCAGTACAAAACATTGTAGATCAGTGTCTATGGAGATTCTCAGTCATCCAGGTCATGGTTGTCCCAAAAGTGCTTTTTCAAGAGGCAGCTGGACTTTCTGGAAGTCCAGAGCTGAAGAAGCTTCTTGGATGAGAAGTGAAATGTCTTCAAAGAAAAACCAGAAAGTCCAGTTGTCTCTTGAAAAAGCACCTTTGGGTAGATCAGTGTTTTCCATCTATTTTGGGGCACCAAATGGGCACATTTGGAATTTTGAAGGCGTTATAAGCACTCTCACAAAAATTTTGCCATGGTGAGCGTGACTGATTCCTAGGTCCTCATGGAACCCATGGAATCTTTCATGAGGTTCCACTATGGGGGTTCCATGCTGGCAACTTCCATTGCTATTATTCCTTGCAGGTAAGACGGTCCAGGCATCATGCCTGGGTTCTCCAGACTCCAAAGCCAGCTCTTCCACCCCTCCCTGCTTATTCAAGTGAAGGTCATTTCAAAGGGAATTTTCAGGATGTCACCGGAAACCCAGAACAGTGTTTTAAGGACGTTGACAAACCCTTCCAACATTTCCCGCCCAAATCATAGTGTCTACCACAATACTGTTTTGGCAAGGCCTTGTTCAACACAGATAGTACCTGCCAAGGATGTCCTCAATTTACAGTAAAAAGAAAATCAAGATGGTAACCACATGTGTTACGTGCAGCACCCACTCAAATGGCAGAACTTTTATTGAAGTATTTTGGCTGCCATCTTGATTATTTTTTAACCATACTCTTGGTATCTGCCTGCTCCTTCTTTCTTCTGGCTCTTGGCCTGGCTGTTTCCCAGCTGCCTGGTACAAAGCAATCTGACTCGGTCCCCCCAGTTCTCTAACCTGGGCTGCGTTTAAAAAAGCTAAATGGGTTTATTTCCTAGGAAAAAGGAATGATGGCAAAAGCTATACAGAAGGAAACAATAATTCTGTATGTTATTAGAATTGGGGGTGGGGGGGGAATCTTTTCTGTTCATACCGGGTTACAAGGGGAAAAGGACACATTGAAGAAGCTTCTAATCCTAAGGGCGTGTTATTATTTGCTTGTTTGTTTGTTTTGGCAGCCAACAGAATTCACATTAGCCAAGAAGTCTCACAATAGCTGGATTAGGGAGAAGCTGAATGAATGCCAGAGCACATAACTCTGGTTAAAAAAAATTTTTTTTTTTTTTAATGGAAGGACTGATGATTGAGAAATTGCCTCTGAGCATGTACAGGGACTGTGTTTTCCACTTCTGCTCAACCTAAGCCAATTTCAGCCATGCTGCAAGATGTCAAAGGCACAACGTGTTCCAGTGCATCAAAGCCTCTTGCATTTAAATTTCTTTGGGAGCGCAACACAAGACAGCTCCTTGGGTTTTTTTTCAGGGGTGAAATCCAGCAGGTTCTGACAGGTTCTGGAGAACCGGTAGCAGAAATTTTGAGTAGTTTGGAGAACCAACAAATACCATCTCTGGCTGGCCCCACAGTGGGGTGGGAATGGAGATTTTGCAATATCCTTCCCCCAGGAGTGGGGAGGGAATGGGGATTTTGCAGTATCCTTCCCTTGCCATGCCCACCAAGCCATGCCCACAGAACCGATAGTCAAAAAAAATTGGATTTCACTACTAGGTTTTTGCCTCATTCTGTCTCCTCGATCTGACCTGTGATCCAGCAGGGATTCCTAATTGAGTCTCCCCAATATCAATATTGTAGAAAGAAAGACGTTTTAGTCTATGGTGGGGAAAAAAACCCCCAAGAGTCTGGTAGCAACTTTTCCAACCAACACATTTTTATAAAAGGCAAATGCTTTTATGAACGTGGTACAGAAACAGAAGGAAAGAATAAATGATGTTTTCAGAAGAAACAGTACAATGCCAGGATTAAAATATTAGACTAGGACAGGTAGATCCAAATTCAAGTCTATCCATAGAAATTGATTGGATTCACTTATTCTCTCTTAGCCCAATAGGAGCATTTGCAGGAAGAATCAAAACACTTAGGATTATAACTATGATTGTGCAATTGAAGCCCAACCTTTTTTTTATATGGTCCCACCCTTTAGATTTTCCGGCCCAGCCTACCCTTCAAAACTGTTGTGAGGATAAAATGGAGAGAGAGATCCATGGAATGGAAGTTATTCTGGGCTCCAGGACAAAAGGCAGAATATATACCTGGTAAATAAACTTATAAATAAACCTGATGTCCTGCCTCACCCTGATTTCGCGCAACATGTTGAACTTCAAATTAAGCAATCTCCATTTTAACCTAGACTAATGTAATGCATGAACCTCTCTCTCAACTCAAAAGCCCCTTTGTCTAAAACAGTATTTTTAAAAACTTTACAACTTTAAGACGTGTGGACTTCAATTCCCAGAATTCCCTAGCCAGCGTGCCTACTAGGGAATTCTGGGAGTTGAAGTTCAAACATCTTAAGTTGCCTGGTCTAAAAAGCTACCCAAGACAGAAACTGGAACTCTTCTACCAATACAATCCTTCAACTCTGAAAGCTTTTAAAGTTGAAGAGGCCATCTCTTTGGGACGGTTTAATTGGTTTTCCTACACATTGCAGAGGGTTGAACTGGAAGATCTTTGGGATCCCTTCTTACTCTACAATTGTATGATTCCATTATTTAAACCACGGTTTCTCAACCTTGGCAATTTTAAGATGGATAGGCTTCAACTCATGCTGGCTGGGAAATTGTGGGAGTTGAAGTCCACACACTTTAAAGCTGCCAAGGTTGAGAAACACTGGTATGAACTGTCCCTCCTTATTTCCAATACTTGTACTCTGAAATTGTCAGAAAGAGAGAAATTGCATCTTAAACATTACGCTTCTTATCTGTAAGATAAGCAAACATGTTCACAATGAATGCAATGCAGGCAGGTACGATTATGTCTCTTCACACAAGCTTTGGAATTGCAACCCTTGCTATCAGATAACCTGACACTCTTCTGTCCCACAGCCATGTGATGTGAGTGAGGAACATGACTGACTGATGCATTGCATTGGGAAAAATACTATAGGAGACACCCTTCCCCTCCACACACATATAAACACTTCCAGTCAATCCTATTACAGCTGAGCCTCATAACTGTAGTAGGAATGTTACACTTCCATGTATACAAAATAAGAATCCATGGTAGGAGCTTTCAGATGTTTTCCCGGCAAGAATTTGGCTGCTGGAAAGGCAAGACACTTGACATCCTCATTTAGGAATCTGCATACTTCATCCCTTCCAAGGCAGCCTAATTTTCAGAGTGTAATTAATCAGCTTTCAGTCAGAAACAGCATCACTGTTGACAAAAGCTCTAACAACTGGGTGGCACTTCAAACTTCCCCTCAAGATGTTTGCCTTTGCACAACATTGTTAAGCAGATCTGTTAAATGCCTAGTGGTTATGTGTATAAACATGGTAAGAATGGCTACTTTTCATTTTGGTTTCCTTATTTACGGTGCCATGCAAGCCAACCTGTTTGGTTAATTTAGGAGCTAATGGTTTGTGGAAACTCAGAAAAGGGGTTAATTTATTGGGTTATATGAATGCAGTAAGAGAGATTGGATGGCTGGGGAACTGTTTTCAAGCAATCTCAGAAGTTTTCATCTTTCTGATAGGAAACTAGAAGAATCATCCTGACATCAGAGGATGGGAGGTATTACTCTCTAGAACCTGCTAAAGGTTCCAATGTTTTTTTCTTGGCAGATTAGTAAAACCATTCCTATACTTGACCCTGGAGACAGTTCGAACAAACAATGGGACACTTTGTCGAACTCAAAAGAAACAGGAGATTATACAAGTGGAGATTCACTTCATGGCAACAAAATGATTGCATTTGCCATTGTCTTCTGCCTTTTTTTAAAAAATGTCCTTGTCCAGCTTAGAACCTTAGGATTTCTTAGTGGCACTCTATTCAAATACTAACCAAATTTGATAGATTTTTTTTCCCTTCTTCTTCTGAGATCAGCTAAGGTTGGTTTGATGCTGCCATCTGCTGTTACAAAGGAAGCAGCTCCTTAGGTGGGGCTGCTTCAAAAAAGTGCAGACAGGTATTATGTTCATGCTACTTTGTCCTCTAAGGCAGTGTTTCTCAAGCTTGGCACCTTTAAGATGTGTGGACTTCAACTCCCAGAATTCCCCAGCTACCATTAGCCATCCCTCCCAGTTAGTGTCATCTACCGTGTTTCCCCAAAAATAAAACCCTGTCTTATATTTTTTTGAACCCTGAAATAAGTGCTTGGCTTTATTGCCATACGCTCAAAAGCCCAATTGGACTTATTATCAGGGAATGTCTTATTTTGGGGGAAACGGTATAAAGTTTTTTAGTGTCTCTTCAAGTTTCTCATTCAGGTCATAGATTAAAACAGGACAAAGCTCTGTATATCTGAAGTTTATCCAGATCATATATCTGTGGATCCAGTATATCCAGACCATCTTGCCTTGAATGAGGCTATTCTAAAGCACTTTCTTTTGAAATCAGATCTGAAACACATGCCTAAGGCACCTTTGCAAAATATACTATGCTGGACTGGCCTCCTTGTAATGTACCCAGGAGCAAGTCTACCATTTCTGCAACAGAATAGAATAAATTCTTTATTGGCCAAGTGTGATTGGACACACAAGGAATTTGTCTCCGGTGAATAAGCTCTCAGTGTACTTACAAGCAACAAGTGATAAATCATGATCATAATACAATCATAAATCATAAGACACAAGACTCAGTCATAAAAGCAATCAACATAAACCAACAACAAAGTCATCGTCATAAGATGCTAAAAGGTAATAAGAGATGGTAATAAGAAAGATGAGAAGGATAATAGCACAGCCCTACTACATGGTTTGACATCCTAGGGCATAAGACAGTATTTTGGGAATTAGTTGTTTAGCAGAGTGATGGCTTGGGAGAAAAAACTGCCCCTGTGTCTAGTTGTTTTGGCATGCAATGCCCAATAGCAGGGGTGTCAAACTCACATCATCACGTCATTGACACGTGACATATTGGGACTTTTCCCCCCTTCACTAAATAGGGGGTAGGGGTGGCCAGCACATGATGCATCCGACCCGCGGGCCATGAGTTTGTCACCCCTGCCCTATAGTGTCGTCATGAGGGAAGAAGTTGAAACAGTTTATGTCCAGGATGTGAGGGATTACTAGATATTTTCACAGCCCTCTTTCTGGCTTGTGCTGTATACAGGTCCAGATACAGTATACCCAGGGGTGAAACCCAGCAGGTTCTGACAGGTTCTGGAGAACCGGTAGCGGAAATTTTGAGTAGTTCGGAAAACAGGCAAATACCACCTCTGGCTGGCCCCAGAGTGGGGTGGGAATGGAGATTTTGCAATATCCTTCCCCAGGAGTGGGGTGGGAATGGGGATTTTGCAATATCCTTCCCCTAGAGTGGGGTGGGAATGGAGATTTTGCAGTATCCTTCCCCTGCCAGGACCACCAAGCCACACCCACAAACCGGTAGTATACAGTATACAGATGCAAAGTGCAACAGTCCCAGACTCAGAGAAAATGAAGCATAACAGTTTGCCTTTAGTAATACCTCCCCATTGTTGGCTTGGGCAGAGAGGGCTTCCTTTTTTTGTCTCAAATGAGTTATGACTTCACTCTTTAATTTAGTCCCGTCACATTGCTGGCTGCAGTTTGTGCCTTGCATTCACGTTCAAGTCAAGAATTTTTCCACATGGCAATTTATCTATCCAGGACTTTATCTATCGAGAGGGAAAATTTCCCCAATTTTACTCCTCTCACAGCAGGCCAGTCTGCACTGTGGGAATCAGGCCATGCTCTGCAGCTGTCTGCAGCCCTACAATACTGTATCCTTGAACACTGATGGGGCAGTGACTGATGGTTTCCCTGCCCTGACTAAAATTCAAATGTCACCGATGGTGGGAAAGCTGCCACTAATTGCCATACACAATGTGTGCTAGAGCAGGGTTCTCCAACCTTGGCAATTTTAAGACTTGTGGACTTGAAGCTTTGCTGGCTGAGGAATTCTGGGAGTTGAAGTCCACACATCTTAAAGTTGCCAAGGTTGGAGACCCCTGTGCCAGAGCACTGCATGGCGCTGATATAGATGTCTAACCAGTGGTGGGATGCAAATAATTTAGCAACCAGTTCTCTGCCCTAATGATTTCTTCCAACAAATTGCTCAGAAAGTTAACAACCGGTTCTCCTGAAGTGGTGCGAACTGGCTGAATCGCACCACTGTGTCTAACTGTATTAACATTTTCCCTTACTATTTCCCCCCCAAAAGTAAAAGTAAACATTCCAAAAACTTTTCCAACCTCAGTGGAAAATTGACCCCATGGCCACTAGGTGGTAGCAAAGAGTATTCTCCAGCCCTTGCCATAGTATTCTGGGATTGAGTGGCTAAAGGCCTATTAAACTGTGGATGCTCTCAAGTCAATCCACATAATTTGGGAATGTGGCTATTGACAGCCAAGATGGACCGGCTGAATATATAAGTATCCTCGCCTATCAATTCTAATTGGAACCAGCAACTTTGTGGTTAAATACAATGGTCATTAAGCAAAACATCATAGCAAAACATCGTAGGATTGCCCTGCTTAGCGATAACAGTTCTGGCAGCCCAGGCTGTCTCAATTGTGGTTGTTAAGTGAATGATCTACAGTTATAAAGGAAGACATCATTGTGATGGCAACTTGCCCCCTCCTGCTGGCTTCCCTATTAACCTTGTGGGAAGGTCACAAATGACCATCATGAGACAGCAGTTACAAAAGTTATGTGGGAGGAATGGTTATCAGTTACTTTTTTTCGGTGCTGTCATAATTTCAGTTGCTAAGCAAATGGTCATTAAGCAAGGACTACTTGTATGCTACCGAAAAGCTAGCCTTTTAAGAAAGGGCTTTTTCTGTGTATGTGTAGACAAATAAATCAACTTAATTTTCAAAATTCAGTGAATAAAGTGGCTGTGGAAACTGGAATACCAGTCTCTTGTTTAGTTGGAGTGAAGGAAGGCCCTCTGCCTATTCTCCATTCCCACTAATGTGTCTGAATCGGAAGACAACATGGGCATAAACAATCAGGTGATCGAAGGCAAAGTCAATTGATAAAGATAAGGTTCCCCTCGCACATATGTGCTAGTTGTTCCCGACTCTAGGGGGCGGTGCTCATCTCCGTTTCAAAGTTGAAAAGCCAGCGCTGTCCGAAGACGTCACCGTGGTCATGTGGCCTGAATGACTAAACGCCAAAGGCACACGGAACGCTGTTACCTTCCCATCAAAGGTGGTCCCTATTTTTCTACTTGCATTTTTTATGTGCTTTCGAACAGCTAGGTTGGCAGAAGCTGGGACAAGTTACGGGAGCTCACCCCGTTATGCGGCACTAGGGATTTGAACCACTGAACTGCCGACCTTTCGATTGACAAGCTCAGTGTCTTAGCCACTGAGCCACCACATCCCTAGTCAATTGATAGCTTATCTCATAAATGGCAGCTCAGCCCAGGTGGGGAGAACTCTGGGAAGAAGCAGTGTGAACCATTTAAACAGCCAGTGCCTTTAGAGTTCATGCTTTAGTTGGAATCCAGCTGCCTCGGACTTGATAGGATCATTTCAATTTGGTTCCTTGTCTCTCTGTGGACGCAGTGACAAATGTCAGGTCAATATGTCAGCCTACAGTCAGACCAGCCAGGGTTCTGGTCCCTCTTGCAAGCAAACCAGTCTTGCAGAACAGCCACAGAGTCCGGTGATTGGATGGAAGGGCTGGTCCCATAACCTACCAACTGGAACAGTTGGAAATAAAGAGATTGCTGACGCCAATTGTGTACAGGTAGTCCTCAACTTACAACATTCATTTAGTCTCCATTCAAAGATACAAGACTGAAAAGGGTACTTATGACTCATTTAACAACTGTATTGCTTAGCAACAGAAATTCTGATCCCAGTTGTGGTTGTAAATCAAGAATTACTTGCAATCTCAAGTCGCCTTCTTCCTCCATGCAATCTAGGCTATCCACATAAAACATCTTGTCCTGGCATAATATGTGAAACACAGATTCCACACCAGTGTTTTTTTTTCTGGTGGATGGCATTTTAACACAATCATAGGCTGTGCCCTCAGAAACTACAGACTAATAGCATTCATGTCAAGCTACCATAAGTAGGCTGCCCAATTCTGTACAGCAACTAGACAACTAATAAGAGTGAAAGTATCATAGTATTTACAGTATATCGAGGGGTGGGCTGCTGGGGGTTCACAGGGGTTTGGAAGAACCTCTAGCTAAGATTCTGTGCAGTTCAGAGAACCCCCAAATCCCACTCCTGACTGGCGCCACCCACCCCGCCCCTCCCAGGAGTCCCCACACAGCCCGTTTTGGATTCAGGTAAGTGCAAAGTGTGTGCGGAAGCTCGGGGAGGGCAAAAAACGGGCCTACTGGAAGTTTGGGAAGGCCAGAAATAGGCCCGTTTCTGGCCTCCAGAGAGCCTCTGGAGCCTGGGGAGGCTGTTTTCGTCCTCCCAGAGGCTCAAGGAAAGCCTCCAGAGCCTGGGAAGGGCAAAAATGATCTCCCGCTGTGATGCAGGAGGCTGACTAAGCCATGCCTATCATTGCCACGCCCCCCAGCAACCGGGCAGAGAACCCCTTCCTAAAATTTTTGAAGCCCACCCCTGACTTTGGTGCTTCAGGGTGGTGATCTAGATCAGGGGTCTCCAACCTTGGCCACTTTAAGCCTGGAGGACTTTGCTGGCTGGGGAATTCTGGGAGTTGAAGTCCTCCAGGCTTAAGGTGGCCAAGGTTGGAGACCCTTGATCTAGATTGTTGCTGGCTGGATATGATGACCCTATTTCTTAGAATGTAAAGTCTGGTTTGTACTTCAGTTCAACATGTTATGGGAAGGTTTACTTGCACTTTTCTACCAGCTAAGCATAAAAATGGGAAAGTAGGATGCCTCACTTTATCAGTTGAACAATCCTGCTCCTCCGACAAGATCATTAGAAGGAGCTCATGTTCCTAATGCTTTAGGATTTTCTGCAAATTCAAATCCACTACCTTCTTTTCAGACCCTTTCCAGTAGCGACCTCAACAGTGGGGACGTGGCCTCCTATTTACGAATCTAGAAACAGCCAACTTGACTAGCCCTCTTAAAAGTTTTTGGTCATAAATGCGGGTTCAAGGCTTCCTCATGACCTGTTCCCTCAAGACAACTATTAAATCACATCAACCAAACCACATCCATATAACAGTCCAAGCTTGGATGATTTTTATAATGCCTTGGTAAGACCACAGTTGGAATACTGCATCCAATTTTGGTCACCACAAAATAAAAAGGATGTTGCGACTCTGGAGTGTAGAAAAGGGTGACAAAGATGATGGGAGGGGTGAAGGCTAAAACATATAGCAATAGCACTTAGACATATACCACTTCATAGTGCTTTTACAGCCCTCTCTAAGCGGTTTACAGAGTCAGCATATTGCCCCCAACAATCTGGGTTCTCATTTTACCCACCTCAGAAGGATGGAAGGATGAGTCAACCTTGAGCCTGGTGAGATTTGAACTGCCAAATTGCTGGCAGCAGGTGATCAGCAGACGTAGCCTGCAGAATTGCACTCTAACCACTGTGCCACTGCATGAATGAAGAATATGAAGAATGTTTGCAGGAATTGGAATAGTGTTCCAATATTTGAGGGCCTACTATAAAGAAGAGGGGGTCAACCAGTGGTGGGATTCAGCCGGTTCGGGCCAGCTCAGACGAACCAGTTAAATTGCTGGCTGGCCCCTCCCCTTCCAGGAATCCCCACGTGCTCCATTTTGGCTCCCAAATAAGTGCAGGGAGGCCTACCAGGCCCAAAACGGGGCATTGGGGGTGCGGCGCCCCCACCCCCGCGGCCCATTTTTTCTTCCAGGAGGCTGCAGGGAGGCCTAGTAGGTGGAATAAGCATGTTGTGTGAATGCAGCCAATGTGTGTCACAGCAACACCCCATCCCATCTTACAATTTCACTCTCCTTCTTTGACACCATTAAGTTGCCTAATATTTATCTTCTTTTAATGGATTGATTGTGATTTTTTGTTATTGTTTTTATAATTGACGTAAAGTATTTTCAGTTGGTATAGATAAGACATGAAATAACTGACTGTTTGATCAATAAATAACAGATAATAGATGCTGGTTTCTTGATAATTATTGTTCCCTCTCTTTTGCTACTAGTATTTCCATGCAGTCCTCATAAGGCAGGGGTGTCAAATTGGCAGCCCACAGGCCAGATGCGTCATGCACAGGACACGCCCACCCCAGCTCTGCGAAGAGAAAAAAAAAGTCACGATATGTCACATGATGGCAACGTGACGCCACGAGTTTGACGCCCGTGTCATAAGGCAACCTTGTTGTGTTGTCATCAGGAAAATCTAAGATATTATGACTGGCTTCAGTTTTGTGACTGAGGGGGGATCAGAACAAATCTTGGATTGCAATACGCAAAGGAAGGGGAAATTATTGTAAAATTAACATTTCAGCAGCAAAACCACAAAATATATTATTTTCCAACAAGGGAGCTTACATTTTGGAAACAATTTACTTCTAAGCATTGCATGAAGGGAAGAAATAATAGGATGAATATTGCCTCTGGGCCCTGTCTAGAAAATATCTAATCTACCAACTAATGCCACTGGAGACAGAAGGTAGAGCTGGAGAGATTTTTGGGTTAGCTAAATGAAGCCTCCATGTTTAGAGGCAATATACCTCTGAAAACCAACAGATGTGAGATGGGGACCACCAACAGAGCAAAACTTCATGCCTTCATAAGTTGTTTGTGGGCTTCCTGGAGGCATCTGGCTTGCAGCTGTTGGAAACAGGATGTTGGATTAGATGGACCTTGGTTTGATCCAAGAAGACATGCCAGCTCTTCGCTGGGTTTCAAGAAAAGACACTACTACAGAGCTATGTTGGTGCATTATGAGAGGAAATATCTTCTATATTGTGCATATTACAAATATAAGCCATCCCGGATTCTAGAAAGAAGTTAAACTATAAATACCAATAAATGAAACGTTGTGTTCTTTTTTCAATTTGTTGTAATCTTGGCAAAAAGAGGACCCCCCCGAAAAAAAACATAAAAAGCAGAATAAAATGTCTTCTCTGCTATGGATAAAAGCCTGGTTTATGTGTGTGCATGTTTTATTTGCTTTTTCTTTATTTGATCTATTTTTGGTTTTATTATAACACATATATAAATCAGAGTATAAAATCCACAATAAAACCAAATTGTGAAATTAAGACAGCATTTTTTTAAATAAAAAAATAAAGATCATTTTGCATCATTTTTAAAGGAGGTGGCCTGGGGATTAAGAAGGAGCCTTTTCTATTAGCTGTTAAGATGTTCCTGGTACCCTTGAGATGATGGAACACCTCGCGTGGCCAGGCCATCTAACAATGATCACAGCACACAGGCAAACTATTGTAGGAACAGATACTACAGCACGTTAGAAATTAACATTAATAGAATTGTAAAAGGAAAAAGATAAAAATGCACCAGAATGACAAAGCCCTGTCCAGCAGTTATTTATACCCTGTTTTCCCCCAAAATAAGACATCCCCTGATAATAAGCCCAATCGGGCTTTTGAGCGCATGGCAATAAGGCCAAGAGTTTATTTCAGGGTTCAAAAAAAATATAAGAGAGGGTATTATTTTCGGGGAAACACGGATAGGAAGAGTGAGGAGAACTGTCAAAAAAATCAAGACGGCAGTCACAATTGTTCCCTGAGGATGCCAATGTTCAATAGTAACTTCTCCCTTCCTCACAGTGTGTAAACATTTTTAGTGACTTATCACCTTTGCTTAAAATACAACAAATGATCTCTTCTTCCCACACCTCATCTCTTATCTATAAGCAAATACTTAAAAGTCTTGTTATTCAGTTCTGGCCAAGAAAAGTCTATTAATGGTTATCAGTGACATCTATTTTAACTGTGATCATATAAGCCAACTGTATATTTCTTCCCTATACTTTTAACAATATCAAATCTCTTCAAACGATGTCATAGAATTTCATTTCATTTCATTTTTTTATTTGTCTTTTCTTACTAAATCCTTCAAATCCTTAATAGATCTCTTTTATAAATCCAATATATTAGTTCCTTCTGGTCCTGTCTTATTATGGTTTTTGTTTTTTTATTTAGAATTCAAAATAACAGCATTTTCCCACAGGGATTTTTATCATTAATATTAAAAATCTTATTTCAAATCCATCTGGATCCTTAGTTTGTTTATAACTTTTCAGACACAACATTCGAATTGCCTTTTGCTATTTATTCCACAAAAATATTTTTAAGTTATTAATCTTATATTTAAAAACTATTACCCTACGGATTGGATGAAACCTATAAAACTTGTTGATTCAAAGGTTGTTAATAATTGAAAGTAGTTAAGAAGTAATTCCAAAAGTGAATAAGAAATGAGGTTTGGCAAATATCCATACAGGCTATATTACAGCTGTGAACTTGAAATCACTCAAGTCCCAGCTACTCGACTCACAATTTGACTGCAAAAATCTCAGTTCCTTCAGTTTATTCATGTGGAACAGGCGTCCGGAGTGCAAGTGGGCAATCTCATAATCTCTCCTTTTTCTGGACAGACTTCACCAGCCAGAATTTGCTGTCTGGCTGCCAATCTCCACCTCATTGCTGTCCTCGCTCCTTGAGAGATGTCTAGTTCACAATGCATCTTCAATAGAAGTCCAGTGGTGATCCATTTCTGAAAAGCAGCCTCTTGGTTCAAAATGATCACCCAGCTGAAAAATTAGCAGGATGTAGATTAGTCATGATTCTAGTTTTGCAATACCCCAAATTATGCCTATCAGACACCTTGCCACACATCTACTTTTTCAAAATTTTAAAGATTTACTGTATTGCAATACAATACAATACAGTCTCCAGATTCAGTTTTATTTCCAAGAATGTCGTCTAATTCCATATTGGCTCCATAAGATTCCTTAGATAATAAAAACCACACATGGCCATGACAGAGTAAACCTTAGCAATTTGCTTCCCTTCACTGATCATCTGGATGTCTGCAGCCCCATGTCGTAGAGTAGCTAAAATGTTGGTGGACATATTGAAGAACAAAATGCTGGATCAGTATTTTCTGAATGATTGTATTTCAGCAATGAGCAAGATAGTCTCAAGGGAGCCAATATGTCCATAGATACCTGTCTTGGTACCCAACAGCCCTCCTGTGTCATCTGATGTTAATTTCTCTAATTTGTTTAATATGACTATGTACATAAGTAACAGGTTAGGGAAAAGAAACCTTTTCTGCACAGGGGAGACTCTTCCAACAGTATGGATGGACACACTTAAATTAGAAAAGTCAATTTTATGGCATATAAAACTTATTTTCCTTATTTGGCCAGGAGGGCTAGATTACTTGCCAAAGAAACTGTAGGGATGTGGCATTCAATTCTAGGGTCCATGGATGAATCTCCGTCTTTGTGTGTGTGTGTGTGTGTGTGTGTGTGAAAGAGGCATGCTATAACACCAAGCACTAAGTTCTAGGATCCATTTTAATTGCAAGAGAGTCTCTTGAGATCTTTGTCAGCCCACTGATAAAATGATAGATGATGCCAGCACAGTGCTTTACTTAAAGCGGAGGTCTTCAAACTTGGCAGCTTTAAGACTTATGGACTTCTCAAAGCTATGCTGGCTGGAGAATTCTGGGAGTTGAAGTCCACAAGTCTTAAAGTTGCCAAGTTTGAAGACTTTGGCTTAAAGTATACACACCTACTAAAAAGGTGATAAGATAAAAATTAAGGCCCTTTCTTCACACAAATTACACATTGACTTAAGCTCAACACTGGGCCTCTGTGTCCCACAGTATTTTGGAGTTTCTAGAGATCTACATAAATGAGGCTGATTTGGAACTTCCAGCTCCAGGTTAGGGAATTTTGGGAGCTGAAGTTCATGTTAAGTTGTGGAGGTTAGAATAGAATAGAATAGAATAGAATAGAATAGAATAGAATAGAATAGAATAGAATAGAATAGAATAGAATAG
>WNWU01000013.1:6842717-6858607 GCA_012654045.1 Ptyas mucosa
TTCTTGCTGAGTCATGCTGTAATGGGATAATGACTAGTTGGGAATATATTTAAACAAAGTATTGTAACCTGGTCTGTTGGGAACTGCTGCTGCTGCTATGAACTGCTATGAGCTGCTAATGTGAAGGAGTTGCTATCTGTTGATGGATCTGCTACCATCGTGGTTTGTTAACCAGAGTGAGTTGTTTGGACTGATTTACTGGACTGATTTATTGGTGAAGACTTGGGATTTGTTTATGACTACGCTACTGCTTTTTCCTACGATAAAGTACACTTTTGCTAAACCAGTTTTCTTATTCATTGCTCTCAACGTTTCCTTGTGCAGTTACTCTGCTGGTTGGTAAAACAACATCAATATCCTTAACAAGGGGTCTCCAACCTTGGCAACTTTAAGACTTGTGGACTTTGCTGGCTGAGGAACTCTGGGAGTTGAAGTCCACAAGTCTTAAAGTTGCCAAGGTTGGAGACCCCTGATCTACAAAGTTTTTGTAGTCATCTAAAGTGTCTTTAACTTCTTCATTCAGGTCATTGATAAAAACAGCACAAAACCCAGGACTTAGCTCTGTGGCACTCCGTTTGAGACTCTTAGCAGCGTGAAAACAACACGGACTGACATGTTCCTTAGAGGGTAAATGCTTTTGTTGTCTTTTAAAACTCACTGTGGGAGTTATGTCAAATATTTGTTTTGCTTCATTGTTGAATCATCGTAAAAACAAACAGTCTTCCTTTTTGGGGGGGGAGGGGGGAAGCAATCATCACACAGAAAGCTGCTGGGGTGGCTGATGAGGACAGAGAAGGCTGGAGGAACAGGGAAGAGCAGGGTGTTATTAACTTTTTGGACCAGTGAGCACAGCTAGAATTTGGAAAACATGGCAAAGGTGGTCTTACCAAATGGATGTCATGAGAGGTTTGCTTGTACACAAAATGGCGGTAGTTGCCAGTTACAAAAATTGCTCCAGAAGGCAACATGGTTCCCACCAGCAGGTTCCATATCACCCTGTTTGTTTTGGGTAGCTTGCCCCCACATACTTACATTGATGATTGAATTAGCTATTATCTGGGTTTGCCCAAAGCATTGAAACATAACCTAATAAATAAAAACTAGATTTGAGCAATCTTTTGGAGAGCGGGGGTTGCATCAATACTGTACAATACAGATAGTTCTCAACTTACAAACATTAATTTAGCAACTGTTACAATGGTACTGACTTATGACCAGTCCTCACGCTTAGAACTATTGCAGCATCCCTACGGTCACATGATCAAAATTTGGGTGCTTCGCAACTGGCATATATTTATGATGGTTGCAGTGTCCTAGGCAGAGGTGGGTTTCAGCAGGTTCTGACCAGTTCTGGAGAACCGGTAGCGGAAAGTTTGAGTAGTTCAGAGAACTGGAAATAAAAATTCTGACTGGCCTCACCCCCATCTATTCTCTGCCTCCCAAGTCCCAGCTGATCGGGAGGAAATGGCAATTTTGCAGTATCCTTCCCCTGAGTTGGGTGGGAATGGAGATTTTACAGTATCCTTCCCCTGCCACGCCCACCAAGCCACACCCACAGAACCAGTAGTAAAAAGTTTTGAACCCCACCACTGGTCCTAGGGTTATATGATTGCCATTTACGATCTTCCCAGTTGCCTTCTGACAAGCAAAGTGAATGGGGAAAGCTGCATTCACTTAACGACCACATGATTCACTTAACACCTGCGCTGATTTACTTAACTGTGGCAAAAAGGGTTGGTAAAATTAGGTGCGACTCACTTAACAACCACCTTGCTTAGCAATGGCTATGGTCCCAATTTTCGTTGTAAGTTGAGGACTACTTCTGCAGACCTCACTCATTTTGCATATCTGTGTCCCAAAGGGGTGGGTTTTGTGGCATGATAGGACAGTGCAGTGGTGGGTTCCTCTCGGTTCAGCCCAGTTCGGCCGAGCCGGTAGCGGTGACGATATGATGTCACCGAACCGGTTCTCTTTGTTCGGAAGCTGGGCCCTCCCACCAACCCCCCACATTATTCTTACCTTTTATTTGGCCCGCCAGTGCTATTTTGTGCACTGAAGCATCAAATAGCAAGAGCTGTGGGTGACCATGCTGGGTTCATATAACAGGTTGAGCCACACGGGAAAACTGTCCCCAAAGTCAAGAAGGCGCTTGTGAACATGTGATTGAAGCCCTGCCTCTCCATGTCACATGTCAAAAGGATCTTTGATTGCATTGTTAAGCTGTCATCTTGATTCTTCTGATCTCCTGCGCGTGCACACACACACACACACACACACACACAAAGTTAAACCTAAATGAACTCAGCAGGTTATATGAAGGGAGCCATAAATGTGATATGCAAATCTAACCCAAGCTTTCAGGCTCCTGCCATTTTACCTTTCCTAAGTGTTTTTGTATCATGTCTTCCTATAATGAATATGCTACTGCTATAGACCTATACTTCTCTTTGTAAAATTGCCACCTTCCCATTTTTAAAGAGCTGTCAAAAATGGAGAACTTTTCCATTTTCGAGTGGAAAATGAAGCTTGGCAGGCCCCAAGAGAGGTGCCAATATCGTTTTGAGTTCCTGTGTTTTTTTTTATTTGAACATTTTGTGACCCTGGCATGAGCCTGGAGTTTTTTGGCTTCCCTGAAATGGAAAATGGCTGCCACACATTGACACACCAAATATGCAAATTGTCCTGAAAGGTTTCCTTCCTTCCAGCTTTAGGAATGAGATACTGTCTCTACACCCATGCAGACCTTTACAAGTTTTGAAAGGGCGAGGCAAAAGCAAACAACCATTGCAAAGGAAAGTACTGTACAAAGCACATTGGCTTGCTCCGTCAATAACATACAGCTTGATGGCGCACCATCACTGAAGAGGCCAGACTGTGAGAGACCTCAGCCAGATGTTTGCACATCCAGCTGTTATGTGCCTGGCAGAACTCCTCAGGTCACTGACCAAAAAGCAACTGAAGTGCCCTCAATTAGAGGCAGCCCTGCCTTTTGTGGGCCCAGCTTCACGGGTCTCCATCTTGCTTTTCTGTCTCTCAAGTGGGTTTCTCTCTTTTTTCCATTTGGCTCTGGATCGCTCCAGATGGCCTGTCTGGACGGATGTGAATTCTGCTTCTGAATGAACAGAGCCTTTTCCCTCCAGCCCCCCAACCCCCACACCCCTTTTCTTCTTTCAGTTCTTCTGCAGCTGCGGGACAGAGTTGCAAAACACGGCAAAACGAGCATGCCGGGATGTGAGACAGGTTAAGCCGCTGCACAAGAGGAACCACACAAGTTGCACACGAACTCGCTTTCCTCTTGGGGATGGGGTGGGGGTGCGAGGGAGGAATTGGCCCAAGCAGCAGGGCGGAATTTGAGGGGTGTCGAGACAGCAGGAGGCCATTTCAAGGAGGAGAAGACGGGAGTGGCTGGCAACCAGTAAGTTTTGACAGAGCAAGGAAAGGGTAACTCTGCTTCCCAGAAACTGTGTCATGTCCACTCCTCCAAAGGATATCAATGAGCAAGGAATGCAGATAGTCCCTGTTTAGTGGGCACAATTCTGACCGGCGACTCGGTTGTTAAGTGAAGCAGTCGCTAAGTGAAACCATAACTGTGCTTACAATCTTACTCCGGCTTTTCTTTGCTTTACAGCCCTGCAAAGATCATAGATGCCAGGATTGGTTTTAAAATGAATTTTTCATCACTACCATAACTACAAATGTTGCTATACAAGTCAGTCATTAAATGAGGAGTACCTGTATCTTCCATCTGCCTTATGGGAAGTGCAAAAAAAAAACCAACACCCCCACACACACCAGCCAGTCAGCCAAAAACATGTTCCTCTTGGTTTCATAGCAAGGTGGGGGGGGAAGGAAAAACATAATTTGATCATTTTGAGGGCGGAGTTATAAACTCAGGCCTTGGGATAGTGAGGAAGATGGGAAGTGGGATGGTGGAAGGACATTTGCTGCAGGGGCAGGAGGGAAATTGCAGGGAATGGCATACGCTGGAGTTCACACCATTGGGGTACCACCCATTCACAGTTCCAGAGAAAATGTTGCCAAGCTGTGTTCACAGGACTTGAGTTTAAAAGTTGTTGGCAGAGCTTTCCAAAGTGCCATACCGCAGCATTACAGAGAAATGGAGATGGCACTGATCTGAGATTGGCATAGGTCTTGGATCTGTATGTGGCCTGGAATGTGCCTACCGTTATTATTCATGGTTGTTTTTTGCAGGGTTTACAAATGTGGATGGTATTAGATTTCTGCATAGTTTTTTCTCCGGTAATATTGTACTACTAACTAGAGCATACAAAACATTTGCTAGACCAATTCTTGAACACAGCTCATCTGTCTGGAACCCCCACTGCATATCGGACATTAATACAATTGAGAGAGTTCAGAGATATTTCACGAGAAGAGTCCTCCACTCCTCTGCTCGCAACAGAATAGCTTATGCCACCAGCCTTGAAATTTTAGGTTTAGACAATTTAGAACTAGGCCCCCTTCGGTCTGACCTAAGCGTAGTACTTAAATTATCTATTGCAATGTCCTGCCTGTCAATGACTACTTCAGCTTCAACCACAACAATACATGAGCACACAATAGATACAAGGTAAGGTAAACCACACCAAACTCAATTGCAGGAAATACGACTTCAGCAACAGAGTGGTCAATGCCTGGAATAAACTACCTGACTCTGTTGTTGCATCCCCAAACCCCCAAAACTTTAACCTTAGACTGTCTAGTGTTGACCTCACCCCATTCCTAAGAGGTCTGTAAGGGATGTGCATAAGCGCACCAACGTACCTACCGTCCCTGTCCCAATGTCCCCTTTTATTCATATCCATTTCATGTATTAATAAACATGTTTATACTTATATCTGTTATTTAATACATGCTTGACAAAACAAATAAATAAAATGAAATGAAATAAGCAGCCAGATATCTGGTGCTGAATTTGGACAGAAGAATAACCTCATGACCTTAACATGCATTGGCAAGACTCGATTGCTTGAGATGAGAACATTTAGAAAAGGTGCCACCTGTGTCTTTATAAACCAGGGACAGGTGATTCAGAGTTCATGGGCCACCTGCAACCTCCAGCATCTCTTCCCCCACAGCAGTCCGGAATACATGTGACTAGCTTTATAGTCATTTTGCCATGCTGGAAAGTAAACATACTAACTTTGTTTCTTGTTTTGTTTCTTCTGTTAAGAAATGAAATGTGTGCCTTAATCTTTGTAGGGCCTTACCATTACACCTCTTTAAATGTTCATAAGCTCCTATGAATTAGAGTACGGTAATTATCCTCATTTTGGGAGAGTTTTAAGGGAGCATCTATTAATCCTGCCCCACAAAATAGGATGCAAATATTCTCCAGAGACGTTGTGAGGTCATCATCCACAACACTCACAATCTAAATCAGTGTTTTTCAAACTTGGCAACTTTAAGAATCCCCCAGCATGATGGAATCCTGAGAGTTGACATTCACACATGTTAAAGTTGTCAAGTTCAAAAAAAACACTGATCTAAATTAAACATATGCCCTCCTCAGTAAGTTGCTGATCTGTTATAAATAAAAGGTAACCAATCAAATTGGATCAGTCCTCATGATACTTTCATCATATCATATAGAAGTTTGTCCAGTTTACTACTATCGTTTTCCAGATGCTGAGCACCAAAAAACAAGAAGAAGAATATTCTGTTAATCTGGGTGACTTTGGGTGGGGACACTCCCTCTCAGTTGCTTTGGGGAAAATAGGAAGCAGGAATATTAAGTTCACATTCTTGAGTTAACCAAAATTTGCTTAAAAGATGGGATAAAAATCTAATCATCATCATCTTCTTCTTCTTCGTCATCCCAACACTGTTTTAATCCTGTAAAGCTGGTTGCTGATCATTTATGTTCCTATAATTAAATGTTTGTTTTAATATATTTTATGTATGGTGTTTATTGAAGACTTTTATGACACACAAGAAACTTTTTATTCACACAAAACAGAATTTTAAAAAAACCTCAGACATTTGAAAAAAGTTTCAATTATTTTCAGGGACACAACGAGAAGCTTTAAAATTTGTGGATTTCACCTCCCTAAATTTCCCTGGCAGCACAATTTCCCTTTAATGTTCAATTTTTACCTCACGTTGGCCGAGACTGCTAGAGACAGTTCAAATTCTTTTTAGTTCTTTTTTTGCAATCCCCAATGCTGATGTACGTACATGTGTGCATGAGTGTTATTAATTAATAACACATTGATCTGTCCAACATTTCCAGGGTTAGGAAGATGCAGACCGAGGCCACTATGGCATGGAATTCTTGGCATAACCTCTTGAGCAAAATTGTCTTTTTATTAAGCGATGAAACTAAGTATTGTACCGGTTATTTTTCAACTAATATGAAAAACTGTATTCTGTGTTCTGCAAAGATGCTGAGATGTCTTCCATGGTATTTCTGTGGGACTCTCTGCTGCCTCTTGATTCATCTCTTAAACTTCTTGATTACCTGATCTTTTACAGCCCCTTTCACAAATTTCCCGATGATTCTGTTCTATTTCACCCAAAGAAATTGCAATAGCCAAAGTCATGACCAATATCTTGCTTTTTTTGCAGACATCCCCATTGCCCCTAAGCAATGGCACTATTTACTGTGAATTCACACAGCCAAATGTGGTTTGTTTGATCTTGGCTTAACCTGCTAGGTTTGTATTCAGCCAGCCATGGTTAAGCTCGCCACATTTAATTTGTTTTAATGTTTCCTTAGTAATCAAGTACTATAACTTTAAACTGTGCTCAGAGGTTATTCTTCTGTATAGCTTCTCAGATTTCTGTGCCAAAAAAGATCTCAGAGCATAACATCTTTTTTCTATTTTTTTTTTTTAGATATTGTAGGAGAAGGATTACATTGCTATATGATAGCCTGAAAACAGAAGACGTATCAACATACCTTTTCAGACTAACACATTTTATATACCTTTTAGTAAAATGTGTTAGTCTGAAAAGTGCAACTATACTCTTGATTTTTCTTCTTTTGCTGGGTAAAGATGACTTGATAAATTGCTCTTCTACAGACTTAAGTTAATGTCTCTCGTCAGACAGTATTAAATCTCTGGCAGGGGCAGAAGAAAAAGAGGATAATTAGAGCATCTGTCACTGTGCACATGTAGACCAATCCATATGTCTAATTGCTAAGCTGATAAGCAACCCACAACCTTTCACCCACTACTCTTAATAGCGTATGTTTTGAACTGTAGGTAACACATTACAGGAAACTCAGGTTTCTATCCCATCATTAATGCCGTGTTTCTCAACCTTGGCAATGTTAAGATCTGTTGATTGTGGGAATTGAAATCCACAGATCTTAAAGTTGATGAAATTGTGAAACAAAAGAAGTAGAATTAGAGCTGAATGAATCAATCCATGAGAAAAGCAGAATCTTCAGTGTTGTAATTATCAAAGTGTGTAGAGCAATTATTGTTATTCAGAACTGTGTACTAGAAGCAGGACACTAGGGTTCCCCCCCCCCTACACAAAACTTTATTCAAAATGTCAAAAGAACATAAAATACAAAAGAACAACCCGCAAATATTACTGGGGTCAATTCATAATCCCATTTCTCCAAAATCTCTCCACCTTTCAAAGCACATGAAGGCCGAACAAGAAGCAATAGATGGAAACTAATCAAGGAGAGAACCAACCTAGAACTAAAGGAGAAATTTTCCAACAGAACAATTAATCAGTGGAACGACTTGCCTCCAGAAATTGTGAATGCTCCAACACTGGAAGTTTTTAAGACGAGATTGGACAACCATTTGTTTGAAATGATACAGAGCAGTGATGACTAACCTTTTTGCCGTCGCGTGCCAAAAGCAGGGGGAGCGCGGGGGTGTGTGTGTGTCGCGCACACCCATAATTCAATGCGCCCTCCCCCCGTGCCTGCACCTGCAACCCCCCCGCACTCCCACCACTTTTGGCCCGGTGGGCCCGGTAGGCCCGTTTTTCGCTCTTCCCGGGCTCTAGAGGCTTTCTAGGAGTCAGGGGAGGACGAAAACGGCCTTTCCCACCCTGTGGAGGCCCTCCGGAGTCCGTCCAGAGGCCAGAAACAACCCGTTTCCCGACTTCCGGTGGGTCCGGAAGGCCTGAAAATCAGCTGGCCGGCACACACATGCGTGCTGGAGCTGAACTATAGGTTCGCCATCATGGATATAGAGTCTCCTGCTTGAGCAGGGGGTTGGACTAGAACAGTGATGGCTAACCTTTTTGCTGTCGCGTGCCAAAAGGGGGATCGTGCGCGTGTGTGCCCACACCCATAATTCAATGGCCACCTGTGCCGTGCCCTTCTGTGCACGTGCGTGTGCTAGCCCCGTGCTACCCCCACTTTTGGCACGCAATGGCACAGTGGGCCCATTTTTCACTCTCCCCAGGGTCCAGAGGCTTTCTAGGAGCCTGGGGAGGGCAAAAACAACCTTCCTCAACACCCCCGGGAGGCCCTCCGGAGGCCGGAAACAGCCCATTTCTCAACTTCCGGTGGGCCTGCAAGGCCCGAAAATCAGCTGGCCATCGGGCACATGTGTGCTGGAGCTGAGCTAGGGCAACACTCGTGTGCCCTCAGATATGGCTCTGCATGCCACCTGTGGCACCCGTGCCATAGGTTCGCCATCACAGGACTAGAAGATATCCAGGTCCCTTTCAACTTGTTATTCTGTTAAAATGGTAAAGCAACTGGAAAGCACTTCCTTTAAGACGGACAAACTCTGGAAAGTTTGTGAATATTCTGTGAATATTGTGAATATTCTGTGTCATCACAGTAGCTCACCGACGTTGATTAGCGACTGCTTGTCTTTTCAAAAGTTTGTAGGCTTACATTAGTTTAAGTTAATTCTGTTTTCGGCCAAAGACACAAGGACGGCCTAGGGAATCAACCTGAGATTTGCCAAGGCCTTGTGTTCAAGCCCAGTGGAGTGCCGAGTGTCTGTTCTGTGAGTCACCCTTTACTATGTTTAGAAACTTCACAGGACACATTTTGCTCAGAGTCCAAAAACATCTTTCCTTGCTGAAGTCAGGGCTCCAATAAAAAAGGGCGAAGATGAAAGACTGGCTAATTCCAAGAGCTGTTCATGCTGGGACCGGCAGGCGACCGAAGTTTTGTTGACCTTGGCTTCTTGCAGGCTTGGCATGTTCTTGCCTCACTTGGCATCACTTTCAGAACTAATCTCCATCTCCAACTAATCTCAACTTGCTTTCCCCCCCTCCCCCGCCATAAAAAAAAAAAAGTAAGCGGCAGGAGAACCTTGTAGTGACTTCCCAAGAAAATGGTAGGGCCCAAGCCTAAAAGTGGGGGTGAGAGTCTATGCAGCATCCTCCAGCTAATCAGGACTGGAGCCAACCCCAAAGCAAATGCTTCCAGTGAAACTGAGAAGAGCACATTGAGAGCACTTGGAGAAAACGCCTCTTTGCACAATGCAATTAGCTTATGGAACTTACTGTAGCAAGATGTAGGGGGAAGAAAAAACCCCACTGGTTTAAGTGACCTTTAAGGAAAGATTTCTTTGAGGAAGATGGGATGCTAATTATTATGGCTACATGGAGCCTCCAGATCCAGGAGCAGGCTACCTCTGAAAATAAGTGGAAGGAAATAATAGAGCTGAAATGTCGAGTCTTCTTCACGCCCCATGCAGAAGCTTCTCTTGCTTCTTCTGCTTGTAGGATTCATGTGTAATAACTGGAGTGTAGACTAGATCAGGAGTCTCCAACCTTGGCAACTTTAAGACTTGTGGACTTCAACTCCCAGAATTCCTCAGCCAGCAAAGCAAAGCTAGCTGAGGAATTCTGGGAGTTGAAGTCCACAAGTCTTAAAGTTGCCAAGGTTAGAGATCCCTGGACTAGGTCGCTTATTGTTCTGAGAACATGAGCCTGCTTTTGATGCTGTTACTATAACAGTCTGACTTTAGGAAAGAAGAATTCCGTCATAAAAGAGGAATGAGCGTCTTCAACAAAATGACCAAGTCGTTCTATCTCTCCTTCCCTCCCTCCATATACATTATTCCCATTTCTGTTCATGGAAGGAGTCAGATATTGTCCTTGAAAGAAGAAGAGGACGTGCCTGAATCCAACAAGCCTGAGATATTTTAGAGATATTAAGCAAGGTATTCTGTGATCAGATACTAAACTATGGAGATGTACTCAGATTTTCAATGGCTGTACAATTACATGTATCTGCCAGCATCGGGGGTCTCTTGAAAAATGAGTTTGATTTCCATAATTTTGGCACTGATGCTGGAGGAGATGTGAATCTGGGTCTTTTTCTATGGCTGGCTGGATCCTCCTTCTCTGTGTAAGAGATCTCTCAGAATTGTCTTGTAATCTCTTTCTGAGGAATATAACTTTTGCAGACTTACTTAATTAACTTCTGGAACTCTTTGTCAGAAGATGCATAGATAATGGTTGCTAGCTCTGTTGGCTTTAAAAGGAGACAAGAGAAACGCGTGGAGAATGAAAGTTCTGTCAATAGACATTAGACATGTTAAGGTTAAGTACTACCAGACTGAAAGGATACATATTGCAGCTTCTTGCCCAAAGACAAAGCTTGTCCTCAGGTCAGACTTCTCATCCTCTCATATTTCTCTCTCCCCCCCCCCCCTCTCTTTCAAAACGAAGCATTCAGAAATCAAGATCACCAGAAGAAGTAAACATTTGACTATTGGAACAAGGAATGCATGTTATGTAGTTCAAGAAAATAAAACAATATTATTATTGTAGTTGTTTCTTTTTAGCCCAATTTTTAGTACAATACTCAAGATAGTTTATAATTTAAAACAACATAACACATGGAACAAAAACAAGTGCATTGAAAGTCAAATAATAGCAACAGGGACCTAAAATGGCCCAGCATTGCAGAATTTCTAAAGGCAGAGACAATCCAAAGCAATCCCCAGAGAAGCACATTTCATAGCTGCTGTGATTATTACTATTAATATTATTATTTGCAAACCGCTTGCCATTATGCATAATTTAGTTTGGGGTCTTATCAATCACTGAAAGTACAGAATTCCACCAGCCAAGGATTGGAAATCTCTTTCAGACACCATTTTGGCTTCTGGAACTAAATTTTTCAATCACACAATTCCATACTTATCTTCATTGCTATGAAAATACGGAATTTGTTTACTTTTAAAACAGAAGGCATCATTTTGTACCATGTACCAAAGCTTGGTTCTCACGGTATCTCAGCATATGTATAGCTCTTTTATGTAAATAGTTTTATCGTCCAAATTTGCAGCATTTTAAAAAAAGAGCCTCTCAGCCTCCCGCAGATTTGCTGGAGAGACTCTTGGAATTGCCTTGGTCCTCAAAGGAGGAGAAAACCAGAGAGGAAGAGAGGAGCTGAAGGGTTGGAGGCTTGAATGCAGCAGCAGTCCTTGTCAGAGGATGTGCTCTTGAGCATATGCAGAGTTCTAAAAGAACAGTCCCCTCTTCTTTGTCTTTCTCTGGCTACTTGCCCTTGGGCTTAAAAACTCCTAGGTGTAATCTCCACTGCACACTGCATTTAATTAGTATAGAAATGACAACAGGGTCTCACAATATCCTAAACCATAACCATGATTCGCAAGCTGCGGTGAACGGGTTTGCCTAGCACATTCAACCAAAGCCGAGCAACCTACACTACAGCTTAATGCAGTATCTTTTCAATCTTGGGAACGTTAAACTTCAACTCCCTGAATTCCCCACCCACCCAATTCTGGGAGTTGAAATACACACTTCTTAAAGTTTCCAAAGTTGGAAAATGCTAGCTTAGGGCAACCTGAGAACTTGGTGTGTATCTATGGATTCTTCCCAGTCTAATTGTATGGGTGGCTGCTCTTCTCCTACCGTCTCGACCTTTTCATAAAATGGATTAAATGCAATCCGTGAAAGAAATGTCTTTGGAGGGACATCCAGGCCCCCTTGAAGTGCTATGTTTCTGGTGATGCTTTTATTCGCACGCTTCTGCCCTTCCTGTTCCCTACCTGCCAAGAGTCTGCCATTCTGGATTAGGCCTTGGCAGTCTCGGAGGGTGACATAAGGCTCAGATTTGTTCATGAATAGCCTCTATATTTACCTCCAGGTGCTGCATTCCAGACACTCATGGCTCTCCAAAGCAAGACAAAGAGGCTTAGAAAATGGCTGGCACAGCACATTGGCTCTTTTTCCAGGAACCGCATAAAAAGGATGGGAGAGGCACTAGGTATGTTTGCAAAGAAAATGGGGGATAAGTGTCTCCAGCTGATCCCCTCTCAGTGTCCAGGGAGAACGTTTCAAAGAAAGCCCATGCAAACATTGGGAAGGAGAGCCACAGGGCAAGGTGACCATATCTAGCGAGAAGAGATTGTCCCACAGCTGGTGGCAGCCCCAGAATGCCCACTTCCACCATTACTGGACTAAAGTCGAGGTTCTCTTAGTCAGAAACAGCTGCAAGTGCTTTGATATCCTGGCGCTCGGTCCAAGAACAACTTAATGACCAAGGCTACGTTTCTTAAAGAACAAATTGCCAGACTTTATTTAAGCCAGAGGTCAGCCTCTGACCCGTGAGTTTGGCCGTGGACTTTGTTTTCGCAATGCTGGGAAAAAAATTACAGCTATGGTGACCAAGGTGAGGTGGTTTCTGAGCTCATGCAGAGTATTTATCTTCATTTACTGGCATTTTCTGCCCTCCCTAGAAAAGCATACAGTACCAGGGAAGGACTGTCTTTGTTTAGAAGGCAGACTAAAACGTTCCTTTCCAGTTGGGCCTTTGGGGGATTACAGACAATGGGTTGGTCTTCCAGAAAAATAAGACTCTGGATTTGGTTGCGTTTCAGATGTTTGTATGTTTTCAAGGAAGGGGCCATGCCTGGGAGCAGCCAAAGGCACCACTGCACTCCAAAACTGCACTACTTTTGTAAAGAATAGACAATTCACAGAGAAGGAGACAGGCTTGATGACCAAAGGAGTCAACCAAAATGGCGCACACACAATATACATTTGTTGTTTATCCAGACCATATAATCTCTGGTTCCAATATATCAAGACCATCTTGACGGGTGAGGCTATCTCCTTTCCCAGAACAGTGCCCCACAGTGCCCCAACATTTCTCCTGTTCTTTGATATGAGAACTGTGTTCACAGGTACCCCAGCAATTTGGTTCTCAACCTTGGCAACTTGAAGAGGGGTGGACTTCAACTCCCAGGCATTCCCCAGCCAGCAAGCTGGCTGGGGAATGCTGGGAGTTGAAGTCCACTCCTCTTCAAGTTGCCAAGGTTGAGAAACACTGCGCCCAGCAGAAGCATATCCAAGCCCTTTTTGCCCCCAGCTGCTCTATATTCCCTGAGCAGAAGAGATGTGGGGTAGCTGAGAGGAGGGTCTGCGAAACTGTTTTGCCAGAATAGCAAAAAAGCCCTCTTGTCTTCAGAGCATCCAAGTTCTAAGAAAGAACTTTTGTCTTCTCCCCGTTTTTCAGCTTTCCCTTGGAAGCATCTGGCTAGCCTCTTCTAGTTGGAATCAAGATATTTGGTAGGATGGAACTTGGTTAAGCTAGTGAAGCTGTTCTTAAGATAGGAGGGGGGGTGGGGGTGGGGGGTTGTTTGTTTTTAAAGCAGGAGACAGATTTACTCTGCTTTTCACAGTGAGCAGTGGCTTTTGTCTTGATTTTTTAAAAAAAAATTAAAAAGGCCCTAATTTGTTGCATATGGTCTCCAAAGTAGATATTTCGCAATAAGACACAACTTATCCATTAATATAAGAAAATAGCCTTGTGGCATTCGGGAGAAATACATCACGGCTGTGGATGGGTTCCAGCCTTCTATGCAAACTGGGAGTGGATTCTACTTTTAAACTAAACAAGAAACAACAACAAACCCATCAGAATGGTGTGGGTGGAAAAACCTCGTTTTTTTTTTTAACCAGAAGAAACAGCTCTCTCTTTCTCGCTCGCTACTCTCCTCTTTTCCCTTTTATGTTTAGAATCAGTTGCTTAATATATATTGAGGGAACCATTTGAATAGTTCCCTCGGATTTTAGTTGTAATATTTGGTTAAAGGCAGGGGTGGGTTCTAAATTTTTTTTACTACCGGTTCTGTGGGCGTGGCTTATTTTGTGGGCGTGGCTTGATGGTCATGTGAGAATTCTTTAGGATTTAGCAGAGGTACTGGTCTACCAGGCGTTTAACTGCTTGCAGAGCTGTACCGGTCTACCCATTTATTTTTGCAGGCATTGGTCTACTCATATATTTTTGCAGGCACTGGTCTACCCATTTATTTTTGCAGGCATTGGTCTACGCATGCATTTTTGCAGGCACTGGTCTACCCATTTATTTTTGCAGGCACCAGTCTACTCATTTGTTTTTGGAGGCATCGGTCTACCACCAAACTGCCTTTTACCACTGATCAGCTGTAGGGCGGCCCTTTGAAGCCCGGTGGCAAGAGTTTAAACAGTTTTTTTTCCTTCTAGCCGATCAGCTGGGACTCAGGAGGCAGCAATAGATTGGGGGGTGGGGCCAAATAAAAGGTAAGAATAACCTTTTATTTGGGTGGGGCAGAAGCGGTTCGGTGACATCATATCGTCACCGCTATGGCTCGGCGGAACCAGGCGGAACCGGAAGGAACCCACCACTGGTTAAAGGGGGCCTCTCTTGCAAATAAGAGGAAGTGAGAGGCTGGGAAGTCTGTTGGTGCAAACAGGTTAACGTTCTTCACCACGCAGCTTCACCGGGAATAGAATAACAGAGTTGGAAGGGATCTTGGAGGTCTTCAAGTCCAACCCCCTGCCCAGGCAGGAAACCGTACACCACTTCAGACAAATGGTTATCCAACACCTTCTTAAAAACTTCCAGTGTTAGAGCATCTACAACTTCTGGAGGCTAGTTGTTCCACTGATTAATTGTTCTAACTGTCAGGAAATTTCTCCTTAGTTCTAAGTTGCTTCTCTCCTTGATTAGTTTCCACCCATTGCTTCTTGTCCTGCCCTCAGGTGCTTTGGAGAATAGCTTGACTCCCTCTTCTTGGATTCAGACGTGCTTTGCCATGATTTTCTGGGGTGTTGTTTGATCTTCTGGTCTAGCCCATAAACCCTGATATTTAGGAGTCAAGCTGCAAAAGTCTTTACCATGTAAATAGTGCAATCCAGAGTGCGTCCACTCTGTATCCAGAATGTGACTCTCTCACGCTCAGTTGCTTTGAGTTATCTGCCGGCAAATCTCTGCACAAGGATGGGTCACTATGAGGTGACTGCCACTAGAGGGAGCCCTTTTAAAAAAGCCTTCCTCAGCCCCCGGCTTTTGTATTTGCCTGTCAATTGACAAGAGCAGAATTGGGTAATACAGTGCGTGAGGATGGCAGACCTTGCTCTGACTATTGATGTCGCTGGGAAGAGCACATCAGGAATGTTTGCTCCAGCCACCTGACCCCAGTTAGCACCCACAGTTGGGAACATGCCCCGTGGAAATTCATCATTCCTTAAGGATGATGCCCATTGGCCAAGGCGCTGCAGGAGTCCGTTCCAGGGATGCTTTAAGGATTGTCTCTAGAAAGGTTGGACATTTGCAAACTGCTGGGTTACGGCAAGGCTGCATGAGCTTGTGATGGAGGCCCAGACTGATTCATAATGTCTTCAAGAGTCACTCCGGGACAATTAGTGTCACCAGAAGTGACAAATCTAATTAAAGCTGATGCTGAATTTCCTTCCCGAGATTGCGTTCCCTGGCCTCTAATTCAAACCAATTCCACTTGGGTTGCATTCTCTCAGCTTGATCTCGAGCCCGAGGTGACTTTTTAGGAAAGTTGGAGAGCCAAATAGAGTTGGTTGTTTTGTAGGTTATGCGCGTGCGCACACGGACATGCATGGAACACACCGTCCTCAGAGAGAGAGAGAGAGAGAGAGAGAGAGAGAGAGAGAGAGAGAGA
>WNWU01000013.1:6859007-6886384 GCA_012654045.1 Ptyas mucosa
AGAATGAGAGAAAAAGGGAGAGAGAGAATGAGAGAGAGAATGAGAGAAAGAGGGAGAGAGAATGAGAGAGAGAGAATGAGAGAGAGAGGATGAGAGAGAGAGAATGAGAGGGAGAGAGAGAGAATGAGAGAAAGAGGGAGAGAGAATGAGAGAGAGAGAATGAGAGAGAGAGAATGAGAGAGAGAGAATGAGAGGGAGGGAGAGAGAGAGAATGAGAGAAAGAGGGAGTGAGAGAAAATGAGAGAGAGAGAGAATGAGAGAGAGAGAGAGAGAGAGGGAGGGAGAGAGAGAGAGAAGGAGAGAGGGGGGGAGGGAGGGAGGGAGGGAGGGAAGGAGAATGACACTCAGTCTGCCCAGCTGGGCTGGAACATGTTGAACTGAGCTGCTGGCTTGCTCTGCTGTGTGTGCTCCAACCCCTTGGTGCGGGTCAAGGAAATTGCCTCCCTCCTTTCGGAATGGGCCATCTCCAAGAAGAGAATGAGAGAAAACAAATATTCCAATTTTGTAAAAACACCAGCAAGATGTTTTGTTCTTCAGTTAAACAGATATATGAATGAGGGGCCTCTAGTTCAACCCTTGTGTTGGTTTCTTTGAACCCCTTTCTGAAGTGTTAAGGCCGTGTCCCTCCTATCTGCCCTTGAGTCACTGTTTCCTGAACGCAATCCGTTTGCAGAATTCACTTGATCACTGAACTCAATTATGGTCGGCTGCCTCATCTGCAAGACTGCTGTGATTGACAATTACTCTTCAAGGGAAACAGAAGTTATTCCAGCAAGTGCTACCTGGGATCTTCTAATTCAGGGGCTGGCAACTTTTTTGAGGAGCAGGTGCCACTACAAGATGAGGCCGATGCCCAGAAATATTTTAAAAATTAACACTTGCCAAAGTCTTATGGGATACCACTGCAGGCTACAGGAACACTGAAACATCATGCAATTTCAGCCGTAGTTAATTTATATATGTAAAGTAAGTTCCATGGGCACCACTAAGCCAGAGGTGGGTTTCAGCAGGTTCTGACCAGTTCTGGAGAACCAGTAGCAGAAATTTTGAGTAGTTCAGAGAACCCGTAGTAAAAATTCTGATTGGCCCCGCCCCCGTCTAGTCTCGGCCTCCAGAGTCCCAGTTGATCAGGAGGAAATGGGGATTTTGCAGTAACCTTCCCCTGGAATGGGGTGAGAATGGAGATTTTACAGTATCCTTCCCCTGCCACGCCCACCAAGCTACGCCCACCAAGCCATGCCATGCCCACCAAGCCACACCACAGAACCGGTAGTAAAAAATTTTGAAACCCACCACTGCACTAAGGTTCATCTGCACATCCTTCTTGCTTTAATACACCCACTGATTTATAAAGGACATGTCCTCACACACACTGCATGTATGTCATTTCTATCCCACTGCTAAAGGGGACAGACTTTAGGTATTCTGGAACGAAGCTGGGAGTTTATCCCATCACAAGTACAGGTAATTGTTGAGTTTTGACTGTAATGGAGCCTTAAAGTCATAAATTGTAACCGTCCTGAAGTGGCTTGGTTGCACAACCGACCTAATTTTTTTAATTTTTTAATTTTTTATTTATATATATTTATTATTAAATAAATAATTTATCAATACATTATTTATTTATTTATTTGCAGAAGTGGTAAAACGAACGCTGCAGTTCTTAACGTGAACCCCATGGTCATTTAAGTTTTATTTTATTTATTTATTTGTCAAGCATGTCTGAGAAAATAAGTATAAGTATAAACATAACATATAAACATATAAGTGTAAACAGGTATAAGTATAAACATAAGAAATGAGTACGAATAAATGGGGACAGTAGGACAGGGACGGTAGGCACGCTGGTGCGCTTATGCACGTCCCTTACAGACCTCTTAGGAATGGGGTGAGGTCAACAGTAGACAGTCTAAGGTTAAAGTTTTGGGGGTTTGGGGATGAAACCACAGAGTCAGGTAGAGCATTCCAGGCATTGACCACTCTGTTGCTGAAGTCGTATTTTCTGCAGTCGAGTTTGGAGTGGTTTACTATGAGTTTGTATCTATTGTTTGCCTGTGTATTATTGCGGTTGAAGCTGAAGTAGTCATTGACAGGTAGGACGTTGTAGCAGACAATTTTGTGTACTAAGCTTAGGTCAAACCTAAGTGGCATAGTTCTAGGTTGTCCAGACCCAAAATTTCTAGTCTGGTGGCATAGGGTATCCTATTGCAAGAAGAGGAGTGGAGTATTCTTCTCGTGAAATACCTCTGGATTCGTTCAATTATATTATTGTCTGTTAGACAGTGTGGATTCCAGGCAGACAAGCTGTATTTTAGAATTGGTCTGACAAAGGTTTTGTATGCCCTGGTTTGCAGTACAATTTAGCAAACCAATGGTTCATTATGGGTGTGATTTTTTCCCCAAAACCAGAAGTAACTGCCGGTTTTCACCCAAACTGTTGAAAATTGGGGTCATGTGACCACAGGATGCTACAAATGGCCATAAATGCAGCTGTGGTGACAAGGGCCCATAGTTGCGGACATATAATTGCCACAGAACTTTGGATCCAGGTCATAAGTACTTTTTTTCAGGCTTTGAATGGTCGCTGAGTAATTGGTCGTAAATCAAAGACTAACTGTAGACAATTTAGGGTGCATGGATTATTTTTCCAAATAAGGAAGGCAAGACAAGAGACAATGGATGGAAACTAGTCAAGCAGAGAAGCAATCTGGATTTAAGCAGGAACTTTCTTAATTCTTTAAGAGCCATTGTGGCACAGTGGTTAGAATGCAGTATTGCAGGCTGACTCTGCCGACTACTAGTAGTTCGATCCTCACCGGCTCAAGGTTGACTCAGCCTTCCATCCTTCTGAGGTCAGTAAAATGAAGACCCAGATTGTTGGGGGAAATATACTGACTTTGTAAACCGCTTAAAGAGGGCTGTATTTATTTATTTATTTTAGATTTCTATACCGCCCTTCTCCCTGGGGACTCAGGGCGGTGTACAGCCAAGTAAAAACACATAATATAAACATTAAGAACAAATTAAAAAGAATATCTAAATTGGCTCCAAAATTTAAAAAAAAACCAATTTAAAATTGCTTAAAAGGTTTTGCTTAGGCCAGCCCGGCTTGTTGGAAAAAAAATGTTTTAAGGGCACGGTGGAAGGCACGGAGGTCATGGATTCTTCTTATCTCAGGGGGCAGCTGATTCCAGAGGGTGGGGGCCCCCACAGAGAAGGCCCTCCCCCTGGGGGTCACCAGCCTGCATTGCTTGGCCAATGGCACCCCGAGGAGACCCTCTCTGTGGGAGCGCACGGGTCGATGGGAGGTCGTCGGTGGCAGAAGGCGGTCTCGTAGATAACTGGGCCCTATGCCATGTAGAGCACTGTGAAGCAGAATATAAGTGCTGTTGGTATTGCTTCCTAACAGTGAGAACAATTAATCAGTGGAAGAGCTTGTCTACAGAAGTTTTGGGTGCTCCATCACCAGAGGTTTTTAAGAAGAGACTGGACACCCATTTGTCTGAAATGGCATAGGGTCTGCTGCTTGTGCAAGGGGTTGGACTAGAAGACCTCCAAGAAGGTCCCTTCCAACTCTATTCTGAATTGAGGAAGAGCCTGCTCCAATTGGTTTGCTGTGGGACTCACTTCTCCCCACCATCCAGTCCTTGGGCACTGTGCCTCTGTGGGCATTTTGGCTGCAACTATGAACAAGACTAGATTCCTCAGGTGGGTGTCCTATTTAACTTTGAGGGGAGGGGGGAATTGGAGAAGGGAACATCCATCCAATGCAAGACCAGATGCAGCTCTTCCAGGAGACTGATATTCCCATAAGCAAACAAAAATTAATCAGAAAAATCTTTGTCCCTTAAAAAGGCTCCAATCTTTTCCAGATTGAGAGATGGATGTTTTAGAAATGATTCCATGGTTTCCAGCCGCTGAGTCTGGATTAAAGCACTACAGATAAACAAAAACAACAACAACAAAAAATGTATTTAAAATCAACACTTGTGGCTCATGCGTTCTTTTAGGGAAGGGTAGTGAGTTCTCTGCTATATGGATATCTTTTTCTCTGACAGGATTATTAATCTCAGTAGACTGATGGTTTTATGAAATATTTTCAGAGATACTACAATTAAGAGGTCATCTCTTATCTCTAATTCTGATTCTAATCTCTAATTCCAATCTGTAAAGTTCCAGATGAACTCTAGGTCAGCGGCCCCAAACTTTTTTTTACATGAGGGACCATCTTTGTGGAAGACAATTTTTTTCACAGGCTGGGGGAGAAGAAGGAGCACGCAACCTAGATCCCACACATGCGCAGTTTACAGTAGATTTACTTGCCCTCCGCTTACCTCCAGTTCAGTGGTGGGATTCAATTTTTTTTACTACTGGTTCTGTGGGCGTGGCTTGGTGGGTGTGGCAGAGGAAGGATATTGTAAAATCCCCATTCCCACCCCACTCCAGGGGAAGGATACTGCAAAACCCCCATTTCCACCCGATCATTTGGGACTCGGGAGGCAGAGAATAGATGGGGGCAGAGACAGTCAGAGGTGGTATTTGCCGGTTCTTCGAACTACTCAAAATTTCTGCTACCGGTTCTCCAGAACTGGTCAGAACCTGCTGAAACCCACCTCTGCTCCAGTTGTGTGGCCCGGTTCCTAACAGGCCATGGACTGGTACTGGTCTGTGGCCTGTGGGTTGGGGACCCCTGCTCTAATAACAAAAACATTTCACAGGGCTACAGCATACCTCAATCTCATATTTTATCTCTTAGCTTCTCTGGTATAATTTTTGTCAAAATGCTTTTAATATTGATTTGATGTAGTTTGATAGGTTGATAATAGTGAAATAAAAAGTTAGAAGACATTTGATTGGGAGGTGTACCCAGAGTATACAAACACCACTACAAACACTGTTATAGCACATATGCTATGTAGTAGTTGGTTGCAATTTTCCCCATAGTTGATGATGTTGGACAGACTGGAATTTCATTCTGATGAAAAGATTGAATGCTGGATTCTGAATATACATTAACAGGTGGGGGGCATAATTTATGCTGACCAAATCCCCTCTTGATTTCAGGATGGGAGGAAAGCATGGCAAAGTGGCTGTATGGATGAGCCCAAAACATGTTATGATTTAAATCTTGCATTAAATCTTGGAGGTCCGTGGCCATGATCCGTGGCCGCAAAAGATATTTAAACGGGGTCCATAGTGAAGAACAAGGTTAAACTTGAGAACCAGTGATCTAACTGCTTCTGGTGTGGCTGTGATGAGATCATGCCTTAAAATTTTCTGAGGAGATATTCTTGAACTATATGGGTTATAGTTTGTTCCGGAGCACCATAGTCGCATTGTGGGCACTCAGTCATTCTCCACTTAAAGAGTTTTGCCTTAGTTCTGGTGAGGCCTGTCCTAATTCTATTCAGGTGGCTCCATATTTTTTGGGACAACTGCTTTCCTGGAAGTGGGTTTGTTGGATCAGCTTGGTTGTGGTTATTAAAAGTCGCCCATCTTAATCACCATTCTTCATCCTAGATCATAACGCTGTGTATGTTATCCCAAATTGGTTTTCTAGACTTAAGCCTGGTGAGAAGTAGAGAGTCTAATCAGTGGTGGGATTCAAATTTTTTTACTACCGGTTCTGTGGGTGTGGCTTGGTGGGCGTGGCTTGGTGCGCGTGGCAGGGGAAGGATACTGTAAAATCTCCATTTCCTCCTGATCAGCTGGGACTCGGGAGGCAGAGAATAGAAGTGAGAGGGGCCAGTCAGAAGTGGTATTTACCGGTTCTCCGAACTACTCAAAATTTCCGCTATCAGTTCTCCAGAACTGGTCAGAACCTGCTGAATACCACCTCTGAGCCTAATAGTTTATATATTGGAAGATTTCTTGGAGTTGATGGCATGTTTATTTTATACTATTCTCTGACTGTCTGTTGTCGTCTGAAATCAGGAGGGCAATGTTAGAAAGAAACTTGGAGCCATGAGAACTGGGTGGATTTAAGGGTTCCAGATATTATTCTCATTGTGTCATTAAGGTAAACCGACATACTTGTTGGTATAACATCTTCCCCAGTATTGGGTGTGCAGTATTTGGCAGCAGAGTATATTAATGAGTGTGCCACTATATGCAATGTTTTGCTTGTGCTTCCCAGCCTGTTCCTGCAATTTCTTTCTAGTTTTCAATTTTTTTCCGATTACTTCAAGGTGTTTTCCAAATGATCAAGGATTATTTGGAGATATTTTGGATGGCAGTTACATTTTATCTTCTTTCCACAAAATATATATTTAACTCTTTCTTTGCTGTACGATTGCTTAGATGGAAGGTGAATTCTTCAGTTTTATTTGGGTTAGGGCATAGCCTCCACTTCTCATAATATTGGTTTAGTGCAGGTGTCAGCAACCTGTGGCTCCGGAGCCACATGCAGCTCTTTGGGCCCTCTGCTGTGGCTGTTGGGTGATCCCACCATTGGCTGGCCCTTTGCCCTCCCCTCCCAGTCACTCCTTGCCTGGCCTGAGAAGGTAAGGGTGACGGCGGGGGATGGAGAAGCGGCTGGGGCACAGACAGAGAGATACAGAGAGAGGGGGAGAGAGAGAGAGACATAGAGAGATACAGAGAGGGAGGGAGGGAGAAAGAGATGTCAAAAAGATTTTGTGGTTCCCGGTTTTTTAACAATTGGTTCTTTGCCCTAATGATTGGCTGGTAGGTGTGGCTAGGGGGGTCATGTGACTGGTGGAAGTGAGTGACATTGAGTTGGTCATGCCCACTCAGGTTTTGTGGCTCCCGGTGTTTCCTTTTCTGTGGGAAACAGGTCCAAATGGCTCTTTGAGTGTTTAAGATTGCAGACCCCTGGTTTAGTGGCTACAGATCCTTAATAAGAATGTATTCTGCTTCCTCAGAATCCTTGGTTTGGACGACTGTTGGCATATCATTGGCACAGCAAAGTTTTTCAGAGTTAGTTTCTGTTAAATCACTAGTATATAGATTAAATAGAAGTGGGGCTAGAAACGATCCCTATGGCAAGCCATTCTTAATTGAAAAGGATTTACTAGTGATGCCTCCTACAGTGACGTTGAAGGCTTGCTACTTTTAGACATAGAATAATTTTCTTCAACTTGAGCATCAAACCATCGAGCCACACCATGTCATAAGCTGCAGTCAAATCAATAAAGGCCACGGTTTTTAGTTCTTTTTAGAAACTGGCTTTGATAAATGAAGTAAGAGTCAAAACTTGCTTGCTGTGAGCAAGCTCTAAGCAACTGTGAACATTGATGAATAGCGAGTTGACCATCAGTTAGAAATTGTGTGGGAATTCACAAAGTCAAATTCCTCAGAAATCACTACAGGTATAGTCGACTTCCAGTAGTTCATTTAGTGACTGTTCAGAATTACAACGGCACTGAAAAAAGTGACTTATGACCATTTTTTACACTTACGACCATTGCAGCATGCCCATGGACACCTGATCAAAATTTGGATGCTCGGCAACTGGTTCATATTTATGACAGTTGCAGTGTCCATTAACAACTGGGAAACCTTGACCCCTAATCGTTCAGCTTGGAGGGTAAAGACGCAGCGTGGCCTTCTCCAATTCGAAGAGACACTTGTTCGGCAGGTTGAGGCAAAGAGGCAGTCCCGGAACCAGTGAAATCTGGGGGCTGGGCAGGGGATGGAATGTATCTGCCCTCAGTGTGGAAGGGATTGACACTCTCGAATTGGCCTTTTTAGTCACACTAGATGCTGTTTTAGGACCTCTTTCCAGAGCACGATACCATAGTCCTGTGATGGCGAACCTATGGCACACATGCCACAGGTGGCACGTGGAGCCATATCTGTGGGCATGCAAGCATTGCCCTAGCTCAGCTCCACCGTACATGTGCGTGCCAGCCAGCTGATTTCCGGTCCCACCGGAAGTCGGGAAACGGGCTGTTTCCGACCTCCGAAGGGCCTCCAGGGGTGTGTGGGGAAGGCCGTTTTTGCCCTCCCCAGGCTCCAAGAAAGCCTCTGGAGCCGGGGAGGGTGAAAAATGGGCCTACCAGGCCCACCGTGCCATTGCATGCCAAAAGCGGGGGGAGTGGGGGGGTGTCATGTGCGCATTGAATTATGGGTGTGGGCACACGCACGCACGTCCCCCCTGTGCTCCCCCTGCTTTTGGCACACAACGGCAAAAAGTTTAGCCATCACTGCCATAGTCTCTTGAGACTGAAGGATGCCAATGCAGTGTCCTAGGGTCATTTGATCATCTTTTGCAACCTTCTGATGAGCAAAGTCAATGGGGAAGCCAGATTTACTTAACAACCATATTACTAACTTAACAACTGCAATGATTCACTTGACTGTACCAGGAAAGGTTGTAAAATGGAGCAAAACTCACTTAGCAACATAAATTTTGGGCTCAATTGTGATTGTAATTACCTGTGGATTACGAGGATTACCTGTGTTCAAGAACAACTGCCACACAAATGATTTCAAGTGGTTTTCTTTTGATATTTAGGTACTGTGACTTTGGGCCAATCTCTCTCTCAGTCCTAGGAAAAAGGCAAGGGTAAACCACTTTTGAAAATGATGACAAGGACAACAAGTAGTTGTCCAGGCAATTGTCAGAAATAGTAACTTGTCTGAAACGGTATAGGGCCGTGATGGTGAACCTATGGCACGTGTGCCAGAGGTGGCACACAGTGCCCTCTCTGATGGCATGTGAGCCGTCGTCCCAGTTCAGCTCCACTGTGCATGCGCGCACGCCTCCTGCTGGTCAGCTGGTCTTCGGGTCTCTGCCGTGCATGCATGGGGGGCAGGGCCCATGGAGGGGGCGCATGCGTGCATGCGTGAACGGGCAGGGTGCATGCAGGGAGCCGTGCACGCATTGCATTTTGGGCATTCGGGAGCACGTGCTTTAGGCACTCGGTCCAGAAAAGGTTAGCCATCACTGGTATAGGGTCTCCTGCCAGAGTAGGGGGCTGGATTAGAAAACCTGCAAGGTCCCTTCCAGCTCTAATTCTAATTCTAATTCTAATTCTAATTCAGGTGAACATATAAAAAATTGGCTTCACCTAGGAAGCTGATTTGAGCCAGGTCTTGTCAGTTAATGTGCAAAAGCAAATAAACGGATGGCCAAAGGTAGGTTCTAAATTGGTGTTTCTCAACCTTGGTAACTTTAAGATTGGTGGACATCAACTCTTATGCTGGCTGGGCAATTCTGGAAGTGTTGAGGAACATGGGTTTAAACGGAGACCTGAGTTTTATAGATCATGTGCAGACTATCTTTGCCTCAGGCTATTTGTAAAGCAACCTGAGCAAGGATGGATGGACAGGTCGAAACTTGTAAGATCTCAGTGCTTATTCCAACATTTTCTTTCGAAACTCATTCCCAATACAGTTTTGAACACTTTTTTTGCATTAAATTGTGTGACCTGGGACATTTTGGCCTTCCTCCTCCCCTACCACCAGCCAGTTTTAATATACTTAGCAGTTTGAGGCAAATCTTGTCCTGCTTGGGCTTTGAGATAAAATGCCTCCATCTCCTTCCTCCTGGTAGCTGAATTTATGAAGCCATATTTAGGCTGTACTCCTATGTGTTTACCTAGGAGTGGGTCTTACGGAACTCTAAAGGAATGTATCCTATTGTGTTTTGCTTTTTAAAGATATAAAACAGGACTTCCAAAGCCAAGAATACAGGCAGAGATTCATGAAAGATGGAGGTCAGCAACCTGGGAGTGTCCCTCACACACAGGGATGGTTGGAGCACATGAGAGTGAAGACAGATTTGTTGCTTTACCCTGTCTGCCTCTTGACATTCAGAGGACTTCACTCCTGCCAACACCTGCAGTCAACTCCTGGGCTAAGAACCCAGAAGGTCTGCTGGAGCCTGGTGCCAGTATGTCCTTGGGACCTTATCCAGAGGAAGTGGTGTTTCCTTTGGCTGGCCAACCTCATTTCCCCTGGTGACTCGCCTCAGCCACTTTCCTCTCAATGCCGCATTGGCACCTTTGAGCCCTCCGACTCAGTGCCCTCTCCCTTCCTTGGCACAGGAGGGAGCGAAATGCCCATCTTATCATCATCCGGCCATTCCCAGGTTCTTTCTCTTGGAGCCAACCCTCACACCTTCTCGCCTTGCTGCTGACCCAGACATGCACTAAACTGAGCGATTGGGTGTGAGTGGAAGAGTTAGGGTTCAGAGACAGGCTAAATTTCTCCAGGCTTCTCGGAGTGACCTCAGTGGGGCTTGGCTCCTTGATGTACAGAGCAGCCACCTGTGGGCTGTCCAGCTCTGCTTTGCCTTGAAGAAGCTGGCAGGCCTGTTAAATATAACTCTGCTGTGCATGTAACTGCATGCTAATCTCTTTTCCCCTATCGCTGGACCTTAAACTTAAAACCCACCGAAATGCATTTTTAACTGAGCCTGCATTCACGCAAGCGTATGCATGCAAAGACATAAGAGAAAAGCAGGCATCTTCCTTTCTAATCTCACTGTCTAATGCCTGCTGAATAGTAAACAAGGCTGGACTGCTTTCAAACTACCTGAGATATGGGGAACTTAGGGAGCAGGGAGATTGGCAGAGGACTGGGAGTGACTTGATGCAGAAGAAGAAAGTGGGAAAACCACAAAAGTGGAAGGAAGGGGAGGGGAGAGAAAACCTGGAAAAGGCAGGCCTGTGAGAATGACGAGGGAACAGAGACAAAAAGGAAATGACAAAATTAAAATTAGAGACACAGGTAACTGCACCATAATCAGTTAGGACAATAAAGGTTGGAGGGGGGGATAAGAAAAGGAAGGAAAAACCTGAGGAGAAAAATGCTTCTTAATACCTTTTTGACAAAAAGCAGACCAGCTGCAGATGATCTGTTTGTAGACCATAATTGGCAATTTCCAACCGAAAACAAACTGACTGGGATAACTGGTCTGTTGTTATGAAGGGGAGGTGCTTTCATGACACCTGGGCCTGTTAGTCCTGCAAGAAGTAAAACGAGCTTTATTGTTAGCTAACTTTAATAGAATCTTTGATTAGAAGTATTTCACCTCTCCTTTTACTCTCTGGAAAACTTGGGAAGGTCCCTTCTGAAACGCTTCCCACACCCTCTTTCCTTCTGTGGACTGAGATACCATTTATACACTCAGTTGTCCGTTCTGAGGCTGTATGTCCTGTCCCCAAGGTCACTTCCACATACCATTACAGGGCACGTGCAATGACATCACTAGGCAAGCCTCATCTGTAACGGAATATGTGAATGAATGGCCTTGGGGATGAGGGGGAGAGATGCTGTCTAAGGCATGATCAAACCAGAGAGGGAAGAGCTCATATTCCCCTTGGGAAGGACCCGCCTTAATTGATCAGACAGTTAAAAATGGCGGTGGGAAGTTTGTACCGTCCGACTTGCAAGATTGATATCAGCCCTCCTGGGTAAACCAGACAGGAAACATGACTAGATAAGTCATTGCAAGGCTACATTAATAAAACCTTGCAAGTCCACCCAGTTCAGCCCATAGTGACATGATAATACAGGTATGTAAGGAAGGGTTTGTTGACTTTACGCCACTGCAGAATGAATGTCTTTGGTGCCGTCAGATGCTTTTGGTTAACCTCGCAATTTTAACTCCCTGTGAAATAGGTAACATGTGATTGATTGTACTCACCATGGAGGTGCTTTTATGTATTGCCACTCCCAAGATAACCATTTTATGATCTCACTTAAAATATGCTTGAAATTTCAAATATACCTCTTGGCTTCCTCTGCCCACCCCTTTGGGGAACTCTAAGCTAAGGCCTGCTGATCAGAAATGCACTAGCTGAGTTCACACAGCATGCCTAATCAGATCAATTGAATATCTAGCACAGGAGTGTCAAACTCGATTTCATTGAGGGCTGCATCACGGTTGTGTTTGATCTTGGGGGCCGGGGTGGGCGTGGCCAGCTTGACATCACTCGTGTCAGGGGCATCTGTGGTGGCCCAAGGGCTCTGCCAGCAAAAATGGGCTCCCCCCCACACCTCCACCCGAGCTCCATTTTCTCTGGCAGACGGTCGCAGAAGGCCGTCACGGCTGAAAATGGAGCCCGGGAGAGCTGAGCTTGGCCCTCCCAAGCTCCATTTTCACTGGCAGAGGCATCGCGGGCCGGTCCTTTGCTGTTTCTAGATCGGTCCTGCGTGCCAGATCTAAGCACCCTGCAGGCCGGATCCAGCCCCTTGGCCTTGAGTTTGACACCCCTGATCTAATGAGTATTTGCACAATATTCTACATTTTTTTTAAAAAAAATGATTTATATGCTGCCCTTCTCCAGAGACTCAGGACGGCTTACAATGTGTTAAGCAATAGCCTTCATACTATTGTATATTTATACAAAGTCAGCTTATTGCCCCCCACAATCTGGGTCCTCATTTTACCTACCTTAGAAAGGATGGAAGGCTGAGTCAAACTTGAGCCTGGTGGGATTTGAACTTGCAGTAATTGCAGGCAGCTGATATTAATAACAGTTAATAACACTGCTTTAGCCTGCTGAGCCACCAGAGCTCATTTAAGTTTTAAACTTGCTTAGATTTTTTTTAAAAAAAAATCTAAAAGTCTGCTCCCCTTCAGGTAAGGGTCCAGATGGAATAGGGGAGGCCAATGTGCAGAAGGAGGCCTACAGAGACCACTATTCTGTTTCTTTCAAAAGCTCTACCCTGGTTACAGCTGGTAGTTTGATGCACCTGGTTTGGAAAGAAGAGAGAAAAATATATATAGGGAGAAACACATAATTTCAAAAGATGCTACTTGAGTGAAGCAGGGTGGATGATGGGGGGGTGGGGAGGAAACAAGCATGCAGCCTTTTTCATGTTAAATTATGTAGCCCTGGACTAACTACTAAAGCAACAACAACAACACCACAGACCAATTAATTCAAAAGCAAAGACAAACAGTAACCTAATGATGCTTTATGCCTTACTGGGCCTTAAGCTCAATTGTGGCTCACAAACTCTTTGCAATCTCTTCCTGACCTGATATGGCAAGTTTGCTTCAAACATTTATTGCACAGCTCCTGCTGGCCATGGCTCCATTGTCCCTAAAATAGAATGCAGAACCCAAGAAGGGAAGGTCTTCAGGCTCCTAAGGGGCTTTGGCAACTTTGAAAAATTTGCAACCAGTTGGAGTAGCAATATTGAACTAGATGCACCAAGGGTACAATTCAGTGCTTCATTTTGCATAAGACAGGAAGGGATTGGCTAATTTGTTGTTTAGCATGTTATGTGAACCCAGCCAACTGCCGTTTGTAAAGTGTTAGTTAAACAAATCATGAATTAGCATGATGTAGTAACCTATTTACTGGGATGCGGTGGCTCAGTGGCTAAGACGCTGAGCTTGTCGATCGAAAGGTCGGCAGTTCAGCGGTTTGAATCCCTAGTGCTGCACAACGGGGGTGAGCTCCTGTTACTTGTCCCTGCTTCTGCCAACCTAGCACTTCGAAAGCACGTAAAAAAATGCAAGTAGAAAAATAGGGACCACCTTTGGTGGGAAGGTAACAGCGTTCCGTGCGCCTTTGGCGTTTAGTCATGCCGGCCACATGACCACGGAGACGTCTTCGGACAGCGCTGGCTTTTCGGCTTTGAAACAGAGATGAGCACTTCCCCCTAGAGTTGGGAACGACTAGCACATATGTGCGAGGGAAATCTTTACCTTTACTTTAGTAACCTATTTAAACAATCGTATGGAACCATAGAGTTTCCAACTTTTCTATTCCTGATAGTCAGTTATAAGGGTAGTGGAATTGCCATCAATATTGTAGGAATTGTGAACAATAGAGCTAAAAACGACTAGCACATATGTGTGAGGGGAACCGTTACTGTTACAGCTAAAAAACTAGTGTGTGATAAAATAAGTCTAGAAGTGGTAGATTATAAGAATTATCAGGATTTTGGATCTGCAACTCTCTTTCAACTATCTGAATTGTTCTGAGTAAAAAATACTCTTTTGGGAGTTTATTGTTAGTTGTACCTAGACTGGGACCCACCAGAAGAGTTAGTCTACAACTTTCATAGTGAGGGAATAAAGGGTGTTATAACTCAGGCACTGATATAACGTAGCTTGTGGTTATGGCAGCAATAGCAATAGCATTTAGATTTATATACTGCTTCATAGTGCTTTACAGCCATAAGTGGTTTACAAAGTCAGCTATATTGTTGCATAATCCCTAAAGTAAATTAAAATCTGTTTTCAGAAATGAAGAATTTTTCCAAAGCCCATCTCCGAAAATTCTGGGGAAAAAGATGTGTGACTTTGGCATACATCTGTATGCCCACCTTATATCATGGATTCTCAGAGTTGTTCCCTGCAGATGTTCAATGGAGTCCCCTAAAGGTTCACCATCCCTGAGGTATCCACATTTAGGAATGAAGAAACACGATGGACCAATTCTTAGAGGTCATAGCAATTAAAATAAGGTGACCAGATTTTAACATTGGTAAAGAGGGACACCATTGACCGGGGGAGGGGGGGGGCTTGATTAAAAATTTGGTATATATGGAGCAACAAAAATTTTCATAGAACGCAAAAATAGTACTGTAATATATTTTTTAAAATTTCAACATAAGTACAATTTACAAATATAATAAATAAAAATTATGTATAGTATTATTTTATTCTATAGCGACTACTCAGAGGGCTGAAAAAAGTCATTTCTGATAGGTCCTCGCACTTTTGACTGGTCCTCACACTTATGACCATCCTCACATTTATGCCCGTGCATTCTTAACAACCATGTCACTCATTTCACAGCTGCTTCTCTTCACCATGGTGATAAGATAGGGCAAAAACGTAAAATGTGAGGACAGTCGTAAGTTCGAGGACTGCTCAAAAGTGCGAGGACCAGTCAAAAATAACTTTTTCAGCCCTCTGAGTAGTCCATGTGCACAGAAGGACTACCCAGAGGCATGAAAAAAGTGATTTCTGACAGGTCCTCGCACTTTTGACCAGTCTTCGCACTTATGACTGGTCATCATTTATGCCCATTGTAGCATTCTTAACAAACGTGTCACTCATTTCATAACTGCTTCTCTTCACCATGGTAAAATGTGAGGACAGTCGTAAGTTCGAGGACTGGTCAAAAGTATGAGGACCAGTCAAAAATAACTTTTTCAGCCCTCTGAGTAGAAAAGAGAGAGGTGGTAGGTTTGAGGAGAAAGATTGCTGTACAATAAAAAAGATGAAAGGGAAGAAAACCAACCCCAAACAAATATAAAGATATCAAGATAAAGAATGAATTGTTAAACTTTAAAGAATAAAAGAGAACAAATATGAATAAATAGCAATAACTAGAAACACACATACAAACATACAATGTATTTTCTTTGAACAGAGTATTTGGCTGGTTCACAAATTTAAACAGTGTTTAGTCATTTCACTTAAATTTACAATTTCTATATTTCCTTTTTGCCATATTTATTCCTCATCTATTTTTAAAAAAAAACTATTACCCTTCATCCTCATCTCTAATCTTAATCAAATTCAATTTTTCCCTTCTGTTCTATATTATACCCCTTCCCATTGTCATCTATTTTTATATCCATTCTCACATTGGTTAATTATGTAATATTACAGTTGTTTAATACAAATTCAACATTTTAATATAAGTCAATTAGTTATGTAACTATCTTTTTTGTATATTAATCAATATGAACATGAATATTCCAATTATTTCCATGCAATCCAATTTCTTACAAATCAATTAATTCTATTTACCAATAATAATAAACCTAATAATTTCCCCCATATACTCCTCCAAACCACAACTTAACCATTTCTGCTTTCAACACAATACACAATTAATAGTATCTCAATTATTACAATTCCCTAGTTAAATAGAGCTTTTTTTCTTTTGTGTTTTCAAATCTTGAACTCTCCTCTTTTGCCGTTTGCCATAAATTTCCCATTGTTTGCACCTACCTTTTTTGATGAGGAAAAAGAAATCTGCCTTTCCAACATTGCAAGCAAACAGCAAAGCAAACAACCTGCTTTAGTTTCGGTTTCGTTTTCAGCTTGAATTGCACAAGGAGAAAAAAAAAATGTGCTCCAGCAGTACTCTTTGCACTCTTTGCCAAAACAGCTGAGAGCAAATCAGCTGAGAGCAGGGAGGCCAATCTAATCAATTTATGGTAATTAACCTATGCTGAAAGGGGCTGTTTTTTCTATTTTTGCAGGCACCAGTTTACTCATTTGTTTTCTTTTAACACTGAACAGCTGTAGGGCGGCCCTTTGAAGCCCCAGGGCAAGAATTTAAACAGTTTTTTTTTCCATCTAGCCATTAGCTGGGACTCAGGAGGCAGCAATAGATTGGGAGTGGGTGGGGTAAGCAAACCCCTTCTCCCGCCAATCAGGACTTTTTTAAAATGCCGTGGGATGCGGGACAAATTGTTGAAAATCGGGACTGTCCCGCCAAAAGCGGGACGTCTGGTCACCTTAAATTAAAAGCACGGGTGAAATTCAGCAGGTTCTGGAGAATCAGTAGTGGAAATTTTGAGTAGTTCGGAGAACTGGCAAATGCCACCTCTGGCTGGCCCCAGAGTGGGGTGGGAATGGAGATTTTGAAATATCCTTCCCCTGCCACGCCCACCAAGCCACACCCACCAAGCCACACCACAGAACCGGTAGTAAAAAAATGTGAATTCCACCACTGATTAAAAGGCTATTAGCCTCTGAAGGCCATAAGCTAGCAGACAAAGGACCTTCCTTGTATGACTGTCAGTCACTGTGAGAATACATTGCTGAAATAAATGGGTCAATCCAGTAGGTCTGACTAATGTTCTTACATTATGCTTTTATTATATGGTATCATCAGTGCGAACACTGGGCTCATTCAATCTAGTGAATCTGGATGCAAAATTAATCCATTTGGTGCATATACCCAACATACCATACAGAACAAACCAAGGTTAAAAGATTAGCATGCTGACCTGATTAAACATGTTGAATAAATGCAGCCATGATTGCTAACTGGCTGGAATTATTTTCAGCAAGAAGACACTGATAATTTCAAATTAAAACAAAATGATGTTTAAGTACCATATTTTTCAGAGTATAAGACACACCTTTCCCCCCCCTAAAAGGGGATGAAAATTTAGGTGCGTTTTATACACCGAATGTAGCCCCGCCCACCCACTGGCCCCCACCCTTTGGCCTCTGCCTCGCAGCAGTTACCTCCTTGCAAGCAAACAGCAAGGAAAAAAACAGCTCCTTTCAGCTTCAGCACAGCCTAATTAGCACAAGTTGATTGGATTGGCCTCCCCACTCTCAGCTGATTTACTCTCAGCTGTTTTGTGCAGGGCTCTGCTGCTTGCTGCAAAGAGGTAAATTGCTGGAGCAGATTTTTTTCCCCCTTGAGCTAATCAAGCTATGCTGAAAACGAAAATGAAAGTAAAGCAGGCTGTTTGCTGCAACAAGGCAAAATTGCTCAGAGGCAGAGGGAGATTTCTTTTTCTTCTTTTCCTCACCAAAAAAGGTAGGTGCGTCCGGTGCGTCTTATACTCTGAAAAATACGGTACCTATGCAAGGGGCCAAGCGACAGATATCCCCTCACTGAAAATAATTCTTATCTGCTAAAGGCACACCTTAAACCCTTCCCTCTTCCACAGTTCACATCGCACTGACTTTGAATTCCAGGGTTAAGTTTGGGTGAGCCTGTTTGTGTGACTGAGTAGCAGAGATATTAATTATTTATTATCGGGGCTGCATAAATCCAATTGGTCACAAGATGGACAGGAAAGCCATAGAGAAAGTTATTTTTGCCCCCATTTGGTGATAATCCAAAATGTTGCTGGCTGCTTATGGCAAGCCTACTCTTGATGGATGATCTGAAGAAACATCCCATCAGGTCTGGTGTGAAAATGCCTTTCATGGCAAATTGTAACACTTTAGATTGAGGTTTATTTGGAGGAAATGTCAGTAAGAGAATGAATCCAGCTTGTTGGTTTCAAAACAATCAACATGACTGAACTTAAATATTTCATCTGTGGTCTTGTTTGGGCAGGAAAATAGATGCCAAGTTCCAGGATCAATTTCTCAGAATAAGCAGATAACCCCAAACTTAATTCAGCTTGCTTATCCCATTTTGAGATACATGAACTAATATACCTATTAATAGTCAAAAGGCTTCTTTCTCCACACAACTGTGAAGTGGTGGGATTCAATTTTTTTTACTACCGGTTCTGTGGGCGTGGCTTGGTGGGCGTGGCAGAGGAAGGATACTGTAAAATCTCCATTCCCTCCCTACTCCAGGGGAAGGTTACTGCAAAATCCCCATTCCCTCCCAATCAGCTGGGACTTGGCAGTCAGAGAATAGATGGGGGCATGGCCAATCAGAATTTTTACTACTGGTTCTTCAAACTCAAAATTTCCACTACCGGTTCTCCAGAACTGGTCAGAACCTGCTGAAACCCACCTCTGAACTGTTACCAGAATATACATTTTTAACATGTTGGATAAAAACAATAACTCTTGCTCCCATCTCTCATTCCTGGGAATCAGTTTGGTTTTGAAGATTTTACATTTATCCATCACCATAAAATAGGAGTTGAATTAACCTGACATGCCACACCACACACACAAACCAAGGCTAATAGTAACCAAGGATAGCATATGGGGTGAATGAACTACTAGGTCCAATCTGGTTAATAGTTTCGTAGAGTGTATTTGTGGAAATCATCATAAATTTCTTTTTGAATTGGGGAATGAAGGAAATAAAGAGGAGGATAACCAAACTAAACAAAAATCAAATATGAATTATCGATGTCTGTGTGATGGTGTTGAATCTGAGATAAGGCTGCTATTTTTCGGATGCAAACAAGCAAATAGCAATAGACTTATATACTGCTTTACAGTGCTTTACAGTCCTCTATAAGCTGTTTACAGGCAGCATATTGCCCCCAACGATTTGGGTCCTCATTTTACCCACCTTAGAAAGATGGAAGGCTGAGTTAAACTTGAGCTGCTCAGAATCGAACTTCTGGCTAGGGCAGAGTTAGCTTTCCATGCATTCTAACCAGAAGTCCTCTTCCACCGCTAAGTTCTAGAAGGAGCCGTGATGTCTATGATTCATATAGCCACAAGGAGTAAGATCCAAAAACCATTGATAGCCAATTTAAGTCCTTTTAAAAACTGTGTAAATCAGTGTTTCACAACCTCAGCAACTTTAAGATGTGTGGACTTCAACTCCCAGAATTCTCCGGATGAAATTGCTGAGATTGAGAAACAGTGATGTAAACCCAGGGACATCATCATCATCTCTGAAAGCAGTTATTTATTTATTTAGCATATAGTGATGTTACATCAACCAGGGAACTAAGTGCTATTACAAAGTAGTTGTTTGGTTGCCAATGATTGCCAGTCTGTTTTGCTCACAATCATGCACTACCCAGAATATACCACAGGGGGCGCACTATCTCCACATTCATAAGACTTGATGGCGTTCTGAAATTTCATCCGAGGCTTTTCCCATCACCAATGTCATCTTGCGTTTGGACAAGTCCAACACCGGTTGAATTTGTATTGCTGCTTGAAATGCAATTCCCCCCCACACACACCAAAGTGGTACCTATTTATCTACTTGCATGTAGCATGCTTTCAAACTGCTAGGTTGGCAGAAGCTGAGGCAAGTGACAAGAGCTCACTCCATCACAGGGTGCTAGGACTTGAACCACCGAAGTACAGACTTTCTCCCAAGTTTTTAAGCCACTGAGCTGCTGCGCCTCTCCTCTGATGGCAGTCAATTCAGTCGTTTGACTATGTGTTGTATAAAAAAAGTCTACCATTTATAGGTCCTGAAACTTTCTCTGCCCGCATTTCCTACACCATGCATGATTGTCTGTAAGCCCGCCTTACTTCTTCTTGCTCCATTAAATCCATAACATTTTTGATTGGCCAATACCCCCCATCTTTTTGCAATGCAGAGTGACATGTAGTGGTGGGATTCAAATAATTTAATAACCGGTTCTCTGCCCTAATGACCAACTGGCTCGGCGGTCATGTGATCATGTGGGCATGGTCAACAAAATGTCACTCCCGTCGCTTCACCTTAGCTGTTACAATGTAATAAGGGTTAAGCAGAGAGGCAGTTTCTATAAGCAGGGCAATAAAGATTAGGCTAGAAACAACACCAGAATGTTTCCTTCCTGCCTTCCTTACAGGATTAGCCGTCTAAAGTGGGAAAAAACAAAATAAGATTTCTTCCAACAACTGGTTCTCCGAACTGCTTAGAAACTTAACAACCGGTTCTCCCAAATAGGTGCGAACTGGTTGAATCCCACCACTGGTGACATGGCATGGAGATGTTTTAGTACATCATGCTTTGGGTGCAGGGAAACTGAAATTGTTCTGGGAGGAGACACCCACTCTTTCTTCCCAGAACAACAGAATTAAGTTGGTTCTGCTCAAAGTCTATCACACTGCTGTTGCTGCTGTTGTTGTTTAAAAGCATCCCCGCACTAAGAGCAATGCACTTTTCATCTTGCCTTTCTTTTAACATCTAATGGCTTTGAATTGATCCCAGGCAAACCTTACGGCATGCTTCCCCATCCTTGGCCCCCGTGGTAGACAAATAACGCTTGGCACCCAGTTTTCACGCAATGGCTTTGACGTGTTCATTAAAATTCATTTTGGGCCCCCCAAGATCATGCAGGAGAGATTTACACTCAGGCAAAACATCCAAGGAATTCCAAGGGAAGCCAAACAAGAAAGAGGAGGGGGCGCTTGCAATTTCTCAAGCGAGGGTCCATATATCCTCAGCATCCCTTTCGCAGGCTCAGACCTGGTAGGGCTTGCCAGGAATCAAGGCACAGCTGAAGCCAAGGGGCGGAGCCAGGCAGACGGGGTGGGGTCCTTGTTTGTGCTGTTTTCCTTTTTGGTCTCCATCTCTTTTGTTCCAATGTTGGGTTTTGTTTTGTTTTTTTGCTTCTGTCAGCCTTCCAAGTCCTCTTGTTCTATCTCTTCTCTCTCCCCCCCACCTCCTCTTCCCGTCCCACCCCCTGGTGTCGCAGAGCAAGCTGTTTGCTCCTGTTGGCAAGACTTGCCTGTCTTATGGTGTTGACCTTGGCCAGTTCTTGCTGCGGCTGGAGTGGGATTATACCATAAATTCCTGTCTTCTAGGAATCTAGCCTGGGAAAGCAAGGAGAATATTTGATTAAAATGCTTGACATCTTACCACATAACAGAGCCATTTGGCACGGAGACCTGAGCCTTGGGATGGGGTCTATGTACAAGCCAAGGTGGATAGGGGAGCAGCCGGGCGGGGAGGAGTGGTGTTGAGGAAAGCATTGTTGACCCATGCACAACTGGGCACTGGTGGAATCAGAGTGCTTGAGAGGCCTGGAGTTCAAAGATGGGAAAGCAGAACATAGCAAATGTTTGCATGCTGAGGCAATCCATGTCTGCTTGTGGCTAGAAGCAACCTTATAACCCCAAAACTATCAAGGAAGGTTTCTGCCTGCCAGAACGTTGCAGTCAGACGTTCAAACTGGGCAGTGGAAGAAATGAAAGGGAGGCAGAGAGGCAAAGGGCCATGGGAACTGATTTAGACTGAGCTATTCTGGGCCGAAAATCCTCTATCTACTGTCTTGGGAGCAAACTCTCTTCAACTAACTAGCACATCTTTCTTGCTTGACATTATTCCCCTTTTCTCCAAAGAAACTTTTATTGGGTTGGGTTCGCTTGACATGCTTAGATGAGATGAAAACGGGGTTAGATACAAATTCCTGGCTCATCTTGTCGGGGAAACCCAGTCCTTGTCTTCATCAACCCATAACACCAACCATGCCATTGTCTAATTCTTTTCTTGGGCATAACGTTGTTATCGGTTGTGGGTTGCTAATCCAGACTGAGGATTTAAGAAACTGTGTCAACCCAGCTACTGTGTTAAGTAAGGCTTTCTTCTTGGAACGTGGGAAGAATAGTCTTTGTTGGTTGTTTCTGCGTAGGGCTTGAACCCAGCTGTGATACAGATGTTTCAGCTTTCATTCCACCTGTAGCTCAGCCGCCAATCCTCACAGCAAAGAAGGCTGAACTCAGAAAAAGGAAAAGGGCTGGATGCTGGGATGAAGTTCGGCTCATTGAAATGGGCTGTGTTGGAGAGAAGTGTGAAAATGTGGAATGAACATGGGTTTGACTGGGAAATTTGAAGGAAATTTCACTGCTGCTATTCTCTCATCAAGAATGGTGATCGACCATAGCAAACTTTGTCGTAGGGGAGATATTTTACATTCTGGAAGATAACATGTGTGTATTTGCATTATATACAGCTAGATAGGCATGGCATGCATTTAAACAGCCATACCCAGGCAATGCAGGGCCATGTGCATGCATTTCTCTTATTCTGAAAAAACTGTTTTAGTCCAATTAGGAATGGATCAAGAAGATGAGGAGGAAAGCGTGTTGGATATGTTCGCTGCCTTGAGTTATTGGTAAACATAATAAAGGCTGGATACAAACAAACAAATGAATAAAAAAGGTAAAGGTTCCCCTTGCACATATGTGCTAGTCTTCCTGACTCTAGGGGATAGTGCTCATCTCCGTTTCAAAGCCAAAGAGCCAGCGCTGTCTGAAGACGTCTCTGTGGTCATGTGGCTGGCATGACACAATGCCAAAGGCGCACAGAACGCTGTTACTTTCCCACCAAAGGTGGTCCCTATTTTTCTACTTGCATTTTTTACGTGCTTTCGAACGGCTAGGTTGACAGACGCTGGGACAAGTAACGGGAGCTCGCCCCGTTACGTGGCCCTAGGGATTCGAACCGCTGAACTGCCAACAAGTTCAAGCTTGTTTCTGATCAACAAGCTCAGCGTCTTAGCCATTGAGCCACTGTGTCCCCTAACAAACAAACAAATAAATACAAATTATGAATCACGTCTGAGCTGCATCAAAATCACTTGGGACTTTGCGAGGGGAATGTGATAGCAAGAAAGTTGAAGCCACCTGTAGAGCCCGAAGAGACCTGTAGAGTTTGGAGTCTCCATCAGTTGGCAAGGAAGACAAGGAAAAGGGGGAACAAATTTGTGGCAACATAAGAAAATGTACCGTGGGCCACCAAGGAAACATTTGCATTAAGAATTCCACCATCTCAACACTTCCCTTGCCCAACAAGCAGTCTTGGAATGCTCTGTGATTATTCTTACCCAGTCATTCCAAGGACTTTAACCGAATCAATCAGCCTCCTTACCTCCCTCCCCCCCACAAGTAAGGGAATACAAAAAATTCAAAGCACACCTTCTCTAACATTTCTCGCCAATGAGAAACAAACCTCAGATAGGCCACTGCTTTCTCAGCCACTCCAAAGGCAGAGTGAGGGCACCAGGGCATTCCTGCTGTTTAGCTGGCTTATGAGGGAGAGTCTGGGAGTCAGAAGGCAAGTCTTGCTGAGAGTTCCCAGCTAAGGGGAAACTGCTTCCTCCTAAGCCCTACAGGGTTCAACAGCAAAAATAGCAAAATGGAAGTTTATCAAATTAAGTCATTGGGCAGTCAAGTTGAAGGAAAATCTCAGGTGCTTAAAGATGACACCACTGTGGGGACCTAGGGATCAGTGGTGGGTTTCCCCTGGTTTGGACCGGTTCACAAGAACCGGTAGTAAAACCAGTGGGAGGCTCCGCCCATTGACCCGGAAGTCATCATAGGAGATCTGCGCGTGCGGGCACAATGGAAACCGGTAATAAAGGTAAGTAGTACCCACCCCCGCTAGGGATACAATATTGTCCTGGGTATGGCATCCACTGTGACCCACATCTTGTAAGGCCATGATCTGGAAATCAGCCCAGTGCAATGTAGGGACACGTAGCTTCCACAAGTTTAAACATAGAATGGAATTGGGGAAGTTACCTTTTCAAAAATAAATGGCGTTCACAGAGCACAGGAAGGAAACCTACTCCACCTCTGCCTTATCTCCCCATACTCTGCTACCTAAAGCAATTTCTTTCCAGTTTGGTGCTGATACCAGGCATTGCGAAGAAACAGCTCCATGTAGAAGTGCCCAAAAAGCTAAAGTCGGTTCAGGGACAGATTTTCCATTGAAACATAGAACGGGAAGGAAAACCTCTATGAATTTTCTCCTGTTCTTTCAAAAGAATGTAAGGAGTGTTCTGCTGGATCAAATCAAAGGTCTGTCTAGTTCAGTCTTTTGTTTTTTATAATTGCTTCGGAGAAGTCATGAAAACACATTACCTTTGATTTTGAAAGTATTATATATTTGCCATGAGTAGCCTATACTGATCCTCTCCTCCATCACAATGTTGGGGTTGTGAAGGCATAATAATCTCTGGCATACACAATACCAGTAGATGGCACCCACTTCCCTCCCCTAATTTGGAAATAAAAGTAAAAATGGCTGAAGTCTGAACAAATTCCATAAGTTCTCTTTATTGTTCCATAAGAACGCATGAAATACCAATCAGCTCTGTTAATAAAACCCGATTTCCTATTTTTGAAATGAAAAAAGACAGGGCATGCGATTTCATCCAAAATCACACCATCTGCTTGAAAAGATTAATGAGCCCCAGTTTTATGCCATATTTTGAATTGTTTTAAAACATGTGTTCCAATTTGTCTAATTGCCATGAAGTGTTCATCCTTCACACTTTGTGGATGTTTGAACTTTCTGCAAAAATTTACCTTATAATGAAATGTAGCAGGACTTTTTCCCTGATCTATTTCTTCTTGGAAGAATTGGCATTGTATGTAGAATGCCAATGCCTACGGTCAACTAGGCAGGCGTTCAGTGCCTGGGGTTGGGAAGGGCTGACGACATAAAAAGAATGGGATTTCAGGTGGTTTCGTTTTTTAACGGAAGGTTGTTTTTAAAAGACAGGGTTAAGCCTATTTTAGAGTTTCTTGGTGTTTTCTTCCTTAAAATGAAAGGAAACTGCACTACACTTACATCAGCAATAATGTAATTCAGTAGCCCCAATTCGAAAGGAGCAAAGACTTTACACTTAAGTAGGGTTTACCAAAAATTTTCCCTTAGGCAAGAAAAACTAAATGTACAGGTACTGATTAGATGAAACATAGCTCAATAGCAATAACTGCCAGAGGGATCTTGGGGTTTTACTGGACAATCAGTTTAATATGAGCCAGCAGTGTGCTGCAGCTGCTTAAAAAAACAATGCAGTCCTAGACTGTATTAACAGAAGGATAGAATCAAGAGCACCTGAAGTACTAGTGCCATTTTATAAGGCCTTGGTAAGACCACACTTGGAATATTGCATCCAGTTCGCTCACCACAGTATTAAAAAGATGTTGAGACTCTGGAAAGAGCGCAGAGAAGAACAACAAAGATGATTAGGGAGCTGGAGGCTAAAACATATGAAGAACGTTTGCAGGAATTGGGTTTGTCTAGTTTAGTGAAAAGAAAGATTAGGGCTGACATGACAGCAATGTCCCAATATTTGAAGGGCTGCCACAAAGAAGAGGGGGTCAACTTATTTTCCAAAGCACCAGAAGGCAAGACAAGAAGCCGGGTTTGGAAACTAATCAAGTAGAAAACCAACCTAGAACTAAGGAAAAATTTCCTGGCAGTGAGAAAAATAAATCAGTGGAAGGGCTTGACATCAGAAGTTGTGGGGCTCCATCCCTGGAGGCTTTTAAAAAGAAGACTGGACAGCCATTTGTCTGAAATGGTATAGGGTCTCCTACTTGGGCAGAGGGTTGGATTAGAAGACTTCCAAAGTCCTTTCCAACTCTGTTATCTGTTATTCTGCGTTGGGCACCCCTAAATTAAAGGGTCTCGAGAATCAATGTTGAGGTAAATTGTTTAATAATTTGATTTATCATAGGACAATTCCTTAGGAGAATATCTGCTTTGCTTATAAATTTGCTCAAACATTGGTACACCTGACACCTCTATTTGAAAGGATCACGTCAGAGGCCTTGGAAAGTTGCTTTCTATGAGAATAAGTATTGTTGTGTCACATGTACCAGGAGATTGACAAAGGTTACTAGGGGTCAGTGGACATTGTGCTCCTGGCTCAAGGAGGCAGCAAATAATGCTGCTGTACTCCTTGGATCAGAGTGGAGGGAGCTTTTTACTAGCAATTTCCCATCTAAACAATAACCCAAAGCAAGGAAAACTGCATTAAATACTTGCCCCTGCATCTGAGAGTTGGGATTTCAAATGTGTAACTGCTAAGCAGACTTGAGGCTTGGCAGCACTCATTAAAGAATTGAAATGCTGGGGCTCACTGATAGAATTCATCCAGTCCCACACTCGGTCCAAAGCTGATCTTAGAGACTTGGAGCCGAGCCCAGGTGGCTGCCAGCTTGAATTAATTCAAAAGAAAAAGCTGAAGGCCTGAAGCGCAGGCCTGGGAAGAGACTGAGCTGGCATGAAATCGATACATAGACCACTTGGCCTGTTAGAGAGAAGTGATACTGAATAGTCTTTGTTAGTATTGACTCCCGTGAGGATCTGGGCTGGGATTTCACGATCTGGTGACCTTCGGCGACTTTTGAAACAGGCTGTGAAAATGGTTGTTGAAATGTCCCTCTTTGGGCCTTTGTTCCAGGCCTGTGGAAATGCTGTCTCCAACGGATGTCATCAGGTCCAGGCTATGGCAATTGACAACAGTGCCCAAATCCAGAACTGGAGAACAATTGTTGAACTCAGATACTAAAAGGGCTAGTTGCAGAGGTGAAATATAAAATTTGTTACTACCGGTTCTTTCACAAAGAGCTTCCGGAGGTTTCCACGGATGGCTGGGAATTCAGGGGGATAGGACCTTGTGGGAAGCAGGATATATGTTGAAAGCCAATTTGGTGTGATGGTAAAGGCAATGAGTTAGGAACAGGGAGGCCTGAGTCCTTCCTTTGGCATGGAAACCAACTGGCTGATTTTGGGTCAGGAACTGTGTCTCAGTTCTAGGAAGGAGGGCAAATCATTTTTGAAGAGATTTGCAAGACAACGCATGGACTTGTCCATGAAAACATCAGGAATGAAGCCTGACTTGAAAGGACCCCACATCCAGAGAATGTATTTTAAATAACAGATAACAGATAAACAGAGTTGGAAGGGACTTTATAGGCCATTTAGTCCAACCCCCCACTCAAGCAGGAGACCCTACACCATTTCTGACAAATGGCAGCCCAATCTCTTCTTGAAAGTCTCAAATTGAAGAGCCGAAGTGGTGCAGTGGTTAGAGTGCAGTACTGCAGCTACTTCAGCTGACTGCTAGTTCAGCAGATCAGCAGATCAAATCTCACCGGCTCAAGGTTGAGTCAGCCTTCCATCCTTCCGAGGTGGGTAAATTGAGGACCCAGATTGTTGGGGTCAATATGCTATTTAATATACTGTCTATGGTGTAAGCCACCCAGAGTCCTCAGAGAGTGGGCGGCATAGAAATATTATTATTATTATTATTATTATTATTATTATTATTATTATTATTATTATTATTATTAT
>WNWU01000013.1:6886394-6900975 GCA_012654045.1 Ptyas mucosa
ATTATTATTATTATTATTATTATTATTATTATTATTATTATTATTATGTGATAAAGCTCCCACAATTTCGAAAGACAACTTCTGTTCCACTGGTTGATTGTTCTCATTGTCAGAAAGTTCCTCCTTATTTCTAGGTTGAATCTCTCCTCGGTCAGTTTCCTTTTTTTTTTTTTGGCTGCTATCAGCAGAGAAGGGGATTCCCCTTTGTTCCAATCATTCAGTAACAGAAACTGAGTTGGAAGGGACCTTGGAGGTCATCTAGTCCAACCCTCTGCTCACGCAGGAGGCCTGTACTAAGGATTCGAACTGCCGAACTGCTGACCTTTCTGATTGACAAGCTCAGTTGTCTTAGCCATTTGAGCCACCTAGTTTCCATCCATTATTCCTTCTGTATTGCAGAAACTTACTTTTTATAAGGCAGTTGGCTACCAGGTTTTTTTTTTTTTTTTTACTCAAGCCAGACACAACTTGAAAACTTGCTCGTGGCCTCTGACTTTTGTGAATCTTCTGTGTACTTTCTGACCACATCATAAAATGTATGCTTCTTTCTGGGCAATAAAATATCTTTTGAGCATGTGCAGAATATCTTTTTATTTGTATTTCACAATTGATAGCAGACACCCTTTCAGCAAAATTTTATTTTTTCAGCGGTGAAGTATGTGAAATAATGAGGCTGAAGACACCGGAGATCAGCAGAATCCTTTATCATTCAGCAGACACAATTAGGCCAAAAGTTACTGGAAATAATAATAATAATAAAAAAAAATGAGAAGCACTTTTTGGTCACATCACGCCTGAGAACGTCAATGAGGAAGAAGCAGAAGAGGAAGAGAAGAGGGATCCTTGGTGCTCTCTGAGTTTGGTTGTTTTCTTATAGACATTTCATTACTCAAACCAGGTAATATCGCTAGTGCTCCAGTGCTGATGATGTTATCCTATTTAAGGGTGAAATGTAAAATTTGTTAATCCAGTTCTGTGGGCGTGGCTTGGTGGTGGTGGGGTAATGTGACTGGGTGGGCGTGGCCAACTTTTTTTTTTAACTTTTCAAAACATTTTTTCTAATGCTTTGAAAAGCCTCTGCTGATCAGGCAACTCAGCTGGGATTGTCAGAGACTTTTCAAAGTATTTTTTTTACCACCTCTTCGGCCAAGAGGTTGCAGAAAAAAATGCTTTGAAAAGCCTCTGACGATCCCAGCTGAGCCGCGCGATCATCAGCGGCTTTTTTTTTTACTTTTAAAAGCATTTTTTCATTGGAAGAGGTTGTAGAAAAAATGCTTTTAAAAGTAAAAAAAAAAGCCTCTGACGATCGTGCGGCTCAGCTGGGCATGGTGGGGGGGGGGGCAGGGATTTTTGCTAGCTGTTCTTCGAACCACCCGCCACCATCGCTACCGGATCAGTCCGATCCAGGAGCATTTCACCCCTGATCCTATTGGTAAGAAAACAACCAAGCTCAGAGAGCATCAAGGACCCCTCGTTTCAACCCTGAGCCAGAAATATTCTCCTTTATAGGAACATAAGAAGTAACAGGAGCAGGAGCTTTGGGAGGGCAATCCTCTGTTACTTCCGACTCCATTCAGTATAATTAGGTGTTTCCAATGGAAGGGTCATGTCTGGCTTAACAGTGTAGCACTCACGAGGATTATGAATGCAGCAAAGAAATGAAACATGTTGGAAGGACATGTGTTATAAGTGAGGGCGATTCAGTGGATTAGAGGGCTGGTTGGTTGGATGAAAGCAGCAGTCCTAATGAAGACAGGGTGGGATGCTTCCTATCCAAGTTTGTCTGCCAGAACTTTTTCAGTATATTGGGGTTACTAAATATGCCATTCTGTCTTGTCTCACCCCTATCAGGGACTGTATCTCTAGCTGATATTAGCTGAGCGTGCAGGACAACTCACCGAAGGGATGCAAGGCACAACAGAAAACAACTTCCCCAACTCTCAAGGGTCCACTTAAAACGTGGAGCGATGTGGGGACGCTGTGTTATCAATTTTACAAGCCAGCCCTCACCAAAGGACTGGTATGCATAGATGGATGTTAATTGAAACCAGAAAGGCTGGATCCAGGCAGACAAAATACGGGGCTGAGTCAAAGCAGAGAAGACCCAGCCAGCTCCTGGTTGACAAGTCCAATTGGATCATGGCTCACTGCAGTCAGAGGAGGGGCTTGTCCTCCAGATTCCCACCTGCTTTCTATGCAAGCTGGGCCAAGGGCTGACTTTCTGCGGGAACCCAGTTGTTGCTGGTATGTACATTTAGTTCTTAGAATGCTGAGCTGGGGGTTTCAAACCTGAGAGCCTTTATTCTTTCACCCTAGAATGCAATGAGGTTCTATCATGCAGAACTATAAGACAGCCTGACGAGCTCCATTGAAGCCTCTTCTCAATCCATAACTCATGCAACTGTTAGAAATAACTCTACAGGTTTAATTTAATTTAATTAATTCAATTTATACACCGCCCCTCTCCGAAGACTCAGGGCGGCTCACAATACATTTAAAAAAATCATTATAAAAAACATTTAAAAATTAAAAACATTAAAAACTCATTCACGCTATTCATGGCCGGATCTCGCCAGATCACAAGAGCGAGATCAACAGCCCCAGGCCTGCCGGAAAAGCCAGGTCTTCACCGCTTTTTGGAAGGCCAATAGGGTGGAGGTGGTCCGGACCTCAGGAAGTACCTGGTTCCAGAGAGCTGGGGCAGCCACAGAGAAGGCCCTCCCCCGTGGGCTCGCCAGCTGGCATTGTTTAGCTGACGGGACCCGGAGGAGACCAACTCTGTGGGAGTCTTACCGGTTGCTGGGAGCTATGCAGCAGAAGGCGGTCTCAAAGATAACCTAGCCCTGAACTATGTAGGGCTTTAAAGGTAATAACCAACACCTTGAATTGTGACCGGAGACCAATAGGGAGCCAGTGCAGCTTGCGGAGAATTGGTGTAATGTGGGTGTACCTAGGTTACGTTTGTGGTGGTATTTCTCTGTCAAAGAGGTTGATTATCATGGGCTTGGATAAAGTTTCCAGCGAATCTAAAATGAACCTGCTGATTCAACCTATTGTTGTTGTTATTGTCCAACCCATTGCAACCCCATGGGCAACGTTCCTCCAGGCCTTCCTGTCCGCTGCCATCCTCTGGAGTCCATTTCAGCTTCAGTGACTCCATCCAGCCACCTCGTTCTCTGTCATCCCCTTCTTCTTTTGCCCTCAATCGTTCCCAACATTAGGCTTTTCTCCAGTGAGTCCTTCCTTCTCATTAGGTGGCCAAAATATTTAAGTTTCAACCTATGCATGAGACAAAAGCTTGCTTTGGCTTTTTTCCAATCAGCCTCTCTGGGACAGGTAATTCTGCAGGTTCTCCAAATTAATCCACATCCAGTGTAGAGATAAGGCAGCATAACACCCTCCAGCAAATGGCGCCCCCCCCCCCACCCCCCCCCCCCAACCCCACAACTAGAAATCACGCAGAAACCTAGCTGGGAACTTGATCTGAAGATGGATAATTCTGTTTCTACTGCCGGGGTGCGAATGGCTGCAGCGTGTGCAATGAATTACCACACCCAACACAATTACAGACTAGAACAGCTTGCCTTCATAGGAGGCTGTCTGTGGAATTTTAACAGGAGACGGATACTCCTTCCAAATCGGAAATGGACAAAGAGTTTCTAATTTTAATTCACAAAGAACATGTTTGTGATGATCAGAGTTTAGGAAAACATTATGAATAAATCTTGGAGATCCTGGGCCTGGCCTCTTCACCATGTTCCTTGCACCTTGGTGCAGTTCACTCTGCACACAGCACGGCTCTCAGTAGGACACAAGGCAGGCTTTGTTTTCCTGTGCAGCAAATGCTCCGTCCCCGTGTTTTTGACACCTTTGACCTGGCACTCTCGCTGCCTTGACTCTCCTTTCCACTTGCACGGACGTTTCCCTCGCCGAGGCAAAAGAGCCTGTTGCTGGCAGGTGCACCGTGGCTTGTCTCTGGTGGCCGGACCTTGTCCATGGAGTTGCATTCCTGTGGGTGGAGGCAGCTCCCCGCTGCTTGGCTGCTGGAGCACTTGCTGTGCAAAAGCAACTTGTGCCAGGGCCAAAATCTTCCAGAGAAATAAAATAAACACAGTTCTAAATGGAGGCAGGAATGAATGAAGTAACATGGAAGGTATGATGCTGTTCCACCCCACTTGGCCCCGCCTCCCCCACCTCCCCCCCCCCCCCAAACAGCTTCATCCAAAGTCCACAGACATTCTCCCAAGAGAGAGTTTCAGGGGGGAGGGCGGGGTAGAGGGGAAGGGGAGACTGCTGGGGTAAATCAGGATGGCTTGGCCTTTTTTCAGAAAGGGCCTCTCTTAGATAATGTCATTTGTGGAATTGGTGGTGCATGAATTGGTGCCAATGTCTGAGGCTGTTCTAGAGCAGGAAAGTCCAGGCTGACTGTGAGAGTTATTCCCATTTTTCAAGGAGAGATCCTCTAAGCCGGGTGTCTGCAACCTGCGGCTCTGGAGCCACATGTGGCTCTTTGGTCCCCCCTGTTGTGGCTCCCTGTTGGCTGAACCAACCACTGGCTGGCCCCTCGCCCTCCCCTCCCAGTCACTACTTGCCTGGCCTGAGAAGGCAATGGAGACTTGCTCCATATTTATTTATTATTTATTATTTATTTATTATTGTGATTTTTATGCCGCCTTTCTCCCTGGGGACTCAAGGCGGCTTACAAAATGACAACTTCAATACAAATCACAATGAAAAAATTAAAATCAGCAACCCAATTAAAACAGTTTAAAATTATAACAGTGTACCCCCAAACAGATCAGTTTAGTTGACGGAAGAGCCACGTCTTCAGCTCGTGACAGAAGGAAAGAAGGTCAGGGGCTATCCTGAGCTCAGTGGGCAATCCATTCCAGAGGGTCGGGGCTCCCACAGAGAACGCCCTCCTCCTGGGGGCTGTCAGCCGACACTGTTTGGCTGACAGCACCCTGAGGAGGCCGACTCTGTGAGAGCTCACAGGATGATGGGAGAGCGGCTGGAGCTGGTCCTACAAGTACCCCGGGCCTCAGCCATGAAGCCATATCCCAGAGCGGGAGTGAAGTTCCCCTGTACTTACAGGTACTTGCAGGTGTTTCTTCCGGCCCTTGTTGGTGCTGCGCACATCTTGGTCATTCAGGGAGACGCGTGACTTGCTCTCTGCCCCAAGACACTGGCTCGGCCTGGCTGCGGCCGACATCACTGCTGTTGCCACCTCCATAGCCTGCCCACTGCTCTCACAGCGCCTTGCACAGCACGGTTAAATTTAGCGCGCTTCACAATGGGGGAGATGGTGTCCCCTCCTCCTCCTGGAGCCCATTACAATGTAGACCATCAGTTGCAACTGGGCTGGGCCAGTGTCTTGGGCCGGAGAGCAAGTTGCGCATCTCCCCAAGCGACCGAGGTGCGCACAGCACCAACAAGGGCCGGAAGAAGTGCCTGAGAGATATGGCAAGTACAGGGGTACTTCACTCCTGCTCTGGAATATGCAGAGAGTCTCCATTCCCCGCCATCGCCCTTACCTTCTCAGGCCAGGTGGGGAGTGACTGGGAGGGGGGGGCGAGGGGCCAGCCAGTGGTTGGTTCAGCCGACAGGGAGTCACAGCAGGGGGACGAAAGAACCGCATGTGGCTCCGGAGCCACAGGTTGCAAACACCCGGCTTAGAGAATCGCTCCTTGAAAAATGGGAAGTGTGGGAGCTGCTTTGAGCTTCCAGAGAAGAAGTTGGGATATAAATCTATCCTCACTTTCATCTCATCTTCATCTCTTCGCTGCTTTTGTAGGAGGAAGAGGAAGGGCAGATCTTAACAGCCCTCTGGGGTAAGCCAGGTAGATGATCTAATTCTACTTTATTGTAAAGCAACATTCACAGAATCTTGCAAGTCTGAAGGGACAACTTTCTGCTGCCATTTTTAACCATCTGTTCAGTTAGGGAGGGTTCATCTTCAGTTTCTTTTTCTGACTGTTACCTCTCTTATCTGATCGTTTCCTAGGACTTCAAAGTTTCCTAGGACTTTCTTAGGACATCCACATTTTCCATTACAGATCAGGATGTCTCTGGTGCAGTGTCATCATCTCCCATCTATATCCACAGGGCTACTTATAGCCCTGAATCCTTTGTTGTCATTTTAGGGCAAAAATGGGTGATACACCATCCCATCATTTTGGAGTGGGAGATATATGAAGTAGATTTAGTCTGACCCAGCAGCGTTCTCATTAGCATGAGTTAGAAGTGAAAATCTAATGCTCTGAGACAGTCTTCTGCGAAGTATCAATTACAGGAAAGCAAAAACAACCAGAGACCTATTATTTTCATGGCCTATTTTTGAGTTATCCAGAGGCCTCTGGATGACTTCTATAGGAACACAGATGATATATTTGATGGGCCTTTGGTCTCGTCCACCAAGATTCTTCTTAAACGTTTATACCATAATTCCATCCAAGCCAACAAAAAGAATATGAGACCTTTGGCGTAAAAATAGGGCTTTACAAGTCCCAATGAGTGTCAACAGTTTGTGAAACCAGGAGAGAAACAGTGATTAGTTCCAGAAATCAGAGTTGTGAACTATTTTATTGTTTGCCTAAAGGAGGCAACACCATCAAAGTTGGCCTTCCCAGTTCTCTCTCTCAAGTATAGACATTATTGCGCCTCCCTCTTCCACAGCATTTCACTTTGGATGGTAGCATCCAGAACCTCTCCTCAGGGACTCAACCCACATTTAGACTCCTCTGCTGATATTGAGCCTTCTATATGCCAGACTCCTTGTCCAAGCTGTCTCCTAGACTTCCCATCCTCGTGCAGGGGACAAATTTGACATCTTTCCTTTGTCCAAATTTTGCCTAAGCAACATCGTGCTTGGGTGAAGGAAACTCCTTAGTTTCTTACCACTGATTACCAATCCATGATCTCATTCTGAATTACCCAAGTTCATGTCTCCGTCTGGCTTCTTTCCAAGTCTCTTCTGTATAGCATGAAGGAGGAATTTCTGTCATACACCAAATAATCAGAAATGTGCAAGGACAAGACTTTGTAGAATTTTCATATACTTCATCTCGTGAGATGATCAGGTGTGTGCATAAAAACCATAATTAGTAATGAAGGGAGGGAGGGCGAGATTTTGGAATTTTCTAAGGTATTTCTTTCAACTCCATACACCTAGAAGTCTCTCAGCTTTGTGAGTGGTTCCATTTCCCCCTTTAAATTCTTCCTTAAAATGTACAACCTCTTGACTTTTGTCATAAAAGTGAAACTAACCGCAAAGATGTGGCACTGTTCCTACCCATACATATCGCTTTCCTCATCCCTTATTTCCTTCTCTCCTTTCTGATATGGGTTAGCAGCTGCAGATCCTTGGGCCAAATCCAGCCTTCGAAGGAGATTTTTGGAACAGAATTTAATTCACTGGCAGATTACTTTAAATACCTTTGCCTAGTATTTAAATGGTAATATAGATTCCTTGGAAAACTAGATTAAACTATCATAAACAATGTTTTCATATCCTTTTATGCTTGTATGTATACTTTCCTTTCCCTTCCAATAACTAAGCCCTAAGTGGCTCGATGAACAATTTAATTGTATCATTAAATCATTACCAATCATTTAGCAATCCAAACCAAATTAAATAAAAAAAGGATTCAAGAGCTAGGAAGTATTAACCAATTAAATTAAGAAATATATTACAACTATTCCAAATGTTCAATTAAATCTTAAAGTACAAATGTTTGCATTATTAATGGAATAATAGACTATTGAAAGACAAAATATGGCTAAACGGAAGATAAAGGATGACCTTGGAAAATACACCATAGTTTACCTTCTACAGCAGGGCTGTCAAATTCCTGGCCTGCAGGCCGGATGTGTCCCGCACTGGCTACGCCCACGCCCGGTTTAGCAAAGGGGCGGGGGGGGGGGAAGTCCGATATGTCACATGACACCGCCATGATGACGTGAGTTTGACACCCCTGTTCTACAGCCTGACAGTGTTGCTCAACCTCAGCAACTTGTTGTGTAGACTTCAACTCCCAGCATTCCATACATCTTAAAGTTGCTGAGATTGGGAAAGATTGGTTTAAGTTAAAGGAAAGAGCCAAAGAGCTGGAAGGCAGGTATCGGTGAGATTTCCAAGTCTCCAGCTCTGTGAAACTCCAACCCCTCCAATTACAAAACGAGCTTGGGGGCACAATCATGTGAATCCAGGGATGCAATCTCCCAGAAGGAATAGTGCCAAGACTATGTGAAAAAGTATTCCAAACCTGGCATGAGCACAGAGGGGGCCACTCCTTCCAATAAAGGAGTTTGTCAATACTAGTGGCATCCTATGGCCCTACCATTAATTTTGATATGATATAGGAACATCTGTTTCCCATATTCTGTGGTGGATATTTCTGTCCTCTATGAGTCCTTCCCTGCCACTGCCTCAAAAGGGTATCTGTTTGCTTTCTCTGGATCTCCTCCAAGGGGATGAGGAATAATAAGGGGTCATTGACCCTACGCCATTGCCTTTGGATACACTACATGCAACTCTTCCCAAATAGACAATCTTAATTTACACTCAGGGCTTTTTCTAAGTAGTTGTTTGAGTCCTTGGCTCTTTCTCCCGAAATTCTCAATCTACCTCATTCCTTCTGCGTGGCAAGTGTAAAGCTCATCAACATTCCAGTGTAATAAAGATTTGGGAGGTAGAGGGGGGAGGAAGGTACAGCAAGTACTTACATAGTTGGGAAAAACTACTTTGCTCGAGCTGAGCGCCAATACAAAACTTGGGAGTTCTTTGACAAACCAGCTGCAGGCAGAGCCTGGCTAAAAAGCTCTGGATCCCCATGATGTGTCCAGATGGGGCATTTGCTGGCAATTCCCCCTTGCTCTCCTGGCCAAGTTACCATGTTGGATTTTTCGTACATGCCTAATCAACACTCATGCATGAGAGTTGATTTTTCTGTAATGCTTTCATGCTCCCTGAGCAGAACAGTGTTTCTGAATCTAGGGTCTCTGCGATGAGAGAATGCCGCCTCTAATAAGTATATATGCAGTAGTAGACATAGTGTATGGGCTGATCTTTATATTTATTTATTTAGTTAGTTAGTTAGTTAGTTAGTTAGTTTATTATATCCTATGAATTCTAGTTGTGCTCATATTGTTCCCTAACCTAGATATTTTCCCCCATTTTTTATTCCTACTTCATGTAGGGTAACTTTGGATATGAAAATAACTGTCTGAAGGTCATCCAGCAAACTTCAAATCCTGGTGTGGCCTTGAACCACGATCTCTTGGAAGATTCAGAGATTGGCTTTGTGTCAGGAACAGGGTAGAGCTCTCCACGTCTACGGTTCTGTGTTTATGCTGCCCTATAGACTAGGAGAAAGAACATTATAGCATAATCATGCACTAAAAATTTAGGAATGAACTGATTTTCTAATACTCTAATCAGTTTTTTATTTTGTTTTGCAAAAAACAACCTTTTGTTTTTATTGTACAGTATTCTTTCATCTCTCTCCATCCATCCATCCATCCATCCATCCATCATCCATCTATCATCTATCTACCTACCTATCTATCTATCTATCTATCATCCATCCATCTTTCTACCTACCTATCTACCTACCCATCCATCCATCCATCCATCCATCCATCATCCATCCATCCATCCATCCATCCATCTATCTATCTATCCATCCATTTACAATCCATCCATCTATCTATCTATCTATCTCTACCTACCTACCTACCTACCTACCTATCTATCGATCGATCGATCCATCCATCCATCCATCCATCCATCCATCCATCCATCCATCCCTTTTCTCTTCCAATCTTTTTGCACTTTCTATTTTTTCTTGTTTATATTCTCCTTAGTTTGTGTTTGGGTTTTGTCTTTATAAACTTCAATAAAATATTATTTTTTTAAAAAAAGAGAGAAAAGGATTACATGACAGACTAAAGGGGAAAACAGTTCACTTTTAAATGAAGCCAATTTTATACCATAAGAGCTGTGGTTTCCAAACTGAGCACCACAGTACCACTGGGTGCAACAGATGACTCACAGGGGTGCCTCAGGATATTTTAAATTGGGACCTAACTACCTCATAAATGGAACAATGATGTATTTCTTTTGGCCTAAGGGCATCATGAATAAATTATTGAGACACAAAGAACACTGAGAATTGAGAAAGTCTGGGCACTTCTGCAATGGAGTTTTGTCTTTCGAACAGAGTTTCTGAGATTTTTTTTAAAGCGAAGAGATTCTGCAGCCTGAATTAATGTAACAATCCTACTTTAAATAAAGAGCAATTAAACATAACCAACTCTTACATATTGCAAAAATCTGACAAAAGACATATTCTAATTCCTTAGGTAAAATGTTTCTTTCAACTTTAGTCCAATTCTAGGAAAACTGGTGACACGAATGTCTTCATCTCTTGGAGATATTTGGAAAAAAGAAGGGGTGGTAATAGAATTCACCTTTACCAGTTCTCTCTCTCTCCCTCCCTCTCCCTCTCCCTCTCCTTCCCGCTCTCTCTCTCATTTTATATGTTGCCCATCCTTTAGTGCTCTTGCAAGGAACATAAGCAGATTAGGCCTTGTTTGGAAAACTATATTAACATATCTCTTTGGAGCAGGGATAGGATTCATTTCATACCGAGTCAAAGATCTGAAGATGAGGTCAGTAATACCACTAAAAAGCCCAAAGCAAGAAGACAACATTCCTATGAGAAGCAGATGGCTCTGGTTCCCTTATTTTGTGTCTTGTGATTACAAGACATGCTCTGACTTTCTCTGTTGTTGGAGCACGGGAGAGCCAATAGTTAGTTCCAATGGAGTGTTGGTTTTAATTTGAAAGTTTAACCAGAAGAGCATTGGGAGCCTTTTGTATGGGGGCAATTGACTCAGCCCCCACATAAAGCAGCAGCATCCAAACATGTTTTAGTATTTGAAATATTCAGATGGATCAAAATTTTTAATTCAAGGCTAGAGAATGAATCAGTTGAAACATGATCACAAACATTATTTCAGTATGTTGCGATTCCTCCCACACTCCCATTTACTGGACCATTGACTTCAATGAGCAAAACATCATGGGAAAAAAAGGGGGGGGGGGAATCCACTGGCTTAGATTGCAATGAAAGAGGTTTGCAAAGAAAAAAAAATCTGCCCAATTCTCCTCCAGACATTTCAGAATTTTAAAAATTGCCCTATTGACAAACTTGATAATTAAAATCAATAGGAATATCCTGTTATCCAAAGTATTGGGAGACAGAATATAAAGTAGATTTTTAAATACTCGGGGAGTTAGCTAACTCTTTATAAGGCAACCACTTATTTATGTTTATATCTCAAGCAAGCAAGAATATGATCCTTCTGTGTGTTTTTTTCTGCTTCCAGTTCACACCTTTGGGGTGTTATGTTTATCCATTGTGTTTATGTTGTGTTTTACCTTTTTTTTTTGTCCTTGATATTTATATTTATTGGATGTTCATGAATTGATGATTTATACTTTTATTTTATTTTTATTTATTTATTTGTCAAGAAGGTATTAGGTAATAAGCATAAACGTGGATTGGATACTTGATTATAAAAGTTGCAGAGTTAAATCACTGAGTCTTAAGGGGCAGGGTTGTTTTTGTCGAACAGCCTTAATGACCTTTTCCTTCTCAAAACTATTCCAGAAATTGCTATATGTAAAATAGTTATTTAAAAAAAATCTAACAAGGGAGCAAGACCAAAAACTAACAAACAGCTAAGCAGCGGACAGCAAAGAAAATAAGCAGGGAAATTCAAAACTGGCACTCCCTCTGTTCCTGTCAAAAGTGCTTAGAAGCAGAATGGTTTTTGAACCTTTCTCCAAAAATAAGAATGAGAAGAAGTTGGATGAGGCTCTTCAGGGAAGGGAGTCATAAACTCTGGGTACCAGCTTTGCAGAAAAGCAGCCCCTGAAGAGGAGAACTACAGGCGATGTGGTGAAAAAAACTTCTTAATTGTTAGCCACACATTTATACCAATATACTGCTTAAAATAATGTTTTTGCAATCCAAAAACACGTTGGAACAAAATTATGACTCTAATTCTCACAGTCCATTTACTACAGCACAAAGTCATTTTTAACTATTTCTAAGATCTAATCCAGGGGTCAGCAACCTGCGGCTCTGGAGCTGCATGTGGCTCTTTCACCCTTGTGCTGTGGCACCCTATCCACTCAAAAAATTACTCACAGTTGCCAATGTGTGACACTTGCCAGCACATGATTTATTGAGCTTTTTAACCCCCGGTAGGCCAATCATGGATAAATCCACAAAAAAAAAAGTTTCAGAAGAAAACAGAAGAAATTCAACTACATATGCTAGTTTTGTGGCCACTCAAGAAATAGTCAGGCATGGGAAGGGTTTCGTGGCTCCCAGTGTTTTCTTTTCTGTGGAAAACAGGTCCAACTGGCTCTTTGAGTGTTTAAGGTTGCAGACCTCTGATCTAGTCAGAACTGAAGAAGCTTCTTGGATGAGAAGCAAAATGTCTTCAAGGAAAAACAAACGAAGTCCAGTTGCCTTTTAAAAAAAAACACTTTTGGGACAACCATGACCTGGATGACTGAGAATCTCCATAGACTATTTTTGAGATGTGACCTCACGGAGGTTACTCCATGCCTCTCCAAACTCCCGGTGAAGTACCTAGAACCATATTGAAGCAAGTATCAGAAAGAAACTCAACTAACCCTGTCTTGATAACATAGGACAGTGAAATGTGCAGAGGCTTTTGATATTAGAATATCCTAGAACAGTGATGGCTAACCTTTTTGCCGTCACGTGCCAAAAGCAGGGGGAGCATGGAGGGTCACGGGTGCGAGTGCCCACATCCATAATTCAATGCGCCCCGCCCTCCCACACATGACCCCATGACCCCCACACACTTCCCCCTGATTTTGGCACATGATGGAGGGCCCAGGCCCGGGAGGCCCGTTTTTCCCCCTCCCCAGGCTCCAGAGGCTTTCTAGGAGCCCGGGGAGGGCAAAACAGCCTTCCCCATCCCCCCAGAGGCCAGTTTCCCGACTTCCGGTGGGACCGGAAGGCCTGAAAATCAGTTAGCTGGTGCGCACTGGAGCTGAGCTAGGACAACACTCGCGTGCCCACCAATATGGCTCCGTGTGCCACCTGTGGCACCCGTGCCATAGGTTCGCCATCACGGTCCTAGAATATTAGAACTGCCTGCCTTGAAGGGCTAATAGATTTGGACAATCTCTGGCAAGAAGGGTGATGGAATCAAATATAGTAATCTGTCCAGTCGACACAGCAAGCCTGCAGGAATGCCCCAACACTTTTCCATTGTTGGGCCCTGAATTCCTATAGGTTTTAGCTTTGGATGCAAAAAACCCATCAAAAACATCCTCAAAAAAGCACAGCAAAGAATGTTCTTTCTGCGCCAACTCTGGAAGCTCAAACTGCCCAAGGAGCTGCTGATACAGCTCTACAGAGGAATTATTGAGTTTTGTCATCTGCACCTCTATAAACTGTCTGGTTTGGTTCTGCAACCCAACGAGACAGACACAGACTTCAGAGGATAATTAGAACTGCAGGAAAAACAATCACTACCAACCTGCCTTCCATTGAGGGCCTGTATACTGCATGAGTCAAAAAGAAGGCTGTGAAAATATTTACAGACCCCTCGCATCCTGGACATAAACTGTTTCAACTCCTACCCTCAAAGCAACACTATAGAGCAGTGATGGCTAACCTTTTTGCCGTCACGTGCCAAAAGCGGGGGGAGCGGGGGGGGGTCGTGGGTGCGGGTGCCCACATCCATAATTCAATGCGCCCCACCCTCCCATGCATGCACACGTGACCCCCCACAGTTCCCCCTGCTTTTGGCACGCGATGGCACGGTGGGCCCAGAGGCCCATTTTTACCCCTCCCCAGGCTCCAGAGGCTTTCTAGGAGTCTGGGGAGGTCAAAAACAACCTTCCCCATCCCCCCGGAGAACTTCTGGAGGCCGGAAACAGCCAGTTTCCCAGCTTCCGGTGGGACCGGAAGGCCTGAAAATCAGTTGGCCGGTGCGCACATGCGCGCTGGAGCTGAGCTAGAGCAACACTCGTGTGCTCACCAATATGGCTCCACGTGCCGCCTGTGGCACCCGTGCCATAGGTTCGCCATCACGGCTATAGAGGACTGCACACCAGAACAACTAGACACAAGAACAGTTTTTTCCCCGAACAACATCACCCTGCTAAACAAATAATTCCCTCAACACTGTCAAACTATTCACTAAGTCTGCATTATATTACTATTAATCTTCTCATTGTTCCTATCACCCATCTCCTCCCACTTATGACTGTAAGACTGGAACTTATTGCTGTATCCTTACGATTTATATTGATTGTTTCCTAGTATGATTTGATTTCTTATTTGTGCCCTATGACTATCATTAAGTGTTGTACCTTATGATTCTTGACAAATGTATCTTTTCTTTTTATGTACACTGAGAGCATATGCACCAAAGACAAATTCCTTGTGTGTCCAATCATACTTGGCCAATAAACAATTCTATCTATCTATCTATCTATCTATCTATCTATCTATCTATCTATCTA
>WNWU01000013.1:6900985-6923973 GCA_012654045.1 Ptyas mucosa
CTATCTATCTATCTATCTATCTATCTATCTATCTATCTATCTATCTAACATTAAGACTGTGGAATATTAAACTCCTAGGAGAGAAAAAACTGATTTCTAAAGAAATGCCATTTGGTGTATGGATATATAGAATGTATGCAGGAGAGATTTTTTTAAAGTAGGGAAAGCACATCATACACACAAACACATACACACACAACATAGCACAGCACAACACAACCCACAGAGAGAAATGGGAGGTAGGAGAGAGAAGCAGTTCTTTGCTTGACCAAAAAAATAATGCACAGAGAAGGTGGCTCCAGGAAGGAGAAACAGAGAGACAAGAGAGATGCAAGAGCCCTGGGAGTGCTTGTTAGGGATTCTCTCTATAACAAAGGCTGCTGCTCCTCCTATGAAAATTCAAAGGACCCACAACCTCTAGTAATAAAAGTCAAGGAGAACAGTGAAAAAAATGGGACTACAATTAAATATAAAGAAGGGAGAACATTCAACCAGTGGAACAGCTTGCCATCAGATGTTGTAGGGGCTTCACCACTGAAGGTTTTTAAGAAAAGCCTGGACAGCCACCTGTCTGAAATAGTATAGGGTCTTAAGCAGGGTTGGGCTAGAAGACTTCCGAGGTCCCTTCCTGCTCTATTCTGATTAAACAGGGTGTCAAGCCCTGCTATCTTTTGCATTGGGCCTTCAGGCCTGCCACATTTACTACTGTGGGAATTTGGGAGGGGGGATTGTATGGAGCATGGGTGATATATAGTCATAATAACATTCCTTTCTCAGAGAGTTAAGGACATCTTGCCCTGCACCTGGAGGGTTGGAACTGGGAGGCATCTCCAGTTGGGATGGTGCTTGATTGGACCATGTGATGGACATGTGGGTGCTGGGCAGGGACTTGAACTTTTCTTTGAGTGGGGAAAACCTGGAAGCTTTCAGATTCAGGTTTTCCCAGATGTGCCAATATGACATCTCTAATACAATGGAACTTTGAGGAACTTCAAGTCTCAGAGTTTTCTTTTGTTGGGGATGTTACTTGGAACTCTGACAAAGGGGTTTGGACTAGAAGACCTCCAGGGTCCTTCCAACTTTCTTACTCTGCTATTATGAAGTGGTAGAGAGCAACCATCAGTAGCAAAGGAAGAAGCAGTCAAGAAATATGCTGCAGACTATGCCAATATAGAACAGCCCTGAAAGCCTTGGAAAAGATATTCAGTTGCCTATACAGACAAAAATCGGAATCATGCAAGCCACAAAATACCCTGTTGACAATCTACACAAGTGAAAGTTAGATTTTGAAAAAGCAGGATAGAAAAAATATTGACGCTTTCAAATTTTGGTGTTGGAGAAGATTTCTGAAAATACTATGGAGAGCCAAGAAAACAAATAGATCATCAAACAAATCAGATACCTTACTCAAGGCACAAATGATTGGTTCGATTTGTCCTATTTTGGGGCATATTATGCAACAATCTAGCTCTCTGGAAAAGGCTCCAGTGTTGGGACAGATGGAAGGAAAGAGAATAACCATCAGCAAGGTGAATGGACTCAGTTAGTGATGGCTCCCCTACTTGAAGATCTGAAAGACTCACATTAGGAACTGGCTATCATGGAGAAAATCTATCTATGTAGTCCACAAGAGTTGACACCAACCTGATGGCAATATTGAATAATCAATATTTTAATAATTCTGGCAAACTGTTTTGATGGAAAAGAGCTGTTTGGCCCAAGAATATTAATCTTCTATTTTTCTGACCAGTCAAATCAGACCTATTAAAAGAGTTCACAGATGTTGCTATTTAGGAGAGGTAGATTAATGCAAATTGGATTCAGATTAATTCCTACCTCCAACTCAGTAAATAATACAAATTAAAGCCAAATAATTAAATAATAAAGTTGAACCATCATTGATGTTCAGAAGATTGTGTTTGCTCCAGGGGTGAAATCCAGCAGGTTCTGACAGGTTCTGGAGAACCGGGAGCGGAAATTTTGAGTAATTCAGAGAACCAGCAAATGCCACCTCTGGCTGGCCCCAGAGTGGGGTGGGAATGGAGATTAAGTAGTATCCTTCCCCTGCCACGCTCACCAAGCCACGCCCACCACATCCACCAAGCCACACACACAGAACCGGTAGTAAAAAAATTTGGATTTCACCACTGGTTTGCTGGCTGGCCTACTAATAGATAATGCTGGGTGGGAAGGGAAATGACAACACGGGGTACACCAATTGCTCCTCAGAATACCACATATGAAATTGTGTGAGGACAGCAACACTGCCCAATGTCACTGGTGAGAAGTGGGAAAGCTAGATTGTGGGAGCAGTGTAATGTATGTTGATATAATTTCCTCCTAATTCAAGAATGGGAAAAGAAAACACATTGATCTAACTGTGGGAAAGAACATCCTGTCTGTCATTCTGCAGGATAACTCTTCAAAAACTGAAAGAAAAGGACTAAACTCAATGCGAGACATAGAGATTAAAAATGGTCTGGATCAGGCTGGGTGCTGTGGAGAAAAACATTTCAGGAAAAAAATATCCCAAGGCATCCCATTGGGAGACGCAGTTGGCAGTAATGTGGAATGCAACCAACTCCTTTATTTTAAACCCCCTCCCTCCTTTCGGATCACGGGATCCATGGTGGAGTATATGCTTTGTAGTGCACACACATACACATACATGCAAAGATGCAATATAAGAGGAAAGCAGAAACACACAATTGCACCTACCCATATACTACCAAGATTAGACTCTCTCACACACAATTAGTGCGCAAAGGTACACACATTTTGATTATTATTTGGGGACAAAATATACACACATATACAGATGCCACAGAATAAAAAACAGATACTTCCTACTGCTTGTAAAGGTGTAGAAAGAAATCCCAAAAGCCATGGTATCCCTCACATGTTTCTTTTTTTTTAAGTGATTTAACTATTTGGTCACTTTAACAATATGGAGAATCTCTGGAGTGTAGTTGATTGCTGATGACTCAGCTGTGTAGAAGGGCAGTTGGTAGTTGATGACTCCGCAGTATGATGGCAACAATAGCTAGTATGATATTGGGTTAAATTCATTAGAATTGTTGTTGCCAAGTCATGGGAAATAATTATTCTGCAGATGTCACCTAAAGCATAGGGTTGCAGCTCTAAACATAGAAAAGAAGGAGGAAAAAAATAATTGGAGAGAAAGAATACATTTATATGTGATTTTTCTGAAGTCAGGAGTCAACTCAGGCAATTAAAATCCATAGTTTTATCACTTAACAAATCAAAAAGTCTCTTTACTTTTCTGGCAACATAAATGACTTTAAGTTACATGTTAAGACCAGCTCATTGTTTGGTCATTGCTTGAGTCCAAATCTTTATAAAACAATAATCTCTACTGGTCTATAAAATCTGTACTGAAACTTAGCCTAACTTCTCAAGGATAATTTATGGCTCAGTTAATACATACTTGAAGGGAAAAGTAGGCTCCACTTGAACACTGAATTTTAAACCTGCTATATCCCAGGACAACCCATTACATCATCTTCTCTACTGTTATGTTTGAATGGCAATGGCTTTCAAAGGCTTCAGATACCATATTCCACATAATTCCTAATAGAAATTGGTTTAACTAGAGTTGCCAGGCCTCAGACCTGCTCACTGGAACATTGCATTGGATTACGCCACTATCACCATCATTTTCAACTCAGAAAACCATGACAGATTTTTGTCAGCACTTTATGACAAATATTATCTTCCAGCATTCATTGTATTCACTGCTTCTTTGAAAAGATCGGAATGGAGTGGCATAAAAACTCCATAAATTAATAAAATGAATAGAATGAATGAATGAAATACTATATCATATTAAGCATCCGCTGATTATGACTTGTTATTTCTTCAGAGGCTCAGGGCCTAAACACATCGCATTCTGGTAAAGGTTTTCTCAAAACACTGTACAAAATTAAACTATAAAATACTGCAGTCTAAAGCAGTAGATTAGTGTAAGTAGAAATTATTATTTTTTAAATGTGTATGTTCTTCTACACTACATTCCTAGTACATAGTATTTATGAAGAGTTATGAATCCTTTGAGCACAGGATATAGGTAAGAGAATTAATGTGCAATACTATTTGATATGATATCTTTTTGTTGGATTTATACCAATTTGGGTTTTTACGTGTTGGAACTTGAGGAGAGTGGTGACAAAAAACTACAAAAGAAAAGCTTTCGGTCAGATCAACTTGAGTTGTTTAGTCTGACCAAGATAGTTGTGTTTGACAGGGGAAATGAAGCGAACAATTATAAGTCATACATAAATGATTAAAAGTTTGAGCAAGTAAATGAATTTCTAGACTTGGGTAGAAAGTTTACTAAAATGTGAACATGGATGGAAACATTCTAAGAAGTTGAAATGCTTGCAGAAAGGTAGTGGATAGTTATGTGGTCTGTGGTGAGGAACAAAAGAAGCAAAAATGGCTACATAGGAGTGGGCTGCTGCCCACTTTGCTATGTGGAAATGAGAGTTGGGTGTGTAAAGAAAAACACAGAAGTAAATTAAATGCAGTGGAAATGCGGGTTTGTGGTAAAACAAGAAGGGATAAGGGCAAGAAAGAGCTGTACTGATGGAGTGAACACAACAATGAATTAATGGTAAGAAAGAAGCGTATTGAAGTGGTTTGGTTATACAGGAAGAATGAGTGAAGACAGAATTGTAAAATAAATATATAAAAGAAGAGTAAATGGGTCAAGAGGAGAAGAAAGACTAAGAATATTGTGGTTTGGAAGGAGCTGATATAGGTCTCAAAATGAGAGAGGTGAATGAAAAATAGTCCATGACTCAGTGAATGGATACAGTAGAAACTGAAGGCTATCGTAGTTCTTCTGCTGTGAACTATTGGCAAAAAGGAGCAGAGCAGCTCAATTGATGAATGGAAAGACATTTACTATCACTTACTTGCAAAAATTCTCTCACTATGTATAATTAGCTTAATCAAAAAGATTGGGCTGCTCCAAGTGGCAGTCTTGGGGCAATCTCAAGAATATTGGCTGCTTCTAAAGTCTCACTTTAGAGATCTAGACAACCTCATTTTCTGCATATTCCTATTGTAAATGGGTACAAACAGGTTCATCCAGCTTGTACCTCAAAAAGTACCTCTGGAAGATGTTTGAGCCACAAAGGGCATCCTTCTCCCTCTCCCCCCCTCTCCCCCCCTCACACACACACACACATCAGGGGTGCAATAGATACCACAATCCTCTTAAGCCATCTCTATTTCCATTTTCAACTGTTATTATTAGTTAATAAAAGTTTTTCCTGTTTCCATAATTAATAATATGCCTTTCTCTATCAGCCACTTCCATAAATCCATTCAGTGCTATTAGCCAACAAAACTTCATAGGGAATATGTGATTTGGGATGATTCTAGGCAGGGGTAAAATTCAGCAGGTTCTGACAGGTTCTGGAGAACCGGTAGTGGAAATTTTGAGTAGTTCGGAGAACCGGGCAAATACCACCTCTGGCTGGTCCCAGAGTGTGGGGGGGGATGGAGATTTTACAGTATCCTTCCCCTAGCACACCCACCAAGCCACGCCCACCAAGCCACACCACTCCCACCAATCCACGCCCACAGAATTGGTAATAAAAAAAATTGGATTTCGCCACTGATTCTAAGTATCCATATTTGAGCTTTATTCCCTATCTCATATTGAGAGGGCCACTACTGAACACACCAAGAATCCTTCTGGTCCAAGAATCCATTCTTATGCATTCTAGTTAATTCTGGAGAACTCATAAGCAGAGAATTAATTGTGTTGCTGCTTAATTTCAGCCTCTTACATTTAGAAGCAGATTGCCTCCTTATTTAGGACTGCATTAGACTCTTGTAGCATTTTTTTTTTCAATTTTTGGCCCCAATGTTTCCAAAACAGCTTTCAGATCAGGATGTCCTTAGATTACCATCTGAAAAAACAAAACAGAAAGGTGGGTAGAATTATTCAGGAGGGAAAAGGCAAATTAATTCTGAATTATTTCTAAGAAACATTCTTGGTAAACATCTTCATTTCTGTAAGGTGGAAAGAAGAAAGGTTTTGTCGGAATGATAGATCCTTAAGGCTTTAATTTTGGAGCAGGACAATAATACAGTATGAGGAAAGGAAGGAAGGAAGGAAACATGTCTGGTGGAGAAGAGATGTATATGAATATTTCATATTATAGTCTTACTATAATAGTGATAAAGGAGAGTACTATAAATCATAGACATAGGCAGAATGTCTTTTTTCTCTTTAGGGGACAGTTTTTAGACCAATAGAGACCACAACATCTTAAGTAGGTTGCTACGTAGGTCCCGCACTCCTTTCAAAAACTAAATATTATACTGTCAACTGAAAAAGACAGGGAATCTTACTAAGCCTCAAATCTTAACCCTAAAGAGACCCAGGGGATCAATATATCTGCAGCTGAACATGACCCTCCTAGATTTACTCTATACATGCATGCATACATACATATAATCTTTCCTTCTCCAATTGTTTCATCAAAAATTCCACTGCTCCATCAGCACAGAATTACCCTTGCTTTCCGTCCCCACCTCTTCCCCCTAAGCTATTTATGAGTACATTCTTACACTAGACAGGACATATTGGGGCTAAGGAAGAAGAAAAGAAAGAAATCTTAAACATGACACCAGAGCAGTATCATTTTTCTAAACATTTTGCAAATATTTCAGAGCCCAAAGGGCTTGCAAATGTTTTAAAGACACACTAAATGCCACATTGAAAGACAACATTTCAAAATACTCTTCCTCTCAAAAACACATTTCCAAATTCCACATTTCTCTCAGAATAATGAATCTCACAGAGCTGTTGCTGGGGGATATTGTCATAGGAGGAATCTTATGTCTGCTCCCTTAATCTCTTACATGTTGTTGTTGTTGTTAGTTGCGAAGTCGTGTCCAACCCATCACGACCCCACGGACAACATTCCTCCAGGCCTTCCTGTCTTCTACCATCCTCTGGAGTCCATTTAAGCTCACGTACTTCTTAGTTAATGATGATTATTGGGATCAGAATTTCCGTTGCTAAGAGATGTGGTTCTGAAGCACAATATCTCATCATGGCTTTGCAATGGCTGTTCTGGCAGTTCATTGTTAAGGAAACACAAAGTCAAGTGGTCACCATTTGCAACTTCCTGCCAGGTTCCCCATTGACTTTGCTTGTCAGAAATCAGCAGTGAAGAACTCAAATGGCAATCATGTGACCATGGGACACTGTGCTCATCATAATTGTGAGATGGTCCTGAGCCCCTGGATTGTGATCATGTGACTGTGGGAACATTGTGATAGCCGCAACTATGAGGACTATTCATAAATGCCACTTGTTCATCACTATTTTAAGTTTCAGTGGTTCTGAATGAGTGATTTTTAAGTGAAGACTACTATACCTCTATTAGGAAAAAAATAGAAGCAATCTATTTGGCTGGTTCATGTCAGAATTCAGAAGTTTTGATTTTTTTTTCAAGGTTCTCTAATATGTGCTCCGTAGGATTTTGCATCTGTCGAACCCTATTTTAAGCAAAATAGGAAAAGTGTCTGAAGAGCAGATTTTTACACTGATAGTCAAAGGAGACCTTGCTAGCTCTATCAAGTACAAAAGATAATGTTTCACTCCAGCAGGGTTGAATTTACATTAGATTCCTAATACTGCAAAAAGAGACTTGACAATTTCTTCCTTGTTCCATAAAATATTGCTGGTTTATTAAAAGTTATGTATTTATTTGCATTTATGTCCTGTCTTTCTGTATCAAGTACCCATGCCATCTAATAGAAACTAGATGCTGAAATAATAAAAAATGCTTGGTAATTAGTAGTAGCTGCTTGGCTACTACTGTGGCCAGTCATCTACTGCTACATTTGCACAATACATGTAACACACATTTTTAATTATTCTATTTTCTGGATTTGCATTTTACATGTAACAAAAAACAGGCTGGGTTGATATAATGTACCAAGGCATAAAAATATATGCATTTGCTAGATATACATATTATCTAGTTGACAGTATGGTGTAAACATAGCTTACTAGGAAAAGTGCATTAGAAGTGGTGGTATACAACAATTATATAGTTATTATATTAAAGGTAAAGGTAAAGGTTCCCCTTGCACATATGTGCTAGTCGTTCCCGACTCTAGGGGGCGGTGATCATCTCCATTTCAAAGTGGAAGAGCCAGCGCTGTCTGAAGACGTCTCCATGGTCATGTGGTCGGCATGACTAAACACCAAAGGCACATGGAATGCTGTTACCTTCCCACCAAAGGTGGTCCCTATTTTTCTACTTGCATTTTTTACGTGCTTTTGGACTGCTAGATTGGCAGAAGCTGGGACAAGTAACGGGAGCTCACCTCATTACGCGACACTAGGGATTCGAACCGCTGAACTGCCGACCTTTCGATCGACAAGCTCAGCGTCTTAGCCACTGAGCCACCGCGTCCCACCATAGTTATTATATTATTCAACGCCAATTTTCCATATTGTTGTATCTCTACATTGGTTAAATATTCTCATCCCATTTTTCTTCCAAAGGGTTGGGATAGGTGACAGACAGGAAGAGCTCTTGGGAAGAGAGCAACCATAATTACTTATGTCATGATAAGACAGTAGTTACTGTACAGTAGATTTTTGCGAAACACAGTACACCTTGAAGACTGTTCTAGCAATATAACTGATTTAATATATTATTAACTGGCAAAATGCCACTCGGAATGTATTTGTTATTGTTCAGACAATTTACATCGTTTCTAGTAAATCTCTGTTTTACAAAACTGTACCAGGAAAAAACCTAGCTGAAATTCCAAAGCCGGAATGTGGAATTGGGCTGCACGATGTTTGTAACAATACAGCTCAATATTATTGTATTATTAACACATGGAAGTGGAGAGAAGGTACAGTAGCTCAGAGCTAGGGGACTTTGTCATATTGTTTTTCCCCTCTTCTTCCCTTCCTGATGCTGAACTATGGGAAGATGTTGTGCTCTCAGTCTTTCTCAACCGTGACACCTTTAAGAGGTGTGGACTTCAACTCCCAGAATTCTCCAACATGTCAGTTGGAGAATTCTGGGAGTTGAAGTCCATGCCTCTTAAAAGTTGTTGAAGCTGAGAAACATGGTCTAGGTACAAATGGCACACGGCATTCCTGGATTGTGGAAACCTTTCCTTTGTTTATTTTGAAAATACTTAACCAACTCACACAATTGGAAAACGTTAGGGATGAGGAGGGGAACCTGATTCTAATGAGGGAATTCAATCCAATCAACTTCTTTTTATTCACAGGGTTAGCTGGTTCTTCAACAGTGTTTTGAATGCATCAAGTCATTCCCGAAGTATGAGATATTCTTTTTAATGGAGGAGGAAGTGACTTCACATCTGACCAGAAGTAGCCATTGTCTGCTTGGAAGGCATTTTGAGTCAGAGGCTTCCTGGGGACTTAGATTGTTTCCAGGGCACTTAACTTCTTTCCCTCAAGAAGATTGAAGCACATAGAAAATATCCCCATTCTTTCTCTCTCTCTCTCTCTCTCGCTTTCCAAAAAGAGATGAAGATGTTCTTGATTAAAGGAGTTAGCGTGAAATTAGCTCTAAATGGTTCAGTGTGTTGGAATGGACAGAATGCTGGCAACGGCGAAGGACAGCCACCCCTTCCCATTGTTCTTGTGCATGGTTCCTTTGTCCAGTGCCTTCAAGGCATCTCTCAAGGCTGGATGGGAGCTGGCAGATGTACTTACCTCTGGTTACCTCTTTGCAAGTTTTCCTCTAAGTTGTCATCAATTGGAGACATCTGTACACCAGGAAGCTCTGCAGACGGCATCAAAGCATGCCTTGTCTGTCATTTGATTGCCAAGAAGATCGAGCCAATCTTGTTCCTGGATCTTATCTTGTATCCGAGCAAGTTATGGATTGTTAAGGGTCGTGCAGGCATTTGTATCTTTCCTGCCGCATATATAAGTTGGAAAACAAACGAAAAGGCCACACACGCGGGCACAAATATGCATGGAGGAAAGGACTGGAGCTTTCAACCTCTGTTTCTGCATTGTTGGGATCAAGACTGTGCCCTGGAATCCATTCAAAAGAACATGGTGTAGATCAGAACATGTTCAACGTGAATAAAGAAATGAAGAAAATATTGGATCTAACCACTGGACTGAAATAATATATCCTTGATCCAGTAATTGGATCATTCATATATGCATACACAGTCATTACTGTGGATATATTGCCCAAACTTCAGTGTGGACCAAGAGTAGCCAAAAGCCTTAAAACTTATTTGGTTTTTTTTTAAGTCTCCCTTTTTCTCTCTCCCTCTTTAACCCCCAACCATGTGTGTGTTTGTGAGAGAGGGGGGGGGAGAGATGAAATAAACTATCTGTTGCATTGAGGAATGGGAAGATGGACCCAAAGCATGATGTTCTTGCACTTCACTGTCCTCAAATCTAGACAGAACCAGTTATTTTTAGGGACCAGAAAACAAGGGCTGTTGGAACATATGAGAACATGTTACAAAGCTGGAGGGAGAGATGTCTGAATGTAAATTCTTTTAATGAGAAACAAGAAGCAATAGGTGGTTAGAAATGGAATGAGATTTGGGAACACAAGGTGAAGGCAGGTGAAAATAAAGGAAGATGCTGCTCCATAGCTAAGGTATTTGGCTAGTTGTAGCTTTTGCTGTCACATCAACCTTGTGACTTGGCAACCTTAAGTGGGTCAAGGAGGGCCAAGGAGACGGGTTGGAATACGCATATTGATTCAAATCAACTCTCTCGTTCTTTGGCTATAGATTTCTGTTTAACTCAGATAGAATATAATTAAGATCTTAACCTAATTCCAAACCACAAAAGAAAAAGGGAAATTGTTGAAAACATAAAAAGAAAACTTTTGGAAACCTTCTTAGAATCATAGAGTTGGAAGAGACCATTTAGGCTGAGTCCAACCTTCAGCTCTATGTACAAATCCAAATTAAAGCATCTCTGAAAAATGTCTATAAATCCTTGAGAGTTTATATCTTTTATGATGTTGTTCCTTTCATATGGCCAAATCTTACTCCAATACTTCCAATACTTCATATCCACTGGGATATGCTTCCTTTGTTTAATGATGCAACAAATCAGTTGTACCTATGAGCGAATAACAGAATAAGGACATTAAGAATGACATGGATGGGTCCATTCAAAAGACCACCTAGCCCACCAGCCTGCTTCTCTTAATGGCCAACCAGGTGACCAAGGCTCCTCGCTGCAAGCAACAACACTTTCCCCCCCCTTCCTGTATTCAGAAATAGATTGCTTTCTGAACATAGAGATTATATTTACTTATTCTTGCTCTTGGCTGCTGACAGTCTTCATCTCCTCCAGAAATCCATTTAATCCTTTCTATAATAACATAAGAGAAGCCATGATGAGATAGATCAAAGGGGAATCCAGCAATCTACTTCCTATGGCAGTCAGCCAGATACCTCTGCAAAGTCTACAAGTACTTCAGGAAAGCAATAATCCTATCCCGCTGTTAATTATCCACAAAAGATAAATGTGAAGCACTTTAACGCTTTCAAAAACCATACAGATATAAATGCTTATTAATAATAATAAACATTACTCTCCCTTGATTATTTCTCTGAAAGTTGTCCCAGTTTTAGACAGATCTTCATGCTTGATTAAGAACCTGTAAAGTAAGGTGCTGGCCAATTCCCATAATTTTCAGAAATGGTCATCTGCTTGGAGAATTCTGGGATTTGAAACAGTCCGCACAACGGGAAGTTGCCAAGATTTGAAAATATTGTCCAAGGCCCACCCAAATTCTTTGCTTTGATTTCAAAAGCTCTTTGCAAGCAAATAATTCGGACCATCCTTCACAGGACACCTGTCAAGCAAAAAAAGAGAATGGTAGCCCACTTAGTTTTGGATCTCATGTCATCCCACCCCACTACTATTGAAAAGTGATGCAATTTAAACAGGTTGCTTCTGAAAACATCTTTGATGGGGGAAAAGGTTGGGTATGCCTGCTGTAGTCTACTTCTCATGTAAAACTTGAATCTTTGTCTACACGGATACCAGGTTGCATCTTGATGCTTACAGAATCCAATTGCACCCCTTTGTTCCTTGCAGAGGCATCAAGGCATCCAACCTGGCCCATTACTAAGGCGGGACAGTAAAATATAATCCAGGACAGTCACCTACTGGGGACACTTTAACCTGGACTGTATTCAATAATGATGATGTTGATGCTGTCATTGCTTATGTTACCCAGTTGGGAACTAAACATCTGCAATCAAACAACCAAGATCAAAGAGCATCAATCAAGACCTTTGTTTTACTTACTAGCCTAAATTAGTGTTTCCCAATCTCAGCAATTTTAAGAGGCATGGATTTTAGTTCCCAGCATGATGGCTGGAGAATTTTGGGAGTTGAAGTTCACACATCTTAAAGTTGCGGAGATTGGTAACTACTCACCTAAAGGCCTCCTCCCAAATCTGGGATTCTATGATCTCTCACTTCTACCATCAAGGTGAATGACTTGTTCAAAAGTTAAGGGGGGGAATGTAGTTTAGAGTCACAGGTGGGAGGGTCCCAGATAGCAAAGAGGCAAGGAAGCTTGGAGTCTGAGGAAAGAGGTGAAGGTGGATCCTTCCAAGCAATTTAGAGACTGTATTTTGCCAGACTGTTGCCATATTCTGGCAAAATTTGTATCAGTAAGTAAATACAATAAAGAAACTACTCAGAAGTAACTCCACATGCTGGGTTTTGGGTTCCTTGAGACAGATTGCTTTTGAAAGAGCAGTTCAGATTATTCTTCTCTGAACAGGAGTATCATACCTTGGGATCCTCAGACCCAAAAAGAAGAGATAGAGAGAGGGAGGGAGGGAGGGAGGGAGGGAGAGAAAGAGAGAGAGAGAGAGAGAGAGAGAAAGAAAGGGATGGGAGAGATCTATAGGAATGGGAAAGAGGATTGGCAGGTCTTCTGTGTTGAAAATAGGATTACAAATTTGCAAAAGTCAAGCTGGAGAAAATTCAAAAAATTACCATGAACAGCAGACATATTGGAGTTATATAAATAGGGTTGGGGGGAGACCAGCTACCAAGCAGGAATTGGTGGAGAAGACTTTTGGGCCAATCCCAAATACATAACGAATGGAGTTTATTATTTTGTCTTATTTTATTTCTACCAACGAGGACAAAATTATGGAAGGGAGCCACAGTCCACATAGCATGCAATGGCTCTGTCTGTCTATTTCAGATTCACAGCTCCTCTTGTCCCGGTATTAGGACAGGTAACAGAAACAGATATTTTTATTAAAAGTAAATTATCCCATTAAAAACCTATTAAAATTCATGGGAAGCTGATTCATTCTGGACTGGGAACAAGCATAAATGATTTATCTTAATTTGTGTGCTTTCACATAATTTTTTTGTTAAGCACTTCATTTGGGTGACATGTTCTTCACTTCACATGATCCCTGTTTGCTGATATTCTGTGTTCAGTTGGCTTAAGTAACACATTTGGTGTTGTTGACAAGGAGAGGCGGCTTTAGGGACACCAGCGGTAGAGATCATGTTCTACCATGAAAATGATGCTGGGAAAGAACCTGGCTGAAAGCCAGAGTCTTCCTTTGATACAGGGCTGGGAATTATGGAGATTGGAGTCTAACCTATCTGGAGGGGACCATATTCAAGAAGGCTGATTGGAATGTCATAGAGTGCTGGATCTGACAACAGATCTGACAACAGTAACTTCCTAGGATGTAGGATATCACAGAGGTTCTTATATAATAGCCAAATGTTAACAAGAGGAAAGGTCAAGGGCAGAAATGGACAAGCCTAACTCCTTCCCAAGTCCATAAACATTCCTTCGATTGTCTCTCCTAATTTCAATCCCTACTGAAGGGAGGGGGGGTGAAATGAGGGATAGAAATGTTGGCTCAGTTGTTCAAGAATGGCGTCACTGCCAAGCCATGGCGGCAAAGGAAGGGAAGACCAACAAAGACAAGAAAATAGCATGTGGTGTCCCAACAGTAGATGGGGAAGCATTACTCAACCAAACAAGACAGCTGTGCTGCATCTTTGGCTGTTTGTTTTTGTGGTCTTCCCTGGAATGGATGACTTTTCAAGAAACACCAACTCTACATATTTTGGGCACAGCGTCAAAAAGTATGTAGTACGGAGAATCCATCTTGGTTCAGGATACTACAGGAAATCTGGATGGTATAATCACAGCACAACTTTGAGCCAGCCTGTTTCTCAAGAACCCTCCAAATGTTTGAGGCAAGCCTTTGCATCCCATGGTGTGCATCTCGAATAATGCACAGGACCACTCTGCCCAAGAGATCGTCTGGGTGGGGCTGTAAACGGAGTGGGGGGGAGCTGCCAGAGGCAAATGAACTCATATCCTTTGGAAAAAATGAACAGGCAACAGCTGTTTACTCATTTGCTTAAGGCAATGGACATGAGGGCACTCATAGCTAACTAATTGCAGATTTTGAATGAACAAAAGGAACTGGATCTCTTTCTGTTACCACAATTGGCTTGTAGAACATTTTTTTCCTCTTTTCCCTCTGAGCAGTGACCTGCTGAGAATGTTGTATCAGAGAGAGAGACAGAGACAGAGAGACAGAGCAAGAGAGAGAGAGAGAGAACGAGACAGAGACAGAGACAGAAATATAGCAAGAGAGACAGAGAGAGAACGAGACAGAGACATAGACAGAGATATAGCAAGAGAGACAGAGAGAGACAGAGACAGAGACAGAGAGAGACACACAAACAGAGAGAGACAGAGAGACAAAGACAAAGACCAATTGAGAGACAGACAGATTTCCTGAATATTATTTGTATGTCTGTGAAGTCCCAGATTCAAATCTTCATAAGAATTGCCTTAAAAGATTGATCCATCTTGTCTGGCCCTGTGCTTGTAAAGGCAACCTGCTGCCTACAGCCACCAATGTTCCTATACATACCTCCCTTGGTGCCTGATAGAGTCCTCTCTCGTCTAAAGTAGAAAAGGATCTGTTTGGGGCCATGCAACAATGGCTGAGATTGTGCAATTCTTCGTAAATTCTGTAAATTCTGTGAGCAAGGTACATTGCTGCAAAGAGGGGGGGGGAGGGAGATGTTGGAACTCTTGCTCTGTTAAACCAGTATTTTTTAACCTTGGCAATTTTAAGATGTGTGGACTCCAACTCCCAGAAATCCCAGGGCAATTGCCATGACAGAATTTTCAATTCCCAGAATTCCCAGGGCAGCATTAATCAAAAAAGGAATAAGCTCCATTCCAAGTGTTTTGGGTAGGGCAGTGTTTCTCATGCTGGCTGGGGAATTCTGGGGGTTGAAGTCCTGATAGCTTAAAGTTGCCAAGTATGAAAAACACTGTTCAACAAAGGAATTTTTGAATGCAGTAAACTAGCATAGCCACAGGGTTACTCTTGGATGTCAACATTTACAGCATGTCATTATTTGGATCACCCAAGGGAGTATTAAAACAAGTATGCTCCCTCCTTTGGAATCCGAAATGAGCTCCACTGATTCTGCAGCATGATTGACCAGGTAAGTTACAAACCTAATAACGGTTTGCACAACATGGTAAACCTTCATAGTCTTAAACTGGGTTAGGTTAGTTTACCGTTCAATGTATTATGCAAATTCAGAAAATGGATTAAGTCGTAACCGAGTTAAACAGGTTATAAAAATATTTCTTACCTTTTCATATTGAGTAATATGTGGGTTTGCTTTTCGGGGATATTTGCAGCAGAAAGAAATATGGTAGAGCTTTGAAGGAAAGGGATAGGCAGTACCATTTTCCAGTCTAGGGGTGTATATGGGATCCATGTATTTAAATTATCGTTTATCAACTTGAGCAACTTGAAAATGTTCAAGTTGAGAAGACTTGAATATTTCAAGATTTCTAGGAGTTAAAGTCCGTACAAAATTGCCAAGGTTGATTTAGATAAACACAAACAAATGGCAGTCTCCTTGGAAGTCATTCTCGTGTGCTGATGATTTGTGGGAAAGGTTTTGGCTTAAGGGAGCGTGCAGACGTGATCTAGTCTAGCTCTAGTCAAAACTGGTACTGTCCAACCTATCACCTCAAGCCATCCTGCTTCCATCTTTTGCCAGGTGTTGTCCGAAAATGGAAGAGCTTTTGTTCTTCCTCCTAAGAGGAGCCATAGGAGCTTGGAAGAAGGCCCTCTGAGAGCTTGAGTCTCCTCATTGCTTCTCCACGTAGCTGTTCTGGCTGGTGGTGTATCATCCATCTCAAGTCTTGGCTCTCTTTCCTTCCAGATTCACCCAGCCAAGGTTAATCCGCAACGAATGAGCGAGTGAGTGCTTGGGCTGTGCGTATGTTGTATATTGCACATGCCAGGAATGTCTCACATACTTTTGAGGGACTGCAGCAACTTAGAGAAGTATATGAGTCATGCCATCCTGTGCCAGAAACCGTTCCCATGCAGAACTGGGAAGCAGGAGATCATAGAATAACTAAAGGTCCACCTAACTCAATATCCAGGAGTGGCCAACTACAGGTAGTCCTTGACTTATGACTGCAACTGAGATGGGAACTTCCATCATTAAGCAATTTGGTCATTAAATAAGTCATCATGTAATTGTATCTGGTTTTTATGAGGCTTTTAGTGCGGTCATTAAATGGCTCTGGCTTCCCCCATTGACTTTGCTTGTTGGAAGGTAATTGGCATATCACAAATGGCAGTCATGTGATCTGGGAACGTTGGAACTCTTGTAAATACATGCCGGTGGCCATGCCCAAATCACCATTATTTATTTATTTATTTATTTATTTATTGGTTCGATTTATATGCCGCCTTTCTCCGGAGACTCAGGGTGGCTTACAATGCGTTAAGCAATAGCCTTCATACTTTTGTATATACCTGTTTAGTAGGGCTTTCGGTCCTCCCTAAGCGGTGTTCTTTTTAATACAAAGTCAGCTTATTGCCCCCACAATCCGGGTTCTCATTTTACCTACCTTGGAAGGATGGAAGGCTGAGTCAACTTTGAGCCTGGTGAGATTCGAATTTGCAGTAATTGCAGGCAGCTAGTGCTACTTAACAGCACTTTAGTCTGCTGTGCCACCAAGGCTCTTAGGTGACTGCGGGGATGCTATCAGTGTGAAGACCAGTCGTAAGTCGCATTTTCAGCGCTTTTGTAACTTCAAGTGGTTGGTCATGAATGGCTATAAGCGAAGGTCTACTTGCGTGTACATCTAGGAGACCAATCAACCTGGTATTATTTTCATTTTTTATATATTTTAAAATAAAATACCTGTCCCTGGAAATTCAGTTGTCAATGATGTATCCTTATCCTAAAACATTCGTTCTGATTCACAATTTCCCCTCCCCCCAAAAATTTGTATCTGTAAGATAACAGATATTAATTCTTGGGGCAGCAAGTGATATATACTGGCTGTGTTTAAAGAAGATGTTTCAGCAGGTCAGCTAAAGACCTAACAGAAGCATCTGTATATACTAGGGGTGTCAAACTCGACTCCATTGAGGGCCGCATCAGGGTTGTGTTTCACCTTGGGGGGCCAGGGTGGGCGTGGCCAGGGTGGGTGTGGCCAGCTCGACGTCACTTGTGTCAGGGGCACCTGTGGCAGCCCGAGCGCTCTGCTAGGTAAACAGGCTCCTGAGCTCCATTTTTGGCTGTGACGGTCTCCTGCAACCCTCTGCCAGTGAAAACAGAGCTCGGGAGGGCCGCACACAGCCCTCCCGAGCTCTATTTTCACTGGCAGAGGGTTGCAGGAGGCCGTCACAGCCAAAAACAGAGCTCAGGAGCCTGTTTTCGCTGGCAGAGGCACCATGGGCTGATCCTTTGCTATTTCCAGGGCCAGATCTAAATACCCCGTAGGCCAGATCCAGCCCCTGGTCCTTGAGTTTGACCCTGGTATATACCATGCTGTTCTTGGTTATTGTTAACACCAGTGACCAATTTTGGTAATGGGATGTAGAATGACCTAGTAGGGGGAAGGAAGAGATGCTGCCTAGGGAACGGTCAGATAAGGGAGACCATAGTCCACACCTGCATAATAGGCAAGAAAATAAGGCTCGGAAGGTCCCCACACACACCAGTTCTCAGGCTGTAAAGAAACCAGCGGGAGGTTTGTACTTTCAGACTTGCAAAATTCTCTTAATGTAGCCTTGCAATAAAGTAGAATTAGATCATCTGGTCTTGTTTCCTGTCTGGTCTACCTGGGAAGGCTGACAATTTTTTTTTATTGTTTATTGTAGAAACCCAACCCATCTTATTAGCTTTTGGATGAATGTTTTGGGCAAACCTAGACGATGGGATAATGCCATCAGAAGGCTCAGCATGCTGTGTGAATGTAACCCTTACGTATCAGAACTTTAAAACTTTTAGAAATTTCTTGAGGCGTTGTTGGACAAATACAGAATTAGGTAAGGAGTTCAAATCCTATCCGTACGAGGCCAAAGACATGCAGCAAGTTTTTCTCCTCTGAACAGAAGACACTTTATAAATCAATTCTCCAGCCATATCTCTGGCCAGCTTGTCCGGAGGGGAAACCAGGAGCTAATTCTGGTAACAGGGATCCTATAACTGCTCAACAATCTCTGATTTTGATCCATTTAAATATTCACAATGGGGTTATCATGCTGTGTTTCATTACTATTACTATTACTCATCCTGTTTCTGTTGCTTGCATCCTCCTTCCTTTCTTAAATCCATTTCAATGCTTCAATCCTCACTGCCACAAACTCCAAATAAACAGAACCATAGATCTTCCAGATCAGGGCTTTAATCCACTCAACCATTAGAGGGCAGCAAAGAGATAGTTTTCCTGTGTGTCTTTGCTGCCATCTAGTGGTATCAAGATATTTGTAGCTCAACTCTTACAGCCCTACATAGAATAGTTGGTCAAGTTTTATTTTTATTGAATTTAGTACAGGAAGAACAGCAATATTTGCATTTAGTAATGGGTTTAAAATTACAGCAAAAAAGTTCAGTATTTAGGAATATATCTGACAAAAATAATAAAGATTGATTTAAAAACGTATAAAGCTGGAAAAGTTGAATAGCAGATACTTCTAAACGGAAAAAACTAAAACTGTCATGGTTAAGAAGTACTTCAGCTATTAAAATTATTTTTTTACCAAGACTTAATTTTGTTTTTCAAACAGTTCCAGAATGTATTGGCAGTAAGGTATTAAGTGACAGGAATAAACAAGTAATGAACTACATATAGTCCAATAAAAGATCAAGGGTTATAGTCCAGATTTTTTCAAGATTTGAAACAGAAGTACATTAACAATTGCAAACCTTCAACTGTATTACTATATGAGTTGTTTAACGTGGGTCTCAAAATGGATTAAATCTCCTTATGGCTCAGCTACTTTTACAACAACGGCAGGCTTTCCAGATAATCTCTATAAATATCTTCAAGCTGATACAACAGGAAAAAATATATAAGAAATGATACAATCTTAAGAAATCTCTAGGACATCTGCGATAAATATAGAAAATGAGTAAGTCCAGATTTTTCCCTTCTTCTTCATTAAACGGCTATTTCCATGAAGAGGAAAGGACTACAAAATTTGATCCGTGGAAAATTAAGTGACAAAAATTAATTATCAGTAAGAAAGATAAAATCTGTTGAGACACTTATTTTGTGATGGTCCAATTTACCTAATTTCAGTAACTTCAAATAAATAGCACCATACTAAAGGAATTGAAGGAATAATGAAAGACTTGACTGGATTCAAAAATAAATTATAGTATGCAATTTGGAACTGATTTAGAAATTGTTGGTGGCATATGACTTAAAATCTGAAGAAGTCAAAAGATTCCATGATTAAATGGATACAGAATTGAGTGAAGTAATAGAGATGTAACAATGGGAACTTCAATGGAAGAAGAATATTAAATATGCTTTAAATATAATTCTTAGAGAAAATTGGTACAGGTTTTTTTTTAATTGAGATATCACTTCATTCTTAATTGCTAAATTGAATAATCAAATCTCTAAAATGTACTGAAAAGACATAGTGGAGAAGGGTTTCCTGCCTAAGCAGGGGGTTGGACTAGAAGTCCTCCAAGGTCCCTTCCAACTGTGTTATTTTATTTATTTGTTTGTCAAACATGTACAAGATAGCAGGTATGAATATGAATATGAATATGAACATGAACATGGACATGAACGAAGGAAATGAATGCAAATAAATGGGGACAGTAGGCATGCTGGTGCACTTATGCATGCCCCCTTTACGGACCTCTTAGGAACGGGGTGAGGTGCAAAATAGACAGTTTAAGGTTGAAGCTGTGGGGGTTTGAGGATGTAATAATGGAGTCAGGTAGAGCACTCCAGGCGTTGACCACTCTGTTGCTGAAGTTGTATTTTCTGCAATCGAGTTTGGAGCGGTTTACCTTGAGTTTGTATCGATTGTTTGCCCATGTATTATTGAGGTTGAAGCTGAAGAAGTCATTGACAGGTAAGACGTTGTAGCAGACAATTTTGTGTACTATGCTTAGTTCAGACCGCAGGCAGCGCAGTTCCAGATTGTCCAAGCCCAAAATTTCAAGCCTGGTGGCATAAGGTATTCTATTGTGAGTAGAGGAATGGAGTACTCTTTTCGTGAAATACCTCTAGACCCGCTCAATTGTATTAATGTCTGATATACAGTGTGGATTCCAGGCAGAAGAGCTGTATTCGAGAATTGATCTGGCATGAGTATGAATAGGAGTATGGTATGGAAAGAGGGTCATCTACGAGGTCATTTCCGCCCAACTTGTACTTGGTGTTCTGATTTTTATTGCCAATGTGTAGGACAGAGCATTTATTAGTTGAGATAGTTATTAGTTGAGATTAGTTGATTCTGTTCTGTTCTAGTCTAAATATAATGAGTAAGTCAGTCCATTTGTTTGTATTTGGTGGTGATTTAAAGCTCAGCAATTCTGGAAGATGCAACTACTGTAGAATGAAACTAATTTTAAAAATTGAACATCGATCTGCAATATTGTTATTAAACCCTATTAAACCATGTATTCTTTCTAAATATACTGAACTAGCTTTATATACAGTATATATGCTAATTGCTGCAAGGATATTATATGCTTTTTACTTGAAAAGTAATCTGATTCCCTTTATGGACAAATTTTTAACCAAGTTGTGGGAGCATGTGTCAATGTCCACAATAATTCCTTATTCTTGTAAATTTAAAATAAATTTAACACAACGTGTAACTCAAAGTGGAAATCATTCCTGCACTATAATTTAACACATGTATTTTAACATATCAAAATTTTGGATTTCATTATCAGAATTCATAACTTCAATTTCATGTTATATTTAAAGCTGAACCAATTCTCAGTTTTGACTCAGACTGTTGCATAATTTTTTGTAGTGATTTATGTTGCATTGATCATTATTCCTGATGTCTGTTTAGAGCCCAATAATGATTTCAATAATGATTTTAATGACTAATGCTTTATCTAATCATTCATAATTTACTAATAATACACCAAAAATTATAACTTCCCTGACATTTTAGGCCCTTTTTTATTGATTTGTGCTTTATATTTTATCTCATATTTTTTTGTTTGTGTTTGTTTATATATATTTTCTTAAAAGTTAAAAGAAATCCTTTTTATCTAACATTGTTTCTATCTTTGTTCAACTGCCATTCATACATGTTTGATTATATGCCATAATGTGACTCTTCAAAGATTGACTCTTACTGATGATCTAGATCACGGGTGTCAAACCCATGGCATAACATTGCCATCATGTGACGTTTTGCGGCGTTTTTCCCATTCGTGGAGCTGGGGTGGGTGTGGCCTGCAGACTGCCAGTTTGACTCTTCTAATGTAGATAGATTTTCTCTCTGATAATCTATCCCTAACTTGGCTGTTTAGGTCCTCCAAATCAACATTGAAACTGAGTCCATCCACCTTCCATCTTTCCCAGCCTCAGAGCCTTCTCCAGAGAACTAGGGCTCCACATAATGTATCCAAAGTAGAATAATTTATTTGTACCTCCAATGAGAACGCAGGGTTGATTAGTTGGGCAATCCATTTGTTTTCTTCGCCGTCCATGATATTCTCAGGAGTTTAACACTAAATTTCAAAAGCATCTTTCCATTTTGCTTCTTCAAAATCCAACTTTTGCTTCCATTGAGTGTCACAGGGGATACCATTGCATGAACTATTCTGATGTTTGTATGTATGGACACATGACTACTCTACCAAAAACTATCTACAATGTATTTCTTGACTGTTTGTTCCTTTACTGTTGGTAGTTGCTTTTTCATGAGAAAACTGGAGTCTCTTGTTTTTCTTTGAAGACATTTTGCTTCTCATGCAAGAAGCTTCTTCAGCTCCAAGAGTCTCCAGAGACATTTAGCTTTACTGTTGATAGCTAATCCTAAAAAGCAGAAGTTATCTACCACTTCGATATCTTCATGGTCAGTTCTAAGGCAAGTTGTTGTAAGTGTTTTCATTGATGTAGTCTTCGTTATATTTTAATCTCAATCCCATTTTTTCACTGTATTCCTTGACTTTTATTACTAGAGCTTACAGATCCTTTCCATTTTTGGCTATCAAACCAGTGCCATCCAAACAGCATAGGTTATTGATGTTTTTTGCTATAATTTTGAAATCACACTCATCTTCTTCCAACTACTTCCTTCAAAAGATATTCAGAATATGAGTTGAATAAATAAGGAGAGAGTATGCAGCCTTGTCTCGTTCCTTTGCCAATCTGGGCCCAGTTTGTTTCTTCCCAAGCACATTCCATAGTTTGGCATGATTGATACAAAGGCCTTTCTATAATAAAGGCCTTCTTTTTAGTATTCTTTGGCTTTCTCAATTATTCAGCTTGCATCAGCAATAATGTTTTATGTTCTTTTGCTTTTTCTAAATATAGAGTAGAGTAGAGTAGAGTAGAGTAGAGTAGAGTAGAGTAGAATAGAATAGAATAGAATAGAATAGAATAGAATAGAATAGAATA
>WNWU01000013.1:6923983-6934882 GCA_012654045.1 Ptyas mucosa
ATAGAATAGAATAGAATAGAATAGAATAGAATAGAATAGAATAGAATTCTTTATTGGCAAAGTGTGATTGGACACACAAGGAATTTGTCTTAAGTGCATATGCTCTCAGTGTACATAAAAAGACAAGATACATTCATCAAGAATCATAAGATAAAACACTTACTGATAGTCATTGGGTACAAATAAGCAATCAAATCACTACTAGGAAACAATCAATATCAATATAAATCATAAGGATACAAGCAACAAAGTTACAGTCATGCAGTCATAAGTGGGAGGAGATGGGTGTTATCTCTTCTTCTTTGCAAAGCGCTAGTCTGTGTTGGATGATCCAGCTATTATTTTGATCACATGTGAAATTAATAATATTGCATTATAGTTTGCATATTCTATTAAGTCTCCTTTCTTGCCATTGGATTGTAGATAATCTCCAATCTATTGTGTTGTACTCCAGATTTGTTGGCATAGCTTGGTTACAAGTTTTATTGATTCTTCTTCTTCATATTTTTTCCATATTTCTGTGGATTAATTAGTTCCTGAAGAATTCCAGCTTGGTAATGACTAGATTGCTGCTCTAACTTGATCTTCTAATCCTAGAGGTTCTTGTAAATATGGAATATCTTTTATAGTATCTTGGATGTTGACATCTCTGTTGTATAGTATTTAAGTATACCCTTTCCATCTTTGTTTGAATTACTTTCTATCTGTCCATTGGAATCCTTTAAGATACTGATTTGAAATTGGAACCTCCTTCTGTAGTTCGGAAATCTTGTGGAATTTCCTTTTTTTCCCCATGCATTTTTCCATCTTCAGTGTATTTACAAATGTCTTTGTAATACTGCTTCTTGCCTCTTCTAGCAATTCTTTGAAACTTTTGTACACAGAAAGATCCTTAGCTATTCCTCAGTATTATGTTGAGTGCCATCTAATTTGAAGGGCACATCATCGTAATCTTCCTATATAGCTGCTGCCCAATGAACACAGAACACAGAGTTGGAAGGGACCTTGGAGGTCTTCTAGTCCAACCTCCTGCTCAAGCAGGAGAGCCTATATCATTTCAGATAAATGGTTGTCCAGTCTCTTTTTGAAAACCTCTAGTGATGGAGCACCCACAACAGCTTCTGAAGGCAAGCTGTTCCATTGGTTGATCGCTCTCATTGTCAGGAAATTTCTCCTTAGTTCTAGGATACTTCTCTGCTTGGTTAGTTTCCATCCATTGTTTCTCGTCTTGCCTTTTGGTGCTTTGGAAAATAGTTTGACCTCTTTGTCTTTGTAGGAGCCTCTCAAATATTGGAAGACTGCTATCATGTCACCCCTAGTCCTTTTTTCATAAGACTAGACATACCCAATTCCTGTAACCATTCTTTATATGTTTTAGCTTCTAGATCGGGGTGAAATGTAAAATATGCTACTACCGGTTCTGTGGGCGTGGCTTAGTGGGAGGGGTAATGTGACTGGGTGGGCATGGCCGACTTTTTTTAAAAAAAACTTTTCAAAGCATTTTTTCTAATGCTTTGAAAAACCTCTCTGCCGATCAGGAACTCAGCTGGGAACGTCAGAGACTTTTCAAAGCATTTTTTTTACCACCTCTTCGGCCAAGAGGTTGCAGAAAAAAATGCTTTGAAAAGCCTCTGATGATCCCAGATTAGCCGCGCGATCATCAGCGGCTTTTTTTTTTACTTTTAAAAGCATTTTTTCATTGGAAGAGGTTGTAGAAAAAATGCTTTTAAAAGTAAAAAAAAAAGCCTCTGATGATCATGTGGCTCAGCTGGGCATGGGGGGCGGGGCACAGGGAATTTTGCTACCGGTTCTCCGAACCACCCGCCACCATCGCTACCGGATCAGGTGATCCGGTCCGAACTGGGAGCATTTCACCCTTGCTCCAGATCCCTAATCATTCTTGTTGCTCTTCTCTGCACTCTTTCCAGAGTCTCAACATCTTCCACTCTTGGTTTTTGTCCTGGGTTAATTGATGACCCTGGCATTCTGGGACAGCATAGAACTTTGGGATATGGTGAATTCATACATGCACAATCACAGTTTATTTATTTATTTATATTTATATTTATTTTATTTATATTTATATTTATATGCCGCCCTTCTCCGGAGACTCAGGGCGGCTTACAATGTGTTAAGCAATAGCCTTCATACTTTTGTATATTTATACAAAGTCAGCTTATTGCCCCCACAAACCGGGTCCTCATTTTACCCACCTTAGAAAGGATGGAAGGCTGAGTCAACATTGAGCCTGGTGAGATTAGAACTCGCAGTAATTGCAGGCAGCTGGATGTTAAATGCTGCCTTAATAGGAGGCATTAGCCTGCTACGCCACTCAGGCTCCTAAGGAAGGCCCTGCTGTTTTTGCATGCCTTGTTTGTTTACCTGTACCGTGACTTTTTCCTATTAATCTATAGTCAACCAGTTTGCACGACATGCTAAGCTACTAAAACATTAACCGAGATTGACATTAACCAAACTGAATAATTATTCCGATGCATCTGTTCAATTTTCCCTTGAATTTAATCAATGGCTAGGCTTCCATAACCTGACTGAGGGACATGTATGGTTAAATTCAACCCTCTCTGCTTCCAATGCTGATTGTGTTTGGCTGTCTGCACAACGCACTGCTTCTTCTTCTCTTGACCCAGTTAAGCGTGTCATGGAAACCCAGCCATAAGGTCAAAAATGGATTGAGAATTGTTGCCTGTTGTGCATAATCTTCTCTCATTGCCGTGTCCAATCACCACTTGTAATGCTTTCAAAGAAAAGTGGAATCTTGGATTGCTTTTTGCGGATCTACAGTGTAGTGTTCAAGGTTGGAGAAGGAGGATTGAGTAAAATCAAGGCCAAGGATCCAGATGGGGGCATTTTATTTTATATTTTCACATGTATATGTTTGTGTGTGTGTGTGTATGGGATGTGTGTGTGTGTGTGTGTGTGTGTGTGTGTGTGTGTCTAGAGAGAGGGAGAGGGACAGAGAGGGAGAAAGAGACAGACAGACGGAGGGAGAAAAAGAGAGATAAATTTTAATTTAAAGTGTCTATCAAGTTTTTTGCTACATTTCCTCCCATCCTTTTGCTTTAATTTGCCTGCTAACCTACATCTGCTTTCCCCACAGACCCAGGCTGCCCCTTCACAGCTTAAGGAGACATTCCTGTTGTTTTCAACATTTCAGGATAACCTTGTAGGACAAAGCTCACATGTGTTACTCCGGGTTTCTTGGAGGAAAGACAGCTTGTCATATAAAATATGTGGAGACCTATGAAAATGTCACTGATGTTCTCCAGGCATATCTTTTAGAAAGTTGGAGCAATCAGGATCTTCATAATCACCTCATGCAACCTAGCAATGTGTTAGAGAAGGATTGCTTTTCTACTCGTGTTATTTATTATATCATCGGTCGTTGTTGTTAGCATAAACATGAATAGATTTACACTGCTGTGCTTCAATTCAGAGGCCTCCAAGAATGATTTCCAATAAAATAAAGCAAAAGTAATTTCTGACTGTAGATTTATAGTCTATATGTCTGGCTGGCTTCAACAGAAGGATGGCCCACTTACCATTTCGGGAGGACAGGAATGCGCATTGTTATCCTTAACCCACCCCTAACTTTCTGGCAACTCCCCCCCCCCCATTTTTTCTTGACGACTATCAAAAGTTGTGGTTTTTTTTAACTTCTGGCAGTGCAAGAGGGGCTCCATGAGTCTGTCTGCTACACTTCATCTTGGGCAAATCCCTCCACTCCAATTGGCTACTCTATGCTGTTGTGGGCATGCCCCCAAACCTCCAGTCACTGGTCACTGCCCAGGCTGAGTGCCCTTTGGATCTGTGATAGGCTGGTGAAAAGGACCAATATACTGGTGGACATATCCACACCCCCACAGCCTGCTCCCATACTGGCGGAACTCTAGAATGGTAAACTTTCCCTTTTATTCTTTTCCATTTTCCCTTTTCTTTTCTTTCCTTCTCCTTCTCCTTTTTTCCCTTCTCTTTTTCCTTTTTCTCCCCTTTTCCTTTCCTTCTCTTTCTTTTCCCCTTCTTTTCTTTCTTTTTGGCTTGTCCTATTCTTTTTCTTCTTCCTTTCCTTTCCTTTCTTTTTTCCTTCTCTTTTCCTTTTCTTTTCTTTCCTTCTCCTTCTCCTTCTCTCTTTTCTCTTCTTTTTCCTTTTTCTCTCCTTTTCCTTTCCTTCTCTTTCTCTTTCCCTCCTTTCCTTTCTTTTTGCCTTGTCCAATTCTTTTTCTTCTTCCCTTCCTTCCCTTCCCTTTCTTTTTTTTCCTTCTCTTTTCCTTTTCTTTTCTTTGGGGTTGACAAGAGTTCCCCCATTCCAGCTCACGTGACAGTAACAATGGGAAAACTCTACACATTTTTCTGTAAGACTGGTAAACCTCTATCTAAAATGGTGAGGGAGCCATGGAAAAGGTCCATCAATGTCCTCAGAGACCCACCCACAGAAAGGAAGATGATTGGTTCTTGTTTTTCTGATACAGATGGGAGGGGGTGGAAGCAGCAGGGTCCAAGACAACTATTGTCTGGACAGATAACTTGGCTGACATCATTGCCAAAGCCGTGAAACAGATTGAACAAATGGGACAGCAGTGTTTTAAGCCAACTTCTTTTCCAGCCAGGTATGACATGGGATACCAACAGCTAAAAGCTAGGACAGAAAAGTAACAAAGAAATTCAGGCCAGAGGAGGAGGGGGAAGGGGGGGGGAAAGGGACTAGGACACCGAGTTGCAAAGTTAAATACTGTAGTAATTCATGATAGGAGCTCTTTGAATTATTCAATTTATGAAAAGACGTATATGTTACTTTTCAAAACAGAAGCCTTCTTAAGGTGACTTAACATGGAGTGTTTGAATAACACATTAAATCAACCATGCCACTTCATTCTTAATTGCTAAAATGAGTAATTAATTCTCTAAAATGTACTAGAAATGCTTATATTGTCTCAGTCCAGGCTGTGTCTACTTTATAGTTCCAAGAATAATGCAAAATTAGAAAAGAATTTGAATTAAACATAATTAAGCATATTGAGTAAAACAGCCAGTGGTTTAACCAACTCTGATAAAGACCCAGTAAAGCATGCAAATCTTGGTTAGTGTGGCCATGATAACGGGTTTTCCCCCCTCCCCTAATAACATTAGCATGCTATGAAAGCTCAGTCTGTTCAGTTGATTTATGGTTCTGTGTATTCTATGAACCCAGAAGATGAGTTGGGTTAAATATGCTGTTGAATACAGCCAACTGAATTGAGCTCATGCAATGATGGGGTCTATGGAGATTTTCAGTCATCCAAGACACGGCTGTCCCGAAAGTGCTTTTTCTAAAAGGCAACTGAACTTCCTTGGTTTTTAGAATAGAAAAAACTTCTTGGATGAGAAGTGAACTGTTTCCAAAGGAAGCCGAGAAAGTCCAGTTGCTTTTTGGAAAAAGCACCTTTTGGACCCAATGATGGTGGTCTTTCATCCCTGCTTATTAAGCTGACTTTCCTTCTTGATGGTTTAGTGTGTTGCACAAACCCAGTCCATTTAACAAATTTAAAGTTCAATATATTATGGACATCCAGAAAATGGGTTAAATTAGAACTAAGTTAAGTACCTAATGTGAATAAATACATCTGCTCCTATTGGAGCTGGTAGTACTCACTGTTAATGGATAGAAGGGGGAGAGGAGAACACATGAGGTTTACACTGTGTATTTACACATTTGCATTTATGAACATAACTTAGAGCCAATGGGTCCATCATATTCAGAATCCTAATTTCCAATCAGACAGAAACTGACAGAAAATCCCCCCCAGTTAGCTAAATGAATAGCAACGGACTATCTATCCAGATGGCTATCACTATATCTTACGGCAATGGATTCTATCAATATTATGTTGCACATTAGAGACATGACAGTTTTTTTCTCCCCACCTGTTAAGATTTCACTCCTGGAAAATGGTGAAATATTCCACTTGGAACGTTTTTATCCAGGATTTTAGCCTTAGTCTTTGCAGGAGAACAGAGACAGCATTCAATCAGAAATGCAAAGAGGATTATGGAGTTGAAATGAAGAAGTGTTTCAGAAGTGATTTAATAGTGTGGTTATTGTGACTCATGAGGCCTTAATCTACCCACCTAATTCTTGGACCACGTCTTGGGAACTTTTAATTTGTGCTTCTTGCCCTGTTTTCTTCATCTCCAAGGGATCTGCAAGGCGGGTTAATCCCCCCAATATTTCCTACTGCAAAGCCTCACACAACAGGTTCACCACACTTCTCCACATCTCTTGTCAGCTATGTGTGTTCCACTTACGCCTTCATGGTCTGTAACATTTCCTTGGCAGACTTTGCTCCCTCCGCTTCAAACATTATTTGTTTTCTGTCTTCGGCTATTTGTTCCTCAAATTCCTTCTTGGCCTACATCGCTAGGCTCTCGCTTGCCAAAATTCACACCCTCTTTTTTTTCCCCTTTCAAGGATACCTTTGCTATTTGTAATAGTTGCTTATCACTATGGTTTAGCGAGTGTGGTTCTTAATGCTGTAATCGCCTTATGATTTTAGTCTCCTGCTCAACTTGTGGTTTGCTAGGCAGACACTTCCTGAATGACCAGAAGTTGGGAAAGTGAAGGCCAAGGTCACATCTTTTGCCCCCAAGCTCATCCCATTGCCATAGACAGCAGCATCCTTCCTTTGCCTCCAAGTTAATAAAAGTGGGGAAGGGAGTCCTTGACCATATTTCAGGGCCAGTTTCAGTACTGAGGCTCCTAGTTGCTGACCCCTTGTTTTATTTTGAACACTCCAAGTACATAAACAGATTCCTTTTCTGGTAGAATCAGGTTAATTCTTTCTTTTTTTTAACTCAGTACTTTCAATTCAGAAGACATTAAAATTTGTTATAATTTTAAAACACGTTTAACATTTTAAAAAATTGGAAGCTTGAATGCTTGGGCTAAAGACTGTTCCTGAAAATATCAGGATGAGTGATGCTTTCTTTGAGACAACTTTGAACAGATGTGTTTGGTTTTGCATGAGAACGCAAGGGGGAGAGTATCTTGCTTTTTTTGACTGCCCTCTGTAGATGAATCCTTATGGAGGCACCAAAGCACTAGGCAGAGTCTGCAGGTTATTTTTTGTAATGTTATCAAACGGCATTAAAAAAATTCCTAGGATCAGTGGTGGGTTTCAAAACTTTTTACTACTGGTTCAATGGGTGTGACTTGGTGGGCATGGCTTGGTGGGCGTGGCAGGGGAAGGATACTGTAAAATCTCCATTCCCACCCCACTCCAAGGGAAGGTTACTGCAAAATCCCCATTTCCTCCCGATCAGCTGGGACTTGGGAGGCAGAGAATAGATGGAGGCAGGGCCAGTCAGAATTTTTACTACCGGTTCTCCGATACTCAAAATTTCCGTTACCGGTTCTCCTAAACTGGTCAGAACCTGCTGAAACCCACCTCTGCCTAGGATGTGTCCTTGACAGTGAATGCAAATTACTTACCACCCTTCAAATTACTACTACTCAAAGTTTCTACTGACCATGTTTGTGTGGTCAAAAATGATCTGAAGAGTGAACAGACTATTTCACAGATGGGCAATATACTGTCAGTGAGATCCAATGTGCCCACTGCTATTTCACTTGGCAAATGTCAAGTTGAATGACAGACTTGACTTTTCTTTTGTAGAAAAGAACTACCAAAATATTTTTAAATAAGAAAATTGGTTTGCTGAAATGCAAAGAGGAACATCTGGGGGTGGGTGGGGTTAAAACGTCAATATAGTGGCTATGATCATACAATCAAAGCCTTGCCTCTTTTTATAAGAGTGTGTGTGTGTGTGTGTGTGTGTGTGTGTGTGTGTGTATGGGCAGCGGAGCTTTGATTGAATGGCTACAGCTACAGTTACTAACTGTTGCCGAGTATCTACTCATCTACTCCCTAAAAGAGAAACGTTAATTGAATTATAGAAAATATCCTAGTCATGGTGATATCTAGAGGACACCAGTTTGTTTTTTAGAAAATGGTCCCTGCCTAGGCAAGCATTTGTAAATAATCAAGCTCTCCATGGCCAAACTATTGAGAGAGAGACTACAGCAAAAGGGAATGCAATATTCCTTCTACATGTTAAGTAAATGTCTAAGCTCACCCATGTACCCTTTAACACCTCCCCTTTTCCCATCATGCCTCCTTACCTTTGACTCCTCCCACAAGGTATATAAGGGGCCAGCACGTGTCGATCCAGTGGTTCCAGATGTGTACCTGAGAGGAAAAAGGGAATCAGTTATTCTCTCCTCGATGAGGTCTAGCAACTTGACAAAATCAAAATAAAAGATTTAAAGAAAACTAAATATCAGACATCGTGAGTTATTGGGTTAGATCCTAAGCTTAACACTACATTTGCCCTCTGTTGCTTCTGATCACTATTGTGTCATACACTTTCTCTGTCTCCCAATTTATATGGCTGTCCATCTCACTTAAGCAACTCTGGATGGGAAAGAAAGAAAAGGAAAGAAAAGGAAAGAAAGGAAAGGAAAGGAAAGGAAAGGAAAGGAAAGGAAAGGAAAGGAAGGAAGTAAGTTCTGAAAAGAAAAGCTTTTTCACTGGATTCTCTAGAAACCTTTTGGATGTTCCTATAATGGCTCTGCAGATCCATGCAGACTATTTGTTGGTTCTGGTTGGTTGATTGATTTGGTATACAGTATTTCCTGTGTTTTCTCCAGGAGCTCAAGGGTCCTCCTGATTGAATCTCCTTTCATTTTATCCACACAACAGGAACCCTAGATTAAATACGAGATTGAATTAAAACAGGATTACTTCCCCCTAACTACTCAGTTTCAGTTTGAATCTTTGGTCCTAATTGAACAGATCACATTTATCATATCTACTGCAGGATGATAGAGGAGAATCTAAAATTTGGCTAGTTTAGAACCCGCACACCTGGAATGAGATTTCCCATGCTATATTCCTTTTGAGTATCCTATAGAATTCTCCTTCTGCTTCTCAAAAGAGAATTGTTCTGTTCACAAATAGCAGAAAAGGTGGCTGGCTCATGTCCTAATGAGTCATAATTAAATGCTTCATTCTCCCCACCAATGAAAAAGTGCTTTTATATAGAAAGTCATCCTACATATTCTGCATAGACGTTGTGGACCAGTTGCTTCATCAGCAATGAATGGAAAATCCCATTATTTTCAAATGAAGAGTTTTCTATTATGGAAGCCCTTCGTGATGCTTACTAAAGTGGGACAGCTAGATAGAAGCTGGATCCTCTCATTTGCTTAAGCAGGCAAAAGAATATAATTGAGTCAATTGTACATTTTGAAGATGAAGAGGTTAAATCTAAGGCATCTTGAATAATATGGGGAATAAAACGGGATTTGAAAGAGGTGAAATCAAGTATAAAGATCTCCAAGGAACACTGGGTTGAGTCAATTGAGGGAATAGGAGATCAAAAGTTCTGGATGATTTTCCCACATTTTAAATCCACCTCCCTCTCTCTCTCTCTCCTTTCTCTGCAGATGCTTGACTCCTGATTTATGATATGCAGATGCTTGACTCTTTGTTTATGGGTTGTATCAAAAGCACTGGATTCCATAGAATCCAACAATTGGCTCATCTTGCTAAATGTAGCCTTCTCGGATGAATAGCAGCCCTCCAGAGATTCAGGATATCTTTTTCAACTTCGCTAATTAAAATGCATTAACTGAAGATACCTAGAAGAGGACTTGGGGATCTTTGACATGTCAAGAAGGTGTAATTCTTCTGTTTTAAAGCAATTTTCCCTGACTTTATACCTAGTGAATCTCACCAATTTTAAGAGGTGTGGATTTCAGCTCCCAGAATCCCAGCCAGCATGAATCCCAGCCAGCATGAAGTCCACATCTTTTAAAGTTGCTAAGATTGATCTAGATGAATGGCTCTAGATGGATGGATTGAAACTGCCACTTCCCAAATTTCTAGCTAATATACAATTGCAATCACAGCATAACTGGAAGTCAGCAAGTCAGAAATGCTGGCTCTCTACAGTTTTCTCTTGCAAACTGATGGAATAAGGCAGAATCCCTCAAGGTTAATTGAGGGCATCTTCCACAGGCCTGAGAATCCAGTCTCCTACTATTAAGTAAGTATGTTTGTGGGCAAGACAGCATGTGCCTGTATTTATATAGAGATATATAGGTTTATTAGTTTTGAGACACTAATATCCTTAGACTGTAAATAGGATGGAATAAGCAAAAACTCTCTGTGTATGTTGCATAGAGACAGCGAGGAACAGAACATTAAGAAACAAAACAGTCAAGATATTTAATCAAGGTGGCTCAAGGACCAAGGACCATTGTATATTTGGGTACAAAGGTTCAGGAGGCTAATTGGCAAAGCACAGGCATGGATCAGTCATTCATACATGGAGCATTTACATGAAATAAAGTTTACTTTTCATAAAGTAACTTATCCAGGGGTTCGGAGGAAAGAACCAGAAAACCCATTAATTTTAACTTAGAAAGGTCTCATGACCAGGAGAGTGGGGATTGGATCATATTAAAGCGCAGAAGGAATGGATGGAGTGGAACATGGAACTTTTGGAAAAGCAGAAAATAGTCTCTGGATTGGCCAGATATTGGAAAAGAATTAGTAGTCAGCTTGCAGATTTAGAACATTTCCACACCATTTCTGCTCCACATTCTCCCAGGAGCTTATTCATATTAACAATCATCTTCATTTCCGCTGACCAGATCACATCTCTGTCCCAAAGTACAGTGGTCCTGGAATAACAACCTCAATGGCCTATCCCAGGCGAACAGAAAGTTTCAAAAAATGTTCCACTTCCTTCCTTCAGTCCACATAATTATTTCATAGTGTCTGTTTCTCTAGTCATATATATATATATATATATATATATATATATATATATATATATATA
>WNWU01000013.1:6944532-6954450 GCA_012654045.1 Ptyas mucosa
TGATCAGGAAGCAAAGAAGAGTAGGAGAATGATGGAATCATGTGTAATGGGCAAAAAAAATCTGCAACAGAAACAATGCTCTCTGCCCCCTTGCTGCAATTAACATAAAACAATCAATATAAAACTTAAATACCTTAAAAATAAAATGGAAAATCAAAGCCTCAAAGCAGAGAAACAAAATGGTTGAGAGACAGGGAGCTAAATATGGCACCATGTTAGCTCGGCCTTCTCAGGTCACTTAAAAATTCAGTGGCTGTCTTCACGCACATTAAACTTGGTTGGTTATAACATGGGTTGGTTATTTATTTTATATGTTAGTTTCCTATTTTGCCTTTTCTTCAGGAAGTTAGGTCAGTTTGTATGGGACTTCATTATGTCCCCAAAAACAATAATCCTGTGAAATGGATGGACTGAGAGAATGCAAAAACCATGTTCCAAGCTTTCTCCTCCCAGTGAATTATCAGCTACACCTTTCTACATGCCAGTACTAAACCCTGGCCGACACAACTATATAGTAACACCCAGGGGTGGTATTCACTTACCTTCACAACCGGTTCGCAAATGTGAGAGCACACATGCATGTGCTCGCTTCACTCGCATGCGCCACCTCTGTGCATGTGCAGGACCTTACACACATGCAAAGAGCATCAAAAACGGGATGTGATGACGTCCGGGCGGGTCTCACTGCCACCACTACCGGTTTGCCCAAACCGGATATAACAAGCTGAATACCACCACTTCACTCTACAAGGAGAGCCTAACAAAAAGGAATCTGCTGATCATAACATGGATCAGTTTAAACCAGGGGTGAAATGCTCCCGGTTCGGACCGGATCGCCCGATCTGGTAGCAATGGTGGTGGATGGTTCGGAGAATGGATAGCAAAAATCCCTGCCCCCTCCCCCTCCCATGTCCAGCTGAGCCACATAATCCTCAGAAGCTTTTTTTTTTAACTTTTAAAAGCAATTTTTCTTTGGCCGAAAAAATGTTTTTAAAAGTAAAAAAAAAAAGCCTCTAATGATCGCACGGCTCAGCTGGGATCGTTAGAGCCTTTTAAAAGCATGTTTTACAATTTCTTCAGCTGAAGAAGTTGTAGAAAAAATGCTTTTAAATAAAAAAAAAAGTTGGCCACGCCCACCCAGTCACATTAACCCTCCCCCACCAAGCCATGCCCACAGAACCGGTAGTAACAAATTTTACATTTCATCACTGGTTTAAACCAATGTGCTAATTGGGCACTTTTTTTTAAAACGACCTTCAGTAACTTATGAAAACAGCTCCTCAGGATGTGGCCACAGAGCATCTGACTTCTCCATTCTGCTGTTTCCAAATGTGGTCAAATAGGTCTAACTGGGAGCCTAGGGGCACCCTTAGGGGAGGGAAAGAAGGTAAAAAAAAATCAATATGGCACACAGCCACAACCATATAAACTATTCTCCTTCAACCTTCTACTCTTTCTCCCCACTTTTTATTTTCAATCTGAAAACATAAACTGAGATTTGAGTAGAAATTTACTTTGCATACACAGACATGGAAATCTGTGTACTGCATTTCAGTGTTCTTGGCAAACTCAAGTGATGAAATCGTAGGGATATCTAAGACATTCAATCAAAATTTGCGTGGCCAGCTTTTATTTGCATGGGCTTCAAGATATACCAAGTCAGACCCGAATAAAGTAAACTGTTTGAAAGCAGGTCAGATTTGAGAATGCAGATGTGGTGATGCACTTGTGCACCTTGGTTTGAAAAAGGGTCAACTGAGGCCACCATTGGGTGCACATTGTTATCTTTTGAGATCTGTGAACTGTGGAGAAATCTTGGTTCTAGTCTTCATAGCTATGAATGTGAGCAATTAGCAATGAATCTGAAAACAACAGCAATGGGATTTCCATGGCTGGAGTAAGGCTCTCTTTGATTATCCTGAAATGTTCTTTGCCTCCTCTGATTGAAAGAAGTCAGCTGAATTAACCATGCACACACAAATAGGCCTAGGCTCACTATTCTCAGAATTAGGAGCATCCACAAGGCTCAATAAAACATCAAGATGGCAGCTGTTGCAGTGCAATTGAAACTCCATTTGGTTTTTCTAGCAGGTTTATCAGATTCTGTAACAGTTTTGTTCCCTATGCCATCCGTCTGGTAAATTCACAAGATTCATTTTTCTCGCCATGTACATGCATACATTCAAACTAGATTGTTTTGTTTCTCTGTGTTGTATATTATATGTGGGCATATACATAATTTTGTATGTATTTATTTGTTTGTTTGTTTGTTTTGTTAGGGTTCCAAGTAACACCCTCAATGAAAGAAGACTCCGAGGCTAGAAGTTCCTCAAAGTTCCATTTTATTAGAGATGTCATATTGGCACATCTGGGAAAACCCGAGTCTGAAAGCTTCCAGGTTTTCCCCACCCAAAAGTCCAAGTCCTTGCCCCAACACCCACATGTCCATCACATGGTCCAATCAATGCACCGTCCCAACTGGAGATGCCTCCCAGTTGCACCACTCCAGGTGCAGGGCAAAATGTCCTTGACTCTCAGAGAAAAGAATGTTATTATGGCTAGATATCTCTCCAACTCCATACAACCCCCCCCCCCCCCCCCCCCAGTTTCCCCTAGTACTAAATGTGGCAGCCCTGAAAATCGAAAGTAAAAGATGGCTTCCAGGGCTGACATATTTATTTATTTATTTGTTTGTTTTGTCATGTTTATGTAGTGTATATTGGAGGTGGTGACCCTTTGAGAGCTGTATGCAATGAAATTTCATTTTAATGTAGGCTGATTAGCGTACATTCAAAGTGACAATAAAGTTATTAGTCTAGTCTAGTCTAGTCTAGTCTAGTCTAGTCTAGTCTAGTCTAGTCTATTATTCTATTATATTATATGCACACCAGACAGGGCTTCAATTTTACTGTAGCAGCCTTTTTTGACTATCTGAAGACAGCTCCACCCTGAATTCTGCTCTATAAGAGCCGTGGAAGTGCAGTGTTTAGAATGCAGTATTTCAGGCTAACTCTGCCAATATGCCAGCAGTTTGATCCTGACCGATTCAAGGTTGACTCAGTCTTTCTGAGGTCAGTAAAATGAGGACCCAGATTATTGGGGGCAATATGCCAACTCTGTAAACCACTTAGAAAGGGCTGTAAAGTACTGTGAAGCAGTATATAAGTGCTATTGCTATTGCACTTTGCAGGATTGTATTCCATTTGAGCACCGAGTACCCACAATTCCAGAAAGGGGGTGTAAAACGCTGCAGTTAAAACCCTCCTATGGATCCCGGAGGAAAGGCTGTCCTTGTAGGGCTGAAGGGGATGGTGGAAAGGGCAATTTGGTTCACAAACAAGTCGCCCTAATGGGAAATTTAGGCACGGAGACCTGTGCAATGCTCACTCGCCTGGAATGTTGGCCGGAGCCAGCAGTGAGGAAGAAAGAGCGAAAGAGAGAGAGATGGCAAATCGGCAAAAGAAAATAAACTTTCTCCCTCCAACACCATAAGGCAGCTTTAGCTTAAACAAAACATGATGTCAGCCATTGTTCTTGCAGCAGGAAGTCTGCCAAGGGTACTGGACCCTTCCCAAGCCTCCCTCGAGTCTGTCTTAGACCCTGAGCTAGAAAGACAGATGACTGCTGCTGCCAGAGAAGCCAACTTTGCAAATTCAAGCCTTTGAAGGGTGGAAAAGAAACAAACCTCTCTCGTGGATAGATTCGGTGCTGTAGTTGTCGCCTGTACGACATTATCCATGTGTCTTCTGATGGTGTTCACACAACGTGTTTAACTTGGCTAATTAAAACTGAGTGGTGGCATTTGTGCAGGGTGCGAAGCTTGACTAATTGTGTGTGAGTGTGTGTGCGTGTGTGCGTGCATGCGTGTGTGCCTTTGGCTTAGTTTGTTGCGGTTTGTTAGCTTTGGATTCAGCGTACTCTGCAAATTCAGATAATGGGTTAATTCAGGAAATGGGCCAAACATGCTGAATAAACACAGGGACAATGTAACCTCAGCAGAGGTGTCTGCAGGGTGTGGTCAAAAATGGCAAAATGGTGGCTGCGACACAGATATAAAAAAAAAACACAGCTGGAGGTTCAATTGTGCTGTCCTGGCCACCATATTGATATTTTGACTGTATCTTGGAGACACCCCTGAACATTACTCCCAAACAGGGAAGTCATAATAAAATCAGCTCTGCTAGACCATGCGAAGAACCCATCACACATCAATATTCATCGTAATTTTAAGATGTGTCGACTTCATCTCCCAGAATTCTTTAGCCAACACTAAAGCATGCAGCTCTTTCAATGAATGCCTTGATCAAATTATAAGGAGAATCATTTCTCTGTTTTATACATTGCATCCATTTGATTCAGGGAAGGTAAAAACTAAGTTGACTTTTCCACCATATAAAACAAAGGCTTTACCTGCAAAGGCAATGTTTATCTCTGGGATGTGACAAAAGCATTTATCTGCAGATTTCTATTTTCTATTATCAACCCATCTTTTTTTTCCAGAGTTCAAAATGTTTTTGTTGCATGCAGAAATAAAAATGTGTTTTCTCTGTTGCAGGTCATTGATTTAATAAATGCAACACACTATAGTTTTTTTTATACATAGCATAAAGGTAATAAATTATATATGAAGTGTTATCTTCATTTTAGGTGTCAAAAGGCTGTTTTGTGGCTCCCGGTCTTTTCTTTTCTGTGGGAAACGGGTCCAAATGGCTCTTTGAATGTTTAAGGTTGCTGACCCCTGGGCTAGAGGGAAGCAGAGAGAATGAGAATATCAACCTCTTTTCCGCCCCCTAATGTTCAGCTGTATTTTGCAGTTCAGATCTGGTACTCTGGTGCATCTCTAACTTTGGGAGCTTATCCAATAAATCATTTAGAAGTGTTTTTGCAGAGTGACAAGACCATCTAGTGGTCACTTGGATTTTTGCAGAGCAGATCCAGTAGTCGTAATTTTATGCCATCCTCAAGCTGCTATAAATTACAGTATTTTCCTCCTTGCTGCCTATTTAACCTGTCACTAATGAAGTTAGTAGTGCACTGAGGATGTAAACAGTAGGGGGGGGGGGCAAAAAGAAGTAGCAGCAACAGCCTAGAGACTAGGTCTACTTCCCAATTCATTTTATCTCCTTATTCTGGAGCCAACACTGTTTAAATGCACTTGTTCAGGAAGAAACCATTCCGAACAGAATGATGTATGCTACTGCCCACTGTTTTATAGCAGTGAGTTCCTACTGAGTGCCATAAGAGAGGTTGAAGTCAATGTACCTTGAAGACTTGACAGTTCTTGGATGCATCCCCCAAGCCTGTTTGCTCAAATCCCCTTGGCGATTTTTAAATGGGCTTCTTATAATAACACATCATTTTCTCATCAAGAGCTTTGCCAGTTTGAGATGCACCCTGGCTGCTATTTCTTAATTCAAGTTACACATAACAGTTTCTCGGGGTTTTGGGACAGTACTCCATTCTGTTCTTCAGTGATGCCGTAGTGGGCCATTTCTCCTTGCTCCGTGCCCTGCTGGCCTTGAAAGTTTCTGGCTGGCTCTGTTGCTGAAGATAGCATGCAAACTTTGGAAACCTCGGTTCAATCCTGCACGAGGCAAATCTGATGTTCTTAAGATCCACTCTGCTGAATTGGGAGGTGGCATTATCTCCTTCCTGTGAATGGTTCCTGGCCTACTTGACTTTTTTTTAAAACCTTGTTTTTCTTCAAATTTAAAAAAAAAAGATCTGGCATGCTACAGAACAATGCACAAGTCTGCAGCAGCATCTTTAACTTCAAATTTGCCACCATTCTCACATAGCAGGGACATCCTGAGGGGATTATTTTTTTTAAAGTCAATTAGTTTGTTTCCTTGTCTATGTTCTCAGGAATCTTCTCCAACCATAGGCCCATTTAGGAAATTAAAAGGGGGCTTTGGAACAGAGATAGGTTTCAGCAGGTTCTGACCAGTTCTGGAGAACCGGTAGTGGAAATTTTGAGTAGTTCGGAGAACCGGTAGTAAAAATTCTGACTGGCCCCGCCCCCATCTATTCTCTGCCTCCCGAGTCCCAGCTGATCGGGAGGAAATGGGGATTTTGCAGTAAATTTCCCCTTGATGGGGGAGGGAATGGAGATTTTACAGTATCGTTTCCTGCCATGGCCACCATGTCACGCCCATCAAGCCATGCCACACCCACCAAGCCACACCCAGAGAACCGGTAGTAAAAAATTTTGAAACCCACCACTGCTTTGGAAGTATGTCTAATCTACCCAGAAAAAATGTTGGGGTGGTACAGAGCATCTGGGGCAGGGAGAAAAGAGAACTAGGGAATAACATTTTATAGTAGTTATTTTGCTTTCACACATTTGTTGTGTTCTGTGACATCCACTATGATGGCCCTTTTGTGAAGGCAGAGTAATATGCCCTGGACTTTCCCAACCCATCCTCTGACATAGCTGGCTGGGGAACTCTGGGAGTTGAAATCCACACATCTTAAATACTGAGTATTGGAATATGTTCAAATCTGTTCTCAGCCATGAAAGCTCACTGGGGGCTAATTTATAATTTGGCTGGTTGTGATGGGGAAAGTTGGAGTATTATGTATGCTGCCTTGAGACATCAGAGAAAAGGTGGGATATAAATCTAATAACTAAAATAAATCAGGGGCTCCTCTAAAGCAGCATAAGCTTTCAAGCTGAATGGCCATGGTCTAGTTTTCTTTTGTTCTGATGTTTCACTGCTCACCACGGCCATTCAGACTGAAAGCTCATTGTTACTTCATTGATGCCAGCTGTGAAAAACTATACCAGTAAATTGGTTGCCTTCTTGAATTGCTGTGTCTGGGAGTTGGAAACTCCCTGAACTGCAGTTGAAATGTGACATCCTATAACTTAAGGGCATTACTCTGTTTCCTGTAATTAAGAGAGCAGGTTCTTGACCTTTATCCATGTGACAAATTTCAGGTACTTGAAGAAAGCTACCATACTATTCTTTTCACAAGATTAAAAGAGTAAAGAATAGAATAGAATTATATCTTAACGCAGGGGTCTCCAAACTCCAGAATTGGGAGTTGAAGTCCACAAGTATTAAAGTTGCCAAGTTTGAAAACCCCTGCCTTAATGTAATATGGAAATAATATGCCTACAGTGCCTTTAAAAATTGTGTTTGTCTTTTGAGCAGCCAGATTTCACTGCTGATTCATGCTCAATGTATGATTTGCTGTGATTTCACAAAACCTGTACACGGACTATTAGCATGGCAGGTATCTCTCACCCTAAACTTGAATTTTATTCCTTCAGCAAAGAACTTCAAAAATTATTATAACATGTTCCATTCTGTTACTTTTAGCCCACTTTTCTAAGCTATCAAGAATTTTGTTTCTCTTACTTGGAAAGTTTGCTATCATGCCAATGTTTCTGTCATCTGCAAATTTCCCCTGCTACATCTTCCAACTGACTAATGAAAGTGGCTGTTTAAAGAGCCTGGAGGCAATCCACTTGATATGCCTCTGAGCTTATGCAGAATTTATTATCTTCACATTTTGAGCATTACTCTTACATTTGATTAAGTATATCAGGCAGAGATCTTCAGACCAGACTGAGTTCTGGCTCATGTACCAGAAACGAAGCACCAATCTCTGTAGTTAAGAGTGGTTTTGTTTTGGTTTTTTGCCTTGTGGGTCTACCAGAATCAAATCTAGAACATTTTTCTGGCTTCTACATAGCAACTCTGGGGTGCAGGGGAAAAAAACCCCTTTAAAATTCTAATCCTTCTATATTGAATTTCATGTTACGTGAACTATGTATCAATTTGGTTTCATCCCAAACTGTGTCTTTGCAAAGGCCTGAAACCATGAAGTTCAACAATTTTAAATTAAATCTAACTGCCCAGAACTGAAGGGTTGATTTGCCAGAACCAAGGTGATGAAAAGAAAATTCTGCACATCGTTTCACTTTAAACACTCAGAGGGATCGAATGTTCTTTTGTTTTGTTTTAGCTATTCAGAAATGCACCAAGTGGACATTTTGGGGACTTGTTCCAAAAAACGCGGCTGGGTGAATCACCCTAGTTACACTGGAAGGCAGAGAATTAGCATCCAAACAGAGTTGCTGGCAATAGTTGGTGGGATTGTATCATCAAAGGCGATAATAGATTTTCAGAGTTATGGAGATGAAGAGTGTGTGGGTTGAGAAATGTCATGAAATGAGGTTCTCATCCACTTCTGTAAGACTTGGTGATGATTCCTGTCTTCGGTGGTGTTAAAAGTCAGATGAATTTAAGACGATGGTGCAGACAATCTATTGATATCTATTCAGCTTCTAGACCAGAGTTTCTGCATACTGGCTGGGGAATTCTGGAGGTTGAAGTCCAGACATCTTAAAGTTGCCAAGGTTAAGAAACACTGCCTTGACTGGCCTATATAGTCTACCTTTGAAAACAATGGAAGGGAGAAAATGGGAAAAAGCTGTCACGCCTTCCAAGTTTCTTTAATAAATCCAATGAAAGGGTGACAATTAGATGGATCTAACCCAGCAAGATAGTTTATATAAAAGCATAATTATTAATCATCATGAGATAACCTTGGGCTTCCATGCTTAAATGCAGTATATTTCAGCTCTCCCAGGATTACTGGACCAAACAAGACCTTTGGACTCAATTAATGAGGCTGTTTGTAAACATTCAAACAGGGCGTCCTGTTTTCCATTTGAATTCTATATGGCAAAGTAATTCAGAATTGAAAATTGAAAGATACAAATCCTCAAATCCTTATCCCTTATACTGTAGTGTCCACAGCTAATTGAAAAATAACTTGGAAAAATAATTAGGAGAATCAGATCTTTGAAGCTTCTGTTAACTAATTTATTTTACAGGAGAAGGATAATATTAAGAGTGATCAAGAAGTAGGAGAGGAATTTAGAATTGCTGTGCACTCAGAAGTGAACACTTTCAAACAATGAAGCTATGGAATATACTATCATGGTGTATTGGTTTATATTGCTGGAAACAATTCAGAGGGAGAGAGGGAAGGAAGGAAGGAAGGAAGGAAGGAAGGAAGGAAGGAAGGAAGGAAGGAAGGAAGGAAGGCAGGCAGGCAGGCCTTAGGTCTGATCAAGCATAGAAATATAGAACTGGAAGAGGTTCTTTATGTTGTCTAGGGTAATGGCCTTCTTACTGTAGGAATTCAAATTAAAACATTGTGGACAAATGTGATTTTTTTCTTTTGCCTTTCTCTAAACTCATCCAGCATGGGAGAGTAATTGGTTGCACCTTCAATTGCTGTTATTGTTAAGGTTGTCCCCCCCCCCCCAACATTTAATCTAAATTTGGCTGCCTGTAATTTAAACCTATTCTTCTATCTCCTCTTGACCTTCTTCTGTGTGACAACTTTTCACATGCTTATATGATATGCCTCCTTGGGGGTCCCCCCCCCCCTCCATCAAGGCAAAACATGCTCAGGATCTTCATTTCTAGTCCCCTGGTCCTTCTTGCTGTCCTTTTCCAATTCTGTTACCCTTTATTTATTTGCTTATTTTGTAAGTTTTTCATGGCACCTATGTCCTAAGAATCTGGATGGCTCATGACTGTAAAAACATAATAAAACAAGGCCTAACATTAAAATCATAAAAGCACCATTCACTATAAAATCAAAGGAGAATCAACCCATAACTTCTAGCCATTGTCAGCACTCTTACTGTCTGGTTCCCCAAAGATCTGGTGCCTATTTTTGAAGCAGAAGTAAAGAAAGGCCATCATTGTAACTTTCAGGAGAGGAGAATTTCAAGGGTTACAGCAGCCACCGAAAATGCTCTGGGCAGAGGGAAGCATGCAGGCAAAAGAATTCAAATCTATCTTGAGCCATGGAGTCATTTATCTGAATTTCAAGTGTATAGTGCAGGGGTCTCCAATCTTGGCAACTTTAAGACTTGTGGACTTCAACTCC
>WNWU01000013.1:6964450-6990795 GCA_012654045.1 Ptyas mucosa
GAAGCCTCCTGGGAGCGAAAACGGGCCTAGGAGGCCTCCCTGAAGCCCCCTGGGAGCGAAAATGGGCCACGGGGGGGGGGACGCATCCCCCCCACACTCTGTTTTGGGTCTAGGAGGCCTCCCTGCACTTACCTGGGAGCCAAAATGGGGCACGTGGAGATTCCTGCAAGAGGAGGGGCCAGCCAGCAATTTAACTACCGGTTCTCCCAAACCAGTCCGAACCAGCTGAATCCCACCACTGCTTCTTATCGTATTGTTTCATTTCCTTATTTTAGAATAGGTGGCTTTATTGTTAACTGTTTTCCCTAACCAGTTTTACTAAACATTGCTTTTAAGAGGGCCAGTTGGTTTAGTGGTTAATCCACCAGGCTAGAAAGCAAGAGATGTGTGAGTTCAAATTTCAGCCTAGCCATGGAAGCCATCTGGGTGACCTTGGGCCAATCACTCTCTCTTAGCCCAACTCATCTCACAAGGTTGTTGTTGTGGGAAAATAGAAGACGGAAGATGTGTTGGATGTTTGCTGCCTTCAATTATTTGTAAAAATAATAAAAGGATATTAATAAGCAAAATAAGAATAAATAAAATATAGATATTCTTTATAGTCGAGGCTCCAGGTTGCTTTGGTGAGAAAAAGGATTAAAAAAAACTTAAAAAGAACAATAATAAAAATAATTATAGTATGAAGAGCCAGTTTAGTGTAGTGGCTAAGGCATCAGGCTAGAAACTATGAGTTCTAGTCCCTCCTTAGGCCCAAAGCCAACTGGGTGAACTGGGCCAGTCATTTTTTTCTCATCCCCAGGAAGGAGATGATGGCAAACTACTTCTGAAAAAAGTTGCCAAGAAAACTGCAGTCCAGGAAGTCTCCCAGAATCAGATACGATTGAATGGAAGGGGGGGGGGAAACCCTGTAGTATGAAAAATGCTGGATCGAAGTCGGACGTTTCTGAATCTCCGTTCCACAGTAATATTGTGGACTCAGTTTGCATTTAAAGAGCACAATCACACATTCTTTCAATTCATATATTTCAGTCCATAGTTATCCATGTAAATGTCAAGAATAAGTTGTGTCCCTTTGACTTTGGTAATCCAAAGTAATGATGTGGTTGCAGTATACCTTGGCTTCAGTAAAGCCATGGGATAGGGTCTTTCTTGAGATCCCTTTGAACAACAGGGATAAATCTGTTGAATTTACAACTCAAAAGGTGTTTGTAAATGGCTTTACATTGTCCTCAAAATAAGTTTTGGGTGGGGCCCTGCAGGGTTCCATCCTTAGCCCAGTCTTCCTTTGGGAGATTGTAAATGAGAAAAACTGAACGCTGAAGGATCCTTGGTGCTCTCTGAGCTTGGTTGTTTTCTTGCAAATGTTTCGTTACTCAAATTAGGTAACATCATCAGTGCTCAGAGAGCATCAAGGACCCCTTATTTCACAGGGTTGAAATTCTCCCTTATGAGAACAGCGAACCCTGTATTGTGTTCAAGTTTTAATGTTGGATTAAATTGTGGGTGTTTTAGTATATGTGTATTGTAAGTCCCCTATTTTATTTTATTTATTTGTAAAGTTTATTAGCTGCTCATCTTATCACAAGGTAACTCTGGGCGGCTTGTTATATGCAGTATACAAAAATATTGAATAAATAAACAGGAAATGTATCTTTGTAAATTATCCAGACAAGGGGATGGAAGGTATACTAAAACAAATTTACAATCCCACCAAATTTTGCTACTCTACCATTTCTAGAAAGCAGAATGTTGCATCACCCTATTTATAAATTCTGTCTTGGCTAGGCCAAAGTATAAAGGGAGAATAGCTTTGTGAATGACACAACATTGTGTAGAAAAGTTGATCCTCTAGAAGACAAATGTGAAATTCAAAACTGTCTTATACATTAAAAAAAGTCACCGACGATCATAAAGTGAATTTTAACTGGGATACAAAATTCATCACATAGCAAACATAAAGCAAATGTGCAGGCATAGGATGAGGGATATTTGGCTTCCTAAAAGTACTTATAAAATAGAGGTAGTCCTTGACTTGGAATTATAATTGAGCCTCAAATTACAATGGTAAGTCTTGCTACTTATTACATGGATCATCATATGACTGACCCAATTTTACAACTTTTTGGGGGTGTTCATTAAATAACTCATCAATGATGTTTTTCTGCCAGAAACCAGAAGTAAATGGCAGTTTTCAGCAAAAAAAAGGTCATAAATTGTAGTCACATGACCATGAGATGCTACAAATAAATAAATAAATTGCCAAACACTCAAACTGAAGTCACATGCCCATGTGGGGGGGAAGCTATCAGAGCTTCAAATCTGGGTTGTAAGCACTTTTGAGTCCATTGTAACTTTGAACAGTCACTTAAGCAACCAGTTTTAAATCAAGGAACTACCTGTAGTCACATATTCCAAATGTTGTCACTAAGCTTTGACACCAATTGGATGGCACATAGTAATTTAATCAATCAACCAATTGACAAGGAAACGAATTGGACAATGAGTTGATGTGTTCTCATTTACTGGATGTGTGCATGCAAAGCCTAGATAGCCATCAACTGGATGTCTTATCTTGAATTCCTGGAGTACATTAGACTTAGAACTCTCTAATTCTATGAGATTGACTGGGATATCTATATGTGCCAAAATGCCACATAATCACTCAGTTTGGAGATGATTGAAAATATTTTGATGTATTTCTGTAGAATTCTTTTGAGTTGTAAACCAGAAACAGTCTGGAATGTTTCTATACATACCAGTGGTGAAATCCATTTTTTTTTTTACTACTGGTTCTGTGGGTGTGGCTTGGTGGGTGTGACATGGCTTGGTGGGTGTGGCAGGGGAAGGATACCACAAAAACTCCATTCCCATCCCACTCTGGGGCCAGCCAGAGGTGGTATTTGTCGGTTCTCCAAACTACTCAAAATTTCTGCTACTGGTTCGCCGAACTGCTCAAAATTTCTGCTACCAGTTCTCCAGAACTTGTCAGAACCTGCTGGATTTCACCGCTGATACATACCAGGTACCCAAATTTGCAGGATGCTTCTCATTGATTGCAAATGTTCTGGATCACCCAGACTGCTGTATAATCCCAATCCCAATGCCAGCTCAATTGGGCGGAGAACATTTATCTATTGCCGTCACCATTAACTACAGTACACTGTCTGGGCGCTGGTTGTAATTGGCCAATACTTCAATCGCTGGTAGAAAGTACAACCCCACCCTATCCATTCTGTGAGTTGGGATAAGCCAGGCTTATTTTGGCGGTCCACCAAGATTTTGATAGATAGCTAGATATTGTAATATTTCATAATCGTAATCGTCTTTAGTCTGTATATAAGATCATTTCAATGCCACGGACATTCACTAGTCGTAAATCAAATAAATAAATAAATAAACGCATAAAAAGAGCTGTTGAATACACTTCCTGCTAATCTCCAGCAATGATGCACTGATCCAGTTTGAAAGATCAACATTGCTTCTAGAAATTATTCATCTAAATTGGATCGCCAAAATTTGAGAACTCAAAAGCTGGAGAGCATCTCTCTGAATGGCTTTGGCTGCATCATGAAATCAGTGACTTTAATCCTCCACTTAGTTCATATAAGATGCTGGCCTCAGCCAGAGATGATTTTGCCATGTTCCATCCTGCTGCACTGTGATTAGTCATTGGCTTTCGTTATACCTACTGTATGAACTTTCCCTTTCTTCTAAGCAGGTTTGACCTGTGCGATGAATATTGCCTATACCACCATCCACTCTCCTCTGTCTGTCGTCCCCCATTACCCCACCTTCCGCTGCCATCACTGCCTCTGTTTCCAAGCAAGAATTGACTATGATTTTCCACTCCTACCCTTTTGCTTAGTGCCTCAATCAGATGCCTCTGGGCTTGGATGCTACTTGTGAAACTGGAGAAGCGTTAAAGATGCCCAGTAAACCGTACCATAAGCCACTCACAAACACAAGGCACAATTGGAGTAGACTAGCCCAGGATTTTGTTGTGGATGGAATATGAATTTGAAAAATTATCTTGAACATGGAGAAAAATTCAACTTGATTGACCTGACGGGAACTTTTCTGTCCCTGGAATGTAATTAGCAAAAATCCAACTTCTTTTTAAAGGATGAAATAGAGAAGGAGAAGGAATAATAGGGCTACATAAAGCTCTCATGCTGAACCTGGGGAGAGATTGCTAAGATATTTGGGGAAAATGGGTGCTCTGTATCATAAAATAACTGAAGGGGCTGGATTTGTACCACCAGGCTAAGACAGAAAAACATCTAACTGATTCACACTAACCAGATGTAGCATCAGGCAGCTGCAGAAGGTATTTTTTTCAGTTACCTGCCTTGTTTAAGTATTATGTGCAAACACAGCCTATACTTTGTAAAAAGCATGCAACTGCACAGAAATTCAAAAGAAGCAGCACTGTATCTGTCTTTTTTTAAAGAAATGAATGATTTTTTTTTCTTTTAAAAAAGCAGTTTAGTTGTAATCGATGATTAATTGCCAACTCAAGAAGAGGTAAAAGTCTACAGAGACCCTCAATCATCCAGATCATGGTTGTCCCAAAAGTGCTTTTTCAGGAGGCAACTGGACTTTCTTGTTTTTTCTTTGAATATAAATCCTTCCATTCCCCACTATCCTGTCAGAGCTGAAGAAGCTTCTTGGATGAGAAGTGAAACGTCTTCAAAGAAAAAAAAACCAAGAAAGTCCAACTGACTCCTGAAAAAACATCTCTGGGACAACCCTGACCTGGATGGCTGAGAATCTCTACAGACTTTTAGCTATACAATTTGGGATGAACACCCTTTAAATGGTGTGGGAGTAGGAATGGATTTCCAGAGTAAAAAATTGCGGACTACAGGAACCAGGAGCGCCACTCAGGTGACCCTGAGGATGCAGATCAACCTCCAAGTGCTTCAGTGACCCTCTAAAAGGATGCAACTGACCAGCTGTCTGCAAGGAATATAAATCCTTCCATTCCCCACTATCCTGTCAGAGCTGAAAAAGCTTCTTGGATGAGAAGAGAAACGTCTTCAAAGAAAAAACAAGAAAGTCCAGTTGCCTCCTGAAAAAGCACCTTTGGGTCAAGAGGAGGTATCAAAGATTTTTTTTCATGAAGTATATTTCAGATGTTTCAGATAATCTACTGTACTGTTTCATTAAATGGGTATGGAGAATAGGACAGAGGTTCCAGAAATGAGTATTCGGGTTAGAATATTTAACTGTATACAGTATGAAGGGGCTGCTCTTTATTTTACATGAAATTACCTAAATAGCTGCTTTAAACAATACTGGAATACCCAGTGGTCAATTTGTGTGTGTGTGTGTGTGTGTGTGTGTGTGTGTGTTTTGCAGGCAGCATTAGGTTAGGCAATATGTGCAAATGATCATTTTGAGTCAACAATTATGTAGCTGCAATAAAGGGCAATAGGATTTTAGGTTTCATGCAGTTCTTCATGAGGACTTTCCTTGAAGTTTCAGAGTCAACTCGGCTTCTGGGCTCCACTTTAGCTGACTCTGAGAGCTGAGTTGATTGTTTTCCTAGCTCTGCAGCCGTTTATTTGAAACCAGAACAAAGGCAGCATTTTCTATGCAACATTCCAAATTCATCTTCAAAAGCTTTTATGAAACACAGCAGGAATGGTTGCAAAATGACTTTGAAGTTTACAAACGATCATTTTTCACGTAGATTTTACAGAGGCTCCCATTATAGCACCTGGGTGAAGGGAGAGGGGCAAGGGACTCAACTAGCTGTTTAATAAGGACAAGGGTTTTTTAAAACGCCAGGACCTGTTGGAGCTTGACGGATGACACGTTGATAGAATAATTTCTTTGTTGATTGGCTTCAATAGAAGTGACAATCACAAGCCAATATTGAACTGCTTTGGCCAGATTGAAAAGTGAAAATGATGATGGTGTGGAAGTGCTCATATTTTCCAAATTCTGGGAAATAATCGCTCCATTTTATTCTGTTCATTAGCTCTCTCAACAGGCTAGTGAACATAAGGTTGCATGTGTTTTCTCTCCGAATTTCAGGCAAAGTAGTGGACCAGATCAGTGTTTCTCAGCAACTTTAAGATGTATGGACTTCAACTCCTAGATTTCCCAACCAGTATGCTAGCTAAGGAATTCTGGGCGTTGATATCCACACATCTTAAAATGTCCAAGGTTGAGAAACCCTGGACTACAATAGATGACAAGAAAAATCCTCTCCAACTCTATAATTCTGTGAAATCAATATGAATAAATCTTTGCAATTATTTTTGTGAGAAATAAACTGACAGACACTATTGGGAGGCTGCTCAAGGTGGCTTATATTTTATTTTGCGCTAAAGATTTTTATTTAGTGATGCCATGTTGTATGTCTGAGAGGCTTTATCTGAGTTTAGCAGTTAATTTAAGTCACATGAAATCAGGAACTAACATTTACTGCCAAGGCTTTGTCTGGGGAGTCTAATCATTTTCCAAAATTCTGATTGACCATGACTGTGTGTGTGCATGTGTTAGGGTTTTTTAAAAAAAATTAAATCTAGGCATTAAATAAGTGCGGCATATTTTAAGTTGCATTTTCCAAATGTGTTTGAGAAGAAAACAAGAAAAGTGGTCCTCAACACTGCTTGATAGCCATTGCATCATATGCCAATACTTAATGAAGTCTTTAAATACTGGGGTTTCCTTTAGGATCCTCCGAGGAGCACTTTCATGGAGATTCAACAGAATAGAAATGATAGCTAGCTATTTTATTCACCTTGCTGGAGTCTCTGAATATTTTGTCTTATGAAACATCTCTCTTGAACTTTGAAATATCAGAATGAATTGGACACACATGTCCAGAAAATAATTTAAACACCAAGCCAACAATTACATCCATTTTCAAGTTGGAGGTAGAAAGTGCAGGCCAAACTTTTGAAAGCTATCTGAAAAAAATTGATAAACTGTATATGCCTAACACAGTTCTAGTTTGGAATGAAATGAACTAATGATCTAATTTAAAAACTAGACTGTATTATACATATGTTTACCAATTTGTTTTCAGATAGTTCATTAGTTCAATGGAGGAACGACTAGTGAAAATGATGGAGCTTGCAGAGATGGCTAAATTAATTTCCTTGATTGGAGAAAAGGCAGTGTCTACATTTGTGGTTTAGTTTTCTTTAACTTTTTTTCTTTATTTGCTCTTTTTTTTCTTTGATATATATATGAAATAGAAGAACATAAACAGAACGTGTGGATGTGCTTTAAGCCATAGAAAAACCCTACCAATCAAAATTAGCATGATGAAATAAATAATTATTTATGTCTCTGTTTGACTCAATTAAGTAGTCGGACCAGATAACAGTCTAGGAACTCTCTTTGCTTAACATGCTTAGCCTTAATTGGTATTGAAATTAGTTAGTATTTAATAGCTTTTCATGTTGGGTGAACCCAGCCCTTCTGGTTACTTATTGTTTAGCATGTTTTGGACACCCAGTTAAGCATATGTTTGGAAAGGCATTTTTGGAAAACATTGAGAACCTTTTCCTAAACTCTGCATTGTTATTATGAAAAGTTCTTCTCCATCCCCCACTGTGTTGTTTTGCTGGTGCAAATATGAAACATAACTGGTGCACACATAGTGTAGAAGTTGTGAAGTACAGAGCATCTATGTAGCACTTAGTTATTCTTAAAAGTATGTGGAAATCCTTTTTCTGAATTACAACTTTCTAAACTCCCACATCAACTATAGGGGCTGAGAAATCTGAAAGCGGTAATCCTAAAGTCATCAGTCCAGATTAGAAGCACTGCTCTACACAGTAGGCAAACTGCATCCCTCAAATTCAGCTATGTAACTTCTAGACACTATTTGCTAAAAGTGGGAGCCAAATATTGAAAAATTGTAAGACTAACGACTTTTATTTTTTTTTAGGTAGCCATTCTGAAAGCCAAAAATCAGGACCATGATATTTTTCCTGGGGCTACAGGAAGACAAATTATGCATAGATCCTTAGTTTATTATCAGAACTCATATATTTTCCCAGCCATGGTTCATGGGCCTGCAGCTTGGCAAGGCCAGCGCTGATAAGTGAACCACAAACACAATGTCTCTCCAGAGCTCATCTATCATAGGCCTGTTAGATATGTGTTGCAGCAAACTAGGCAACACTAAGAGGAGACAGCAAAAAGGTACTTTAAACTTTGCTGCCATCCACTGCTTCCAAAAATCCTAAATGCAAGTGCTCTGTCAGTGATGCACACTAAATGTGTGCGTTCCCAGATTTATATTATCTGAGACGTTTAGACTCCCCCAAAGTGGCAGGCGTTTGGAGGCTGCTGCCAGACACACACTATAAATCCACAACACATATAATGCATATCTCCTAAATCTGAACACATCTCCAGATTCCCACCCCTCCGAGTACACATTGTGGCTATTCAGCATTCAAGTCCTTCCTTTAACAGACAGAAAGAGGAAAACACCTTTTGATTCTGGAATGTATCTTCCTGACACTTGGACATCCTGTTTGGCCTCCTCAAAAGTGTGATTAGTTGATACACACAAAAGACGAAATGCTCACAGTGTTCTGGTGCACACCCTGCCTGTTCCTCATTTTTCTGCACAAGCATTTCTGGACAGCATTTGGCAAAAACACTCAGGAGCAGTGATCTTTGAATACTTATGATAAAGGTGATTGTTTATTCAGGAAACATTTGCATCACTTAAACAGAGTTCATTTATCTCCAGTCCAGGAAATACGCACATATTGCACATAAAAGGGGGAGGATCTTTGATCATGTGGCCCCAGCTGCCATCTTGACTTTTCTGACCCTCCTCTGTGATATCTGTGCTCCAGCCTCATACCCTAATCTGATTGGTTATGTATCATCTAACCCCCAGTGTGTGATTCCTGATTCACCAATTTACCTCTCTGTAAGAACAAAGAAGAAATACAGTATCAAAGTAGTAATGGAGAAGCGAGAAGCTTTATTATTTTTTTTAAAGGAAAATATTTAAATTTAAGAATATTGAAAAGAAGACTCTTTACTGAATTATGATTCTCCCCCCCCCCCCCCCCCGGGAAATGTTCCTGTCTTTTCACTGAAAAAACACTCCTTTTAACCTGAACTGTGAAATGAAAAGTGATTCTCTTTCAACCTAATTTATAATGGTAAAACTTGAATTACAAGTTATGTTATGCTTAGCTAGGCAAAATACGAATAATTTCCCCAACTTTAGTTACTGCACATGCAACAGATGTGTGCCATTGTTTGGGGATGATTGAAATACAAAATAGAGAATGGATGGATGGAAAGATAAGATAGGGGAAAAAATCAGTTTGGTATAGTGGTTAAGATGTTGATGTCAAGATTGAATTCGCTTATGCTCCCTGTGAATATTATCACTTTTCAACTTGCCAAAGAACTGGAGGGAGGGAAGGGGAAGATGGAATGCGGAAGCTCCAGACTTCAACCATGAGAGCCAAACACCCACCAAGGACACTTCAGCAGTGTCGGCCAAGACATGAACTGTTCTCAAAACAAAAGAATGATTTATAATTGGACAATGTGACCTGTCCAGTGGGAGGAGGGCCCTAAAAACTTACTTTTTTCAGTTAGCTGGGCTGGCCTGATCCTTTAATTGGTCTTAGTATTTGATATTGATTGATTTTAATTGACATGTTTTAAATTTTGGGCCAAATTGTATTTAAATTATTTTAAAATGATTTTAACTTTTGTATTATGTTTTTTACCTGGCTGTTCACCGCCCTGAGTCCGCTAGGAGAAGGGCGGTATAAAAGTTAAATAAATAAATAAATAAATAAAATAAACTATGCAGGGTTGCGCGGGAAAAGTTAGAGCTGGTTTTGCATTTTTCAGTGTTGAAATCATGTACTCAATAAAGTTTTGCTTTTGTGTCTGTGTTTGTTCGGTTCGTTTGTCGGACTGTTGATATTAAACCAGCTCTCCTAAAGCCCTGGTTCTGCACAGCCTACTTGGCTACCTTTGAGAGTGCTGTGAGGAATCTGGGAACAATGTCCGGTATGGAGCAAAAGGTGGAGATGGCAATGAAGACCGGAGCAGGCAGGGCGAAGGGAGCCCCAGCAACAGCACAGACAGACTTTGCATCCCAAGTGGTCGTGACCCGGTCAAAACTTTCTCTGCCAAAACCAGTTTATTTATTAATTCATGTATTAGTTTATCTATCAAAATGTGTATATCATTGTAATCACACACTTCTCACCAAGTAATAATATGAACAGAACACAAAAATAAAATAACAGAATAAATAATATTGATCTAAACCAGGGGTTTCAAACTCAAGGCCCGCAGACTGGATGTGGCCCGCGAGGTGCTTAGATCTAGGCCACCCTAGAAACAGCGAAGGAACAGCCCTGATATGGCCCTCCATGAAATTGAGTTTGACACCCCTGATCTAAACTCTATACCTAATCTCAAATGCAGGTAGCCCTTGCTTTACAACCAGCAGCCAGGTTTAGTGATCATTTGAAGCTATGATGGAGCTAAAAAAAAGTGACTTATGACTGATCCTTGCACTTACAACCATTGCAACATCCCCACTGTTATGTGATTGTGATTTAGCACTTGGTAATCATTGCACTATTTATGACCTTGACATGCAAAGTCAGTGGGGCAGCTGGCAAGGAATGTTGCAAGTTGTGCATGTGATATCTCACTTAACATAGGGATTTGCTTAATGACTGACAAAAAAAGGTCATAAAAACAGGTGCAATCATATGATGCCTCACTTAATGACTATACTAATTAATAAATATTGAGTCCCACTTGTGGTCATAAGTAGGGGACTAGCTACATTTCCTAGTCCTCCAAATCTCTCTGAAAAACTCAGTTGAAAAGTGTTGTAAGAACCGAGCCATCAAACCGGAGAAGGTCATTCTGGCCACTGCATCCAAATAGGCCGTTCATTACATTCTCTACTTCTGGTCTCTTGCAAACTTTAGTCAGCTGCCTTCCAAATATGTTTGACCTCAACTTCCATTATTCCCAGTGGCCATTCTTCATGCATTTCCCAGTTGTTCAAAGGAGTAGGAAGAGAATGAATTTAATCTCCCTCAAACGTTTTTTTAAAAATGTCTGACGCTCCTGGCCCCTGAGATAAAGAAACTGTCCTAGTTTCAAAATATTGTTTTAATCATTGGAGTTTTTGTGTGTAGCAAATACCAGGTTTCTAGGCAGCCTAATGGTCTGGATCTCTGAAGAGTGTGTAAGTCAACAATCAATCTCTGAAGTGTCTTTTTTCTCTACACAAGACTTTGATATACATTTAAATGGGCAATAGGAATAGGGTATTCCTATTGATAATTCATAAAAGCCTATGAAACATCTATTAATATCAGAAAAGTAATTAAATAAATGCTGAATTAGGAATTAATTCTTCTACTTTCCACACAAGGAGAAGGAAACAGCTTTTCAGAACCATGGGCACATCTGAAAATTGTGTCCTTCAAAGACAGTGTGTCCTATCAAGTTATAGTATGTCCTCAAACATCCTCACAAGGAAAGATACACCAAGTAAATGAAGAAAAAAATACCAAATTACACAATCCCTAAATCACATGGCAGCACCCAATAGACCTAGGAAAACTTATTCTTTGGATGGGGGCCCTCAGGAGAAACCACACCTACAAGTTAGACTGGTAAGTCAAAAACATCCTGGAAGAGGACAAGTGAAAGTGTACTATTCCCAAGAAAACCATATGAATGTGTCGGTGATATTATCAGAAATCGGGCTTGGCTTGAGGAACACTTACATTGACTTTTGTGGTAGAGGATTGGTCCTAGCTGCTGACAGATTTGCAGTAACACATTGCAAAAAAAAAAAAAAAAATGTAGCTGCAAAGGTTGAATCAAATTCTCTTTTAATGGAACTCAGTGCTCCTAAAGGGCTTTTAAACTGCCCTAATATTATCCGGCAGATTATTATCAGAATAGAGTGTGCTCCAGAGTTCCACACTTACATAAGTAAATCATCATCCCTGCAGTTAGACAGTCCGTTTATATGCGCGCACACAAACACATACAGAGTAAGTGTTGGTATAGATTGGTGAAAATGTGTTTTATGTTCCATTGTCAAGGCAATTTTCCCTTCTATCAGATTTCTGTCTTGATTGTTAATGAAACAGAGGACTTGCTACTCTAATATATGAGGTGAATGGGACTTCTGACCCCCCCCTTTCCCCCCCCCCCCCCCAATAGATACACCCTGTATGTGTAGAGTTGTCCTCAGCGACTATTGTGCTTTTAAAGCACTTCCTGGACTGACCGTGTTATCTTGTAGTATTGCTAATACATATTTCATGATGAATCTATGGGGAGCAAAGCAGTGGTGGGTTTCAATTTTTTTTACTACCGGTTCTGTGGGCATGGCTTGGTGGGCATGGCATGGCTTGGTGGACGTGGCTTGATGGGTGTGGCAGGGGAAGGATAGTGCAAAATCTCCATTCTCTCCCCACTCCAGGGGAAGGTTACTGCAAAATCTCCATTTCCTCCCGATCAGCTGGGACTTGGGAGGCAGAGAATAAATGGGGGTGGGGCCAGTCAGAATTTTTACTACCGGTTCTCCGAACTACTCAAAATTTCCGCTACTGGTTTTCTAGTACTGGTCAGAACCTGCTGAAACCCAACTTTGGAGCAAAGTGTCCATATCTGCTCCCCATAAGATCCGCTATAAAATGTTTTTACGGAAGCTCTTTTGGCTTTAGTGTCAGGCACAGCTACAGTATTTATCCAGAGATAGGTTGCCTCTGATTCTGGAGGTTCTACTTAGCGAACGTGGATAGCTACGGATAGACCTTTTCAAACCGTTGAGGATAGTGACCATTGCAACAATCTATGTTGCAAGAAGAAATATTTATTTATCCTGAATCTCCTACCAATCACTTTGAATTGGGAGACTGGGAGTTCTACCATTCGAAAGGAAATTTCTTTCTCTTCTACAGTATACCTTTTACCAAAAAATTATCATGGTTTCTGTAGTACATTCTTCTCATTCCCCCTTCTCCAGTTTAAATTGGTCTGGAAATTCGGAGGGTTATTTTCCCAGTAGTTATAGGCTTCCATGGCTTTGCAGCAGAAGAATGGCAGAGACCCAGATTTGAATTGCCCTGATTGTGTGTCTCGGTTTGTTTTCAGTGAGGTGTGGAGGTTACACCCTTAACAGGCAGTGGAAAACTTAGAAACTTGTTTGTAGCTTCAGTTTTCTTCGTGGCCATTGGGCACTGAGCCTCTTTAATTGTTGAGGAAAGGGTGGGTTTTTTTCTATATATCCCACCCCCAAATCATCATCATTTGCCCTCATCTGCTTTTAGAGTAATCACGTTAAAGGCATTAAGCCAAGAATTTGGATGAAACAATAATATGTGGACGGCGAGTTAAGGAGTATTATTATCTCTGACCACAAACCAGCACTGGAGAACAAGTCTCATGCAATGTGATCTAGTTGTGGACCACAAAACATGTCAAGTAGAGAAAGTTTGGCAGGTCTGTCTAGAATCGGAGGTGGAGATGAGGGCAGAAATTGGATGCAAAGGCATTTCATAGTTGTGCCACCAACCACAGAACGTGGATTTCAATGAAAGCAATGTTGCTTATTTTGGGAGCATGAGGAAGTCAAGTAATGCTGAGCCCCTTTGGCAATCAGAGAAGGAAACCAAAGAAGTCTGATCCAGTTGCTCACTAGACCATTTTGTCTTCTCATTCTACATTTATAATAAGAGGGAGGGAGGGAGGGAGGGAGAGAGAGAGAGAGAGAGAGAGAGAGAATGGGAAAAGGGAGAAAAATGTCAGATTAAACTTAACATCTGTTATCTATGCTCAGTCATGGAATTAGAGATCCAGACCCCAAACACTGTTTTTGCTATTAGCTATTGTGAGAAGTTTTATATCCAAATATATTTTATTCTTTATACTCCTTCCATCTTCCCTTAAAACATTAACAGAATCCAAAATGGTCTGAGAATCAGCGTCTCCACTAGATAATTGACAGTCAAGCTGGAACTAAATTAATCCAATAAAAATAGCAAATGGTGGGGGGGAACCCTTCACTCAAACTTCATCAAATCTCCAAATACGTTACCTAGACCTAATCCACATATCAAAGGATAAGGTCTGCAAACACAATTAGAGTTAATTAACGTAGGTTTTCCAGCAGAACTGCATGTTCACAAGAATACATACCCACGCCTACACACACACACACCCCTCAAGTGTCATTCTAGAATCAGCATGTAGACACTTCTACACCCCGGACAAGCTCCCCCTATAAAAATCAGCTGCTGTACTCCACTTCTCTGCAGCTGCCCCTAAAAGGCAAACTGTTTGCTTTTAGGAATAAATATTTCTTCTTTCCTCATAGCTGTCTGGATCTCATTTTTATTTATTCTTGTACAACCCCAGCTCAAGTTGGAATCCCAAATTATTCTTCTGACACTATCCACTGATCTAGGAATGGGACCTGAGGGACTCCCAAGATCAAAATATTTGCAAAGAGAGAAGATATTATGACTCATATTTCCAGGTTAACTATAGCATGCCTTGAGGGAGTCCTTGGAACAATGACAGGTCCTAGGAAATTATCTGCACCCACCATACTTCTGATTGATTGAGTAAAGGAAGACTTTCAGAGACGGGTAGCAAAAAGGGCTTTCAAATTTGTAGGCGTAGGGTAGGATTTGAATTTGGATTAATAGAAAAACAGCCTGCCTCATTGCCAAGCTAATACAATTTAAACTAGAGAAATGGATACAGGTAGTCCTCAACATACAACCATAACTGAGAGTTTGCCCATTAAGGCTGCATGTCAGGATGACCATTAAGTGAGATGGCCTTGTTTAATGACTCCCGCTGCCTATTCTCCCTGATGCAGCCATTAAATGAATTGTCATTAAGCAGAGTATGGGATGTCTCAAGGGTGAGGGAGGCCCTTGGAGGCCTAGGCAAGCCCACGGCCTCCTGCCCGGGCCTCCAAAAACCTCCCTACCCACTGTGCTCCTCTTTCCAACCCTTGGGTCCCAACAGGCCTTCTCCCCCTCCCACCAGATATCTGCAGGCCTTTACCTCCCCAACGAGTCCCCATAGCCTGCAGGGCAGTGGTGGGTTTCAAAAATTTTTACTACTGGTTCTGTGGGTGTGGCTTGGTGGGCATGGCAGGGGAAGGATACTGTAAAATCCCCATTCCAACCCCACTCCAGGGGAAGGATTTTGCAAAATCCCCATTTCCTCCCAATCAGCTGGGACTCGAGAGGCAGAGAATAGATGGGGGCGGGGCCAGTTAGAGATGGTATTTACTGGTTCTCCAAACTACTCAAAATTTCCACTACCGGTTCTCCAGAACTGGTCAGAACCTGCTAAAACCCACCTCTGCCGCAGGGACCTGGTAGAGAAGGGAAAGGACTGCTGGGACCCCAGTGTGAGGGGGGAAAAGGCCTGCAGGGACTCAGTGAGGAAAGGGAAGGCCTGTGGGGACATGAAGGAAGATAGGCGGGGGAGGACACTGAAGCCTCCCTGTGATTGGTAGTAAGGGTGAATTACCTTGGAAGTGCTGCAGCAGCCATAACTTTGAGACTGGGTCGTAAGTAGCTTTAGGAGGGGTCCACCATAACTTTGAATTGCCATTAAGCAACTGGTTGTAAATCAAGGACTACCAGTAGTACATCCATTAGTGCACTGATAATGTTAACCTAATAGGGTAATGAAAGGTTCGCAAGCAAACAACCAGGCTTGGAAAGCACTCAGAACTCCATACCGACTAGTGTTGAGGAATGGAGAGACACCGCCCCACCCCCTGCCTTCCCAAATTCCCAGGTGTTGTTTTACTTTTGTAAAAATGTTTTCTTCCTTCCCCATTCATCTGTACACACATGCAATTGGGCTTGTGCTTAAATAGCAGGCAGTGTAGGAGAAGGAGTGGCAGAAACTGGGGTGGAGTCAAAAGAGGAAGCAGCCTAGAATCTTTAGGAGTAAATGGAGTAAGTCCAACCTCTTGAATTCCATTGACTCTTATCTAACGCCAAAATAGTGCTAACTCTTCTTCGGAGTAGATTCCTGTGCATAGGCATGTTTAGTAATAAATCAGTTTAATTGGAACTTCACGTCCTCATCTTTTGTGCCTGTCAGGTAGGGGCTATGGACAGTACCTAGACACTACCTGGACAGCAATAACTCATGTTTTGATCACCATGTGGCTGGTTTCTGTAATATGCTCTGCATGAGGCAATCTTTGGAAATGTCCCAGAAGCTGGCCCAAAATGTGGTGGCTGGATTGTTAATAGGACAATTGTGTCATAATAGAAATAAGCCTACTAAAGTCCTTGTAGTCCTTCCAGGCTCAATTCAAAGGGCTGCTAATGAGCTGCAAAGCATTCTAGACCAGCGGTCACCAACTGGTGGTCCACGAGAAAATTTTGGTGGTCCGCAGAAAAATTGTTTATATTTTTTATATTGCACTAAATCAGGGGTCCTCAAACTAAGGCCCCTGGGACTGATACATGCAATGAACGTTTGTGTTGCTGCAGAGAGTCTCCCCCTTCTGGGTCTTTTTGTGCGGGTCGGAGGGGGGCAGAAATTCTGACTTGGGGTCTGCTTCAGCCTCTGGTGTGGGGCTTTGGGCGAAGTGCCACTGGTGGCAAATAGCCAGAGGGCCTTGTTCCAGTGGGCAGCATCGTGGCCTGGCACTGGGTGACCATCTTAGCCCGCTGAGCCTCCAGGTATCTGGCCTTGCACTCCTGCAGGTCTTCCCTCTGCTTGGAAAGCCTATGCTCCTAGTTCTCAGTGAGGTGCTTCTGCTGAGCCTCCTTCTCGGCCAGATCCAATTTGAACTGAGCTGTTTTGCCAACTCTTTCTCATGACGGATGCTTAGCTCCAACAACTGCTTCCTGTTGGGGTCCTAAGGAGCTCAGCAGGCAAGCGAGGAGTGGCGAGTAGAGGCTGGCAAGGCGTCCCTCGACATGAGTGACATCGAGTTGGCCACACACCCCCAGTCACATGACCACCTTGCCACGGCCACCCAGCTGGTCATTAGGCAGATCATATTAGTGGTCTGCGGGATTTAAAATTATGAATTTAGTGGTCTCTGAGGTCCGAAAGGTTGGTGATCCCTGTTTTAGAGTGTAATACTTGGTGGCATCAGGTACTGTTTGCCAAGGTGGAATCTGCCTGTCTGGTAAGAACATCATGAGAAAGTTTAGAGAAACACTGACCATGTAACAGCCCTTATACTTTGAAATTCCTTGTTTCTGGAGATTCAGAGCCTCCTGGCATTTTGTAAAATAGTCCTAAATCCATCATGCTTTTAACCAGAATTAACTATTTCTGCTGGCCATCTGGAGGATTCTTAATAATTCTATGTTGGTCTTTCTGTTTTTGTTTTGTAGTCTTACTCTGTTGTATGTTATCCAAATCAGCTGAATGCAGAAGACAAAATCTATTAAATAAATATGTTTATTTAGAGTCAAGATCACGTAAAAGATCACTTTATAATGCCTTGGTAAGACCACACTTGGAATACTGCATCCAGTTTTGGTTGCTACGATGTAAAAAATATGTTGAGACTTTAGAAAGAATATAGAGAAGAGCAACAAAAATGATTAGGGGACTGGAGGCTAAAACATATAAAGAACGGTTGCAGGAATTGGGTATGTCTACTTTAATGAAAATAGGGATTGGGATGACATGATAGCTGTGTTCCAATATCTAGCTGCCACAAGGAAGATGAATCTATTCTCCAAAGTATCTGAAGGTAGGACAAGAAGCAATGGATGGAAGCTAATCAAGGATAGAAGCAACCTAGAACTAAAGAGAAATTTCCTGACAATTAGAACAATTAATCAATGGAATGGCTTGCCTCCAGAATTGTTCGGTGCTCTAACACTGGAAGTTTTTAAGAAGAGATTGGATAACAATTTGCCTGAGTAGGAGGTTGGGCTAGATAGAAGATATCCAAGGTCCCTTCCAACTCTGTTGTTGTTATTATTATTGTTATTCTAAATAAATAAAAGTATAATAATGTAATCTTTTTAAGTCTTTTGACTCATGCTTTTGTTCCATTCTTATACAAATTTCAAATCCACTGTTGCATATCAGGTATAATTCTATCGTATCATTGTTATTTAAACTTATTTATTTAATACATTGAAAGTTGCTCCTATTTAGTGATAGAAAGAAAGCCTAACTCATTACCTTGGATCAGCTTTGACTTTGCCAGTGAAAGGACTTATGAACAACACTGTTCATAACACCACACTCCCAGTAAAAGATCTAATTTATGCATTTGTGACATATTAAACTTGATTAGTTTTATCAGATTTTTATATGGTTCACATCAGTGGTGAATTGATCAGTGGGTGTGGCTTGGTGGGCATGGCATGGCTTGGTGGACGTGGCAGGGGAAGGATACTATAAAATCTCCATTCCCACCCCACTCCAGGAGAAAGTTACTGCAAAATCCCCATTTCCTTCCAATCAGCTGGGACTCGGGAGGCAGAGAATAAATGGGGACGGGGCCAGTCAGAGGTGGTATTTACCGGTTCTCCGAATTACCCAAAATTTCCGCTACCAGTTCTTCAGAACTGGTCAGAACCTGGTCAGAACCTGCTGAAACCCACCTTTGGTTCACATGTCAGGTGAACCCAATCCACGTAATTACTTTATGATCCAACATTCTGTGCAAACCAAGAAAACGGGTTCATTTCAGCATGTTGAATGAATGTGAATTGCACTCAGGCACTGTCAGAGAGCTGGTCAAACTGGGAGACTTTTGGATGAGAAATCTGTAGTGCCTCTTCCTTTGGAATTTAGACATCCATAGAAATGAAATTACAGAGAGAAGAAAGGAAGAATATTGGCGAAAATGGACTGGGGATGAAAGGATGATGGCTGGAGTTCAGCAGCTTTGGGGGAGGACGGGGGACTCCTCAGCTCCAATGGGGAATTTCAGGCCCTGAACACAACCAGCTGTCCTCATGACCCAATGCACCAGGCAATCAGTCTCTCCACACAGGCTTGTCTGATGTGACATGGGCTATGGGCTTGCTTCCCATACCCATGTGTTTGTACTCAGTAAAATTTAATAAATAGAAGAAACCAAAACTCTGTCCATTGAGCTTCTATAGCCACCCTGCTGAGAGGTTGAGAAAAGCAGCTGGAAGGGAGGATTGTCTTAACCCCAGGGCAAGACAGTAGAAAAGCTAAGTCAAGCCGCTGTGATTGAGGCAATTCACTACTCAATTCCAGATGCTGAGGACAGAGGTTCAGCACCCCATTAAGTTTCTGTAGGGTTTGTAGCCCTTTTTGATGTGTTCTTGAAAGATGTTCCCTGTCAAATGGAGGATGCTAGATCTTTGGGTCTCGTTCAGCATGGATTTTGTTCGGTTCACTTTGTATTCTCATTCAAAAATTATTAAAAGAACATTTAATTCAATTTCTAGCTGTGACAGATTACTGGCCGGATTTGCATAACAAACAAGAGTGTTTTAATTTTATTTCAATTATGTTTAAATTAAAATAAATCAACTTGAAGGTTTCTTCCGACCTTACCCTTTTATGTGGCCCTGTCACTTTATTGCGTTCTTGGCATGCCAGCCACGGGTGGACCTTGGCCCAGCAAAGTTTACATACTTTTGGTTAACAATTGCATCTATGTTACCCTGGACTCACAGCCAAACCATTGTGATAATTGAAATATTTTAGTAAAATGTCAAGAAGTGTTGACCATTACCCCATGCAGTGAATTGATTCGGGATTTATTGGCTCTGTTCACAGAGCTTGCTTAATCTAATTATTGCATTAATTCATTTTCTGGGTTAGAGTGAACCATTTCACTCTGGGCTGGGTTTATATAACATGCTAAACTATTTTTTTAAAAAAATCGTTACCAAGTTTAGCTCTAAACCAATTCAGCAACCCGGGCATATCTAGCCTCTAGGTTTGTAACTGACCTGCTCAAATATTTTGGGTGAATGCAGTCACTCTGCCTGCTAAGGTGGTGTCACTCCTCTTCTGATGAATTCTTATTAGAAATTGAAAATTACCCACAAAACGTGTCGCAGGCATCATCTCATCATTTTAAAAACCAAGGCAGAAGAATTGGGAAGCACTTTTTAAACCACAGCGGAGGAAATAACCTACCCAGGTTTCAAAACCAAGCATTACTGTGCAATTGCAGAGATTCAGACATGGTTTTGAACCAGTGCAAAATCCAGATGCAGAGATGTCTTTAAACTCTGCAGAAACTCTGATTCTTGGACCAGCTCTGATTTTTTGCTTTTGGACTCTTGTCTGGTGCCTCATCTTCTTCTTTAGCCTTAGGTTTGGACTTCTGACCCTACTGTGAGTGTTTGACTTTATGCATTACTAATTACTAATTCAGTTATTGGCTTGCTTGTCAACAGCTTAGCCATGTGCGAAACAGGACATTTTCCATTTCCTTTAAAAGTGAAGTGTTGCAATAAGCATCATGGGCGCATTTGCAAAAACGGTCTAATTAGGCCGACCACACAGAGACAATGGAAACAAGCTTGCAATAAATCTCATGAAAACATTAATATCTTGTTGAATCAAAAACAGGGGGAAGTATACCTCCAGGACCTATGAAGAGCTGAGGTTTAGTACATGGATCAGTTAAATTAAAAATTTTGTCAGCAGGCTTTCTTGAGAGAAAATACCTTGGCGGGCACATGGCACTTATTTTTTATTTCACTTATTCCCCAGCATAATGAAACTGGAATATATTAGGAGAAGTGGAAACAGGTGGTAAGGAGGGACTTACTTTCTAGGGCCCAGAGTAAATTACTGGATATTTGATGTTGTTTAGTTATTCAATTACATTTGATTTTCCAAAACATTCTTTCATATCCTAAATCTACTTAGGAAAACAAACATGATTGAAACCATTTAGGGTTTCAATGCTCCTTGTCAATTCACCACTACTTATCTATCCTCATCAAATAATAAGACAGAATTACTGATTTGTGTTATATTGTATGCAACAGTTTTTTAAAAGCAGTGTTCTCATGCAAGTGAAGGCAAATATATGTGTCCTAGGCAGTGGTGAAATCCAATTTTTTTAACTACCGGTTCTGTGGGCATGGCTTGGTGGGTGTGGTGTGGTTTGGTGCGCGTGGCTTGGTGGGTGTGGCAGGGGAAGGATACTGCAAAATCTCCATTCCCACCCCACTCTGGGGCCAGCCAGAGGTGGTATTTGCCAGTTGTCTGAACTACTCAAAATTTCCGCTACCGGTTCTCTGAACCCTCAAAATTTCCGCTACTGGTTCTCTGAACTGCTCAAAATTTCCGCTACCGGTGCTCCGAACTGTTCAAAATTTCCGCTACCGCTTCTCCAGAACCTGTCAGAACCTGCTGGATTTCACCCCTGGTCCTAGGGTAATGTTACAGAATCCAACATGGCTCCATCACCCAGGTTGGATCCTGCAGTGTTCTCATGACTTATTTTGCAGTTGCAAAGAAACTCATACTCATGTCTGCTCAACTGGAGAACCAAGAGAAGATTTGGTCAAATTATTCTCCAAAGCACCAGAGGGCAGGACAAGAAACAATGGCTGGAAACTAATCAAAGAGAGAAGCAACCTGGAATTAAGGAGAAACTTCCTAACAGTGAGGATGATTAACCAGTGGCACAGCTTGCCTTCAGAAATTGTGGAATGCTCCACATTCCTCTTCTGCTCTTTGGGAATTGATTGTCTGGGACTGAGGCTTGCTGATAAAGGCTGAGACTCTCCACACCAATAGAGTCCGTATCTCTTAGCAGGAGGCTTCAGCTAGCAGAGAAACTTGTGTAGGGAGGGCAATTGACCAAAGCAAATATATTATGCAGCCTGCAGTTGCCTGGCCAAGAAGGAAGTGGACAGAGAGGCACCTGCTGTGTTGATTACATGCTGGAAGGAAGGTGTGTAGCTCTAAGAACACTGAAAGGCAGGGCCATATCTCCCCAAGACCCACCCCAATCATTTTTGCCCTTCCACTCTTCTTCTTCTTTGGAAGGGATAAGCGATTCAGAGTCATAGGCAACCCCCCAACCTTCCTTTCCAGCCATAAGAGACTCCTCTCACCATCCTGACTGAAAAACTGATAGCCCCTCTTTGAGTCTTGAAATACTTGAAAACTGACCTACTATAGGACTTAACAACAAAGAATTCTCACCATAGAAACAAAGAACAAAATGATCCCCATAAATTGTACAATACTGTCATCCTTAGGCTCTGCCCAAAATGTGAAGTTTGGTCTATGGTTACAGGACAACAGCTGTGATCTCATGCAATAGCCCCAGGTGTCCTGCTGAAAAATCACACCCAAATCCATTAAGATCTGGCATGCGGGACTGTCAAAATCTTGTGGGATATGGGTGGATTTTGAATTTTGGGGGGAGATTTGAATGGGTGTTTTAGTACCCACTGATATTTGACTATTGTCAGATGAAGAACACTCAGAAGGATGTTCTTATCAAAGATGGAGAAGAGGAGCCTGAGTGGCGTAGCAGGCTAATGCCTCCTACTAAAAGCAGCACTTAACATCCAGCTGCCTGCAATTACTGCGAGTTCTAGTCTCACCAGGCTCAAGGTTGACTCAGCCTTCCATCCTTTCTAAGGTGGGTAAAATGAGGACCCGGTTTGTAGGGGCAATAAGTTGACTTTGTATAAATATACAAAAAGTATGAAGGCTATTGCTTAACGCATTGTAAGCCACCCTGAGTCTCCGGAGAAGGGCGGCATATAAATATAATTTTTTTTTTTAAAAAAAGGTTCCTTATGTTCATGGAGCTGTAATTGATGTTACCTTTTGTAATGCAGGGAAGGGATGGTATCTCAGGTCAATGGGTCCTTTCCTGCAAGATTAGTAGAACAGTTTCCCCAATCTATTGCTCTTCAGATTTGTTGAGACCTCAACTGACCAAAGTCCTTGCCAGATAGCAGAGAATTCTAAGAGCTGGGGTTCCAATCAGTGGTGGGTTTCAAAATTTTTTACTACTGGTTCTGTGGGTGTGGCTTGGTGGGTGTGGCATGGCTTGGTGGGCGTGGCTTGGTGGGCATGGCAGGGGAAGGATACTGCAAAATCCCCATTTCCTCCCAAACAGCTGGGACTTGGGAGACAGAGAATAGATGGGGGTGGGGCCAGTCAGAATTTTTATTACTGGTTCTCCAAACTACTCAAAATTTCCACTACCGGTTCTCCAGAACTGGTCAGAACCTGCTGAAACCCACCTCTGGTTCCAATGCACCTGTAGAACACCAGATTGGGAAAACTAACATAGAAATGGTAGCATCTATGGTCATTTCGCACATTGTTCCAGATACATAGTCCTTCCAGATTAGTGTTCTAAGTAATCTCTTGTTCTCATTTATTGAATTTCATAGGGAATTTAGAAGTCCCCAGCTGTTACTTATAACCAAGCCATCATGAAGCCTTCAATCTCCAAAGTTTGAAATTTCTAGTTTCACAAGTATTAATACCTTAGAGAATCTGCATTAGTTCTCCCATTCCAAAGTGTGGAATCTCTATGTGTAATGTCTTTGGGTAGGTCTTCCAATGATGTCTATGGAGATTCTCAGTCATCCAGGTCATGGTTGTCCCAAAAGTGCTTTTTCAAGAGGCAACTGGACTTTTTTGTTTTTCTTCGAAGAGCTGAAGAAGCTTTTTGGATTAGAAGCAAGACATCTTCCAAAAAAAATACCCAGGAAGTCCAGTTGCCTCTTGAAAAAGCACCTTTAGGTCTTCCAATGATATTCACTCATTATAATAGTGCATGTCTTCACCATTGACTTTTAATGCCTAGCTTTTAGGCTCAAACAGTATGCAAAATTTATGCTCCTTTACAGTCAAATTACTCTCTCCTTTACAATCATATTACTCTCCATAGTGTTAAAATGCGCTGAACTGGGATGGGAAAGAAGCATCAATCTTCTTGTGTGTAGCCAATCTAGCATTATATTTACAAACCATATTCCTGTAGAAAGCTAGCAAGAAAAATGAAGATGACGGTGTTCTTCTTATGGTCTCCGTCATCTGGTAATCACAAGTAGATTTAAACATGAGAGCCAGTGTGAAGCTAAAGTATTGGACCTGGCAAAAGGAAGATCTAGGTTCTACTCCACCACCTGCAGAAACTTGCTGGGAAATCTAGTCACACTCTATCAGTCCAACCAGCAGTGGGTTCCTCCCAGTTCGGCCCAGTTCTCCTGAGCCAATAGCAGTGACGATATGACATCACCGAACCGGTTCTGCCCCCCCCCCGCCCTCCCACCCCCGCGTTATTCTTACCTTTTATTTGGCCCCACCCCCAATCTATTGCTGCCTCCTGAGTCCCAGCTGATGGCTAGAGGGAAAAAAAAACTGTTTAAACTTTTGCTGTGGGGCTTCAAAGGGCCGCCCTACAGCTGATCAGTGTTAAAAGAAAACAAATTAGTAGATCAGTGCCTGCAAAAATACACGAGTAGACCAGTCCCTGCAAAAAATAAATGGGTAGAGCGATACAGCTCTACAAGCAGTTAAAAGCCTGGTAGACCAGTACCTCTGCTAAATCCTAAATAATTGTCACATGACCATCAAGCCACGCCCACAAAATAAGCCACGCCCACAGAACTGGTAGTAAAAAAACTAGAACCCACCATTGAGTCCAACCAATCTCATAGAGTTGTGGAGAAAAACAGGAGGGAATATCTTGAATGTCACTTTGCGCTCCTGAGTGGGATATAAATCTAATAAAGAAACAGTAGATATGTTATCCGGTAAATGGATTAATAGATACATCAGGTAAATAGATAGCTTAATGGGATGTGTTGCTTTATTTTGAATGAGCAGCGGCAAATGAGAACAGCATCATCCCTTTCACCCCACCAGAATTCTCCAAAGGCAAGTTTTCTCTTTCTTGCATTTCATACTACTCCTTTTTTGTGTGTGTAAAGAAAATCTGTTTCCTTGTCTTTTGCATTTAGCCATCAGTGCAGCATTCCAACCTCACACTCAGATTAGATTTTTCTTCTATTCATGAATGGCGGTGAACATCTGCCTTCCCTTTAGCAACAGGCATTGACCCTACTCTGCGTATGCGTAAGGGAGAGAAAGGGATGGGAGGAATAAAGGAAATATGGAGGTTGTTTTGTAGTGAGTGAGGCCTGGGGAGCCCATTATACCAGAATAGCTAGAAATATTGGTGTTCAGCCAGCACTGATTCAACAGGCAAATCTGGGACATGAGGAAATATAGCCAACAACAATTTGTCTCCTTTTCTAACAAAAGTTCCAGAAAGTTTGAAGGCATGGGAAATGTAACTGTATGTTACCTTTTCTGAAATAGAGCAGGGGAAAAGTATGTTCAAGTTATAGTAAATATGCTCTTTGGGTATTAAAAGAATGGTCCTCCTTCTCATTGTTTTGCACTTAATATGGGTTGCAAATCACTGGTGTAGTTTGAAAACCAGTGGCTGATTCACAACTCTACAATATAGACTGCACACATCCTACCAGCCTGGGAAGAAGCTGCAGAGTTAATATTTTCAGTCTGATTATGGGAGAGAACAGGAAAACAGTTCCAAAAATGGATTCCCCTTCCCCCCAAAAATACCTAGAATACTGGAGTTCAATTCTAATATATATGATGTATTGAATGTAGTAATATTTCTGATATGCATACATTCACTCAACCTGTACATTTGAGACATTTTCAAGATCTACATCTCTAATCCTCTCACTGTAAAAGAATTGTCCTTCCAAACGTCAGACTAAGTGATTCATGATGGCTCTTATCACAGGATTGTTGAATCATAAAACTGAAGTTACCATACAAAATATCTATTCCGACTCTAGATTCTTGGTATTGGATCTGCGGTTTAAGATACCTCTACGGCCTCTCTGATTGAAAGACATCTAGTTTTGTCTTGACATCTACAATGAAAAAGATATTGTGATCTATCAAGACTATTCCCTCCTGTCGAACATCTCTTACAATTTTCTAAATTTAACCAACAGCTGAGTTTTCTGAAGTTGTCCCATCTCTCTGAATCACCAGAGATCAATTCTGCTCTAACTTGACTATAACTGCTACCCTCTCTGATACCCAACTTGTGCCTTTAATTACAACTTTTAAATTTTCCTGATTGTAAATTGTTTTAATGCAATACTATTTCATAGTTTTATTGTATGCTACTCAGAGTCACTTTTTCATAAAATGAGGGGCCATATAAATTTGAAGAATAAATAAATAAATAACCCCTCAGATGTTTGAAGTCTACTGTAAGTCTATTCTTAGTAAGGAAGCAACTTTTTCAGTCCTAGATAATCAAAATACTCAAAAGGTTTGATTTTTTTTTAAAAAAA
>WNWU01000013.1:6999944-7019304 GCA_012654045.1 Ptyas mucosa
TATCCTATCCTATCCTATCCTATCCTATCCTATCCTATCCTATCCTAATGAAAAGAAGGACTAGGGGTGACATGATAGCAGTGTTCCAATATCTAAGAGGTTGCCATAAAGAAAAGGTAAGTCAACCTATTCTCCAAAGCACCTGAAGGCAGGACAAAAAGCAATGAATGGAACCTAATCAAGGAGAGAAGCAACTTAGAACTAAGGAGAAATTTCCTGACAGTTAAAACAGTTAATCAGTGGAACAATTTTCTTCCAGAACATATGGATGCTCCAAAACTGGACGTTTTTAAGAGGAGATTGAACAAACATATGTCTGAAATGGTATAGGGTTTCCGGCCTGAGCAGAGGGTTGGACTAGAAGACCTTCAAGGTCCCTTCCAACTCTGTTATTCATCAGCAACATCTCTAACCCGTATGTAGACAGCATTGCTTTGTGGTACATTGAGAAAAGTGTCCTAAACTGCTCTCCCAGGGACTTTAGATGGGGTCAAATTCTCAAAATTTCCAAGCTGGTGCAACGAGGGATTATAAATAGCAATAAAATGACAGCACTAAGTGCAGAGTTCCCCTCCTGCGGCAGACAAAATAATTCCTTCAGGCCACAATTGATTATTGCTGCTGGCCTCCTTCCTTGTTTTCCATTCCTTTTTGGAGGAGGAAAAAGAAGAGGAATGGCTGAAAACATCGCACAACTCTGGGGGTAAAAGCCTAAAAAAAGCAAACTCATAAGAAAGACTGGGATAGGATTGGAGGGAGATCTAAATCATATTAAATATAAATCAAAAGTCCAACTGCATTAGAAATAAAGTGGGCAAGTTGTGTTGCTTTATCTCCAAAGGGGGGGGAAAAACAAAAAAAAAAAACCCTTACACACAGTCATGGAATAAGAAAAGGGAATTGACAATTAAATTATCTAGGGCAGAGGACACAACGGAAGCTTCATAGCCGCTTATGGTCCCCCAGATTCTTCATTATTTTTTCTAGAGTCTTTCCAAAAGTGGCCCCCAACTTCTAATTTTGCAAATGGAGAAGAATTAACTGCATTTTGCTATATTGAATTCCAGCTTTATTTATTAACCCGTTAATCACATTTATGAAACATTGTAATACCAAGGGACTCTAGGCAGCTTTCAAAATAAAATACATAATGGACATTATGCAATAACAATACACACATTAAAAAATCCCCAATTTAATTTAAAGGCAGAGAATAGAATTAATGAACCAAGCTAAACTATATATCTTGACCAAAATAGAATCAAAGTCCAAATACCCTCCACTGGAATTCCACTTTTAAATAGGGAGGATAGAGCCAACCAGAAGTCTATTGGGAGGCCATTCTGAAAGACTGGACTAGCCAACCCAAAAAGCAGCAGCACTGAGCTTTGTCCAACCTTCATTTATAGTAGCAAATCACTTTTTCTCTGTGTTGATCAAACTGGCCAAATCAATTCCAATGGGAGAATGTGGTCTTGTAGAAAACTTGGCATCAAATCATATAGGCTTTGTATATTAGCATCACTATTTTAAATTGCACTCGGAAGGCTATTGGTGACCAATTATAGGACCCACAGCACTAGTGTAATATGTTTCCATCATTGAACACCAATTAGAAATCACGCTGCTATGTTCTGAACCAATTGTAGCTTCTCAGTGGTCTTTGAAGGACATTCCATGTAAAGTGAGTTTCAGTAGTCTATAAAGAAGGTGATGAGAATGTGAGTCACTGATGTAAGATGCTCCTGCCCCAGTTAGGTTTGTAACTGGTACATCAGCCGAAGATGGGCAAGGGCCTCTACCTACTCCCGTGACAATGAACCTATGGCACGCATGCCACAGGTGGCACCCGGAGCCATATCGGTGGGCACATGAGTGTTGCCCTAGCTCAGCTCCGGCACATGGGAAACAGTCTGTTTCCAGCCTCCAGAGGGCCTCTGGGGTGTGGGGAAGGCCGTTTTTGCCTTCCTCAGGTTCCTAGAAAGGCTCTGGAGCCTGGGGAGGGAGAAAAATGGGCCTACCGGGCCAACTGTGCCATCACATGCCCAAAGTGGGGAGAATGTGGGGGGTTGCACACGCATGCATGGGGAGGCACATTGAATTATGGGTATGGGCACATGCAACCCCCCCACACTCCCCCCGCTTTTGGCACGTGACGACAAAAAGGTTATCCATCACTGACCTACTCTTTTAGCAGAAGCCATGGATCCAAAAGGACCATCAGGTCATGGGTTTGCTCCTATGAGAGTAGTGTCACCTCGTCAAAAGACACAATTGGAGCAGACAGAGAAGTCTGATGCGTAAGCCATAACTATGTCTTGCTAGGGTTCAATTTAAGCCTGGGGTTTTTTTGCCATCCAGACCTTCATAACCTCCAGGTATTGGGGCAGGATTTCAGGGACATCACCACGTAGCCTGGGGGAGTGATATAAAGCTGGGTGTTATCAATAAATTGATGATACCAAACTGCAAGCCACTGATGACCTTTCCCAGTGATTTTATCTAATTGGAGAGAAGAAAGGAACAACACCCAACAAGAGAGTAATCACTGGGCTGACCTCTCCTCCCCCTGCCCATTGATTAAACTGTCATGATGTTTGCTCTCGAAAGGTGAAAATTATGATCCCACACATCTGGAATGTGCGATTGGGAAAGATGGTTTTGAATGATTATACTATGAAAACAAAACCTTTGCAGACTTTTTACTTCAGAAAAAATACCAGATAAAAGAAGCTGGATATTAATGACTATTAAATTATTTAGAGCACGGAAGCAAGTAATTTATCACTCGTGTAATGCCTTAGCAATATTTTCTTTTCTAGGTGATAAGATTATAGTTCTTCGTCCACTTGTTTAGGTCAGTTCGGTGTCGGAAAGATTTACGGAAATGGCCAACGACTGCTGGAGTTTTGCTGCTACTATGGTCTTTGCATTAGCAATACATACTTTAAAACAAAGCCTCAACACAGTCTCTTGGAGACATCCAAAATCAAAGCATTGGCACCAGCTCGACTTGATTCTTACCAGGCGCTCCAACCTCCCCAATATTACAATCACACGCAGCTATCAGGGTGCTGATTGCGATACAGAGCACTCCTTGGTGTGCAGCAGAATAAAACTGCAAACAAAGAGATTGCATCACTCAAAGAAGGAAGGAAGACCACGAATTGACATCAACAAGACCCGCAATCAGGGCAAAGTGGAGGAATTTGCACAAGCACTCAAGGAAACTCTCCCAGGCCTGGCTGAAGTAAATGCATCTGAATGATGGGAATATTTCAAGAATGCTGTTTATAACACCACCTTGTCAGTATCTGACAAGCAGCAAATTGGTTCGAAGCCCATTCGGAGGAATTGACCCCAGCAATCGAGGAAAAAAGGAGAGCTCTAATTGCATATAAAGCCTCTTCCAGTGGGCTCAACCTACAAGTTCTGCAAGCTGCTCGTAGTAAAGTCCAACAGACTGCCAGGAGATGTGCTAACGATTATTGGCTACAGCTTTGCTCTCGGATCCAGATAGCAGCTGACACAGGCAACATCAAGGGGATGTATGATGGCATCAAGCAGGCTTTAGGTCCAACACAGAAGAAATCTGCCCCTCTGAAGTCTGCTACAGGTGAGGTTATCCAGGACCGAGCACAGCAGATGGCACGCTGGGTGCAGCACTACTCTGAGTTATATTCCAGAGAAAATGTGGTAACTGAAGAAGCATTAAATAACATTGAGTGCCTGCCTGTCTTGAAGGAGCTTGACAGTGAACCAACTTTAGAAGAACTAAATGCGGCCCTGGTTTCCCTTGCCTCTGGCAAGGCACCCGGGAAAGATAACATCCCTGCTGAAGTTCTGAAGTGCTGCAAAGAGAACATCCCCATTGAACTGCATGAAATCTTCTGTCTTTGTTGGAGGAAAGATGGAGTACCACAGGACGTGAAGGATGCAAATATCGTCACACTGTACAAGAACAAAGGTGACAGGGATGAGTGTAACAACTACCGTGGCATCTCTCTTCTTAGTGTTGTAGGGAAGCTGCTTGCCCATGTCATACTGAAGAGGCTCCAGGTGCTTACAGAGAGTCTATCCAGAATCACAGTGTGGATTTCGAGCCAACAGGTCCACTATTGACATGGTATTTTCCCTTAGACAGTTGCAGGAGAAATGCAGGGAACAAAGACAGCTACTTTTCGTAGCCTTCATAGATCTTACGAAGGCTTTTGACTTAGTTAGCAGGGATGGCCTTTATAAAATTCTCCCCAAGATTGGATGTCCACCTCAGCTCCTCAACATCATCAGGTCCTTTCATGAGGAAATGAAGAGCACTGTAGTTTTTGGTGGCTTACCATCAGATTCCTTTGATATTTGAAGTGGAGTGAAGCAGGGCTGTGTCCTTGTACCAACTTTATTCGGGATCTTTTTTGCTGTCATGCTGAAACATGCTTTTGGAACTGCAACAGAGGGTATTTACCTCTGGACTAGATCAGACAGAAAACTCTTTAATCTCTCTAGATTGAGAGCAAAGTCTAAAGTCCAGCTGAAATGCTTACGGGATTTCCTCTTCGCTGATGATGCTGCCGTCACTGCTCACTCTGCTGAAGACCTTCAACAACTTATGGACAATTTTAGCAAGGCCTGCCAAGACTTTGGACTAACAATCAGCCTGAAAAAAATACAAGTCATGGGTCATTACAATCTCTGCAGAAGAACTGGAGGTCGTCCATGACTTTGTGTACCTCGCCTACCTATCTCTGACACACTTTCTTTAGCTACTGAGCTGAATAAACGTATTGGTAAAGCAGCCACCACATTTTCCAGACTTACAAAGAGAGTATGGCTTAATAAGAAGCTGACGTAACATACAAAGATCCAGGTCTATAGAGCCTGTGTCCTGAGCACACTCTTGCATTGCAGTGTCTTGGATCCGTTACGCACAGCAGGAGAGAAAGTTGAACACCTTTCATATGCGCTGTCTCCAACAAATTCTTGGTATCACCTGGCAGGACAAAGTTCCAAATAGCGCAGTCTTGGAACATGTTGGAATTTCTAGCATGTATACACTACTGAAACAGCAACGTCTACGCTGGCTGGGGCATGTCATGAGAATGGCTGATGGTCAGATTCCAAAAGATTTCCTGTATGAAGAATTAATGCAGGGAAAGCGCCTCAGAGGGAGACCACACCTGCGATATAAGGACATCTGCAAGAGGGACCTAAAGGCCCTGGGAATGGACATTAACAACTGGGAAACCTTGACCTCCGATTGTTCAGCTTGGAGGCTAAAGACGCAGCATAGCCTTCTCCAATTCGAAGAGACACTTGTTCAGCAGGCTGAGACAAAGAGGCAGTCCCGGAACCAGCAAAATCTGGGGGCTGGGCAGGGGACAGAATGTATCTGCCCTCAGTGTGGAAGGGATTGCCACTCTCGAATTGGCCTTTTTAGTCACACTAGATGCTGTTTTAGGACCTCTTTCCAGAGCACGATACCATAGTCTCTTGAGACTGAAGGATGCCAATGTAGGTGATAAGAAATGTATTCCATGCAAAACGATCTTATGGAACTTGCTAGTTGAAGAAGTGGGTGAGACCATAGGTTTTGGATCAACCTTTTTCAACCCCTTAAGATGCTGAGGTCTTTGATTCCCATAATTCTTAATCAGTGTGCTATCAGCATCATATCAGAGAAGCCTGATTTAGATTTTATGGAAACATTCAATGGAATCTTCATGTTTAGAGACCATCTATACTTCTAACTCAGTGGTGAAATCCAATTTTTTTTACTACCGGTTCTGTGGGCGTGGCTTGGTGGGCATGGTGGACGTGGCAGGGGAAGGATATTTCAAAATCTCCATACCCACCCCACTCTGGGGCCAGCCAGAGGTGGTATTTGCCAGTTCTCCGAACTACTCAAAATTTCTGCTACCGGTTCTCCAGAACCTGTCAGAACCTGCTGGATTTCACCTCTGTTCTAACTGCTACAGAGAAGATGAGTTGTTTATATGCATTCTCAGCTAGCTGCTCTTGGCCATCTAATGCATTGCCTTTGGGTCTAATTCAACAGATTTGTGCTTCTGAAGATGAAAAAACAGGTGACCCCCGTCCTTTCAAATACCATACATGCACAGCCTTCACTAAAACAACAGCCATTTCTAAGCAGAATCTCCGAGATTATTCTGATGGCAGGAGATGATGTTTGGGAGGGGGAGCCACCCAGCAAGGCGAGACGGTCTGTGCTGCATCAACAGGCCTTAAGCTCCAAGCAGTCCAACCCGGGGAGGGAAATGTTATGACAAGCCAAAAGACTTGGGTGATGGCTCCGGCGTCTACAGAACAGGAAGGCTGAAACCCAAAGAAGTCTCTTGGCAAAGCAGCAGAAGGAAAGCAGCGGGGATGGGAGTGGGGGGAAGGTCTCTTAACCAGACCCAATTCCAAGAATCAGGTAGACTATGCTCTCCAGGAATTTTTTTTTTAAGAATAGAATAGAAGAATAGAATTCTTTATTGGCCAAGTGTGATTGGACACACAAGGAATTTGTCTTTGGTGCATATGCTCTCAGTGTACATAAAAAGAATAAAATACATTCATCAAGAATAAAGAGATACAACACTTAGTGATAGTCAAGGTTACTAATAAGCTATCAAGTTGTCCTAGGAAACAAATAAAAACAATATAAATTGAAAGATACAAGCAACATGCTTAGTCATAAGTGGGATGAGATAGATACTAGGAAGGAAGAGAAGAATAATACTAATACAGTCTTAATAAATTATTTGACAGTGTTGTGGGAATTAGCTGTTTTTTCAAGTTGAATTCTTGCAACGAGCCAAATTGTAGGGAACCAGGCAATCATCCAGATAGATGGCTCTGAGCGCAACAAACTCTGCAGCTTTTGCAGCTTTACCTTCTTACCAAAATAAAGAGTGGGAAGATGGAAAAAGGCAATGCAAAGGATACATATATGAATACAAGGGAGAATTCCAAGTAAAAAATATAGCTGGCTCCCTTGTAAAATCCAATTAAGGAGACATTGATCATTGAAATCCCATTAAATCCCCATTAAGAGGCACCCCAGGGCTTTACCTTAAAGACTGGAACAATTCCAGTTAGGTTGAATCCAGCCCCCGAAGAATGTAGAATTTGAGAAATCAGAGCAGATCTGAGGGTGAGGTGAGGAGTCAGGAAGGATTGAGGGGATCTGAATCACAGTCCTACCTGTACATCAATTTGACCCTGCAAATGTGCTGTCTAAACTCAAAATACATCCATGTATATTGAACAATTATTTATTATAAAGCAAGTCATACTATAAATTCTTCCCAAAGTCTGCATGCCATTTTAACTAACTACAGAATATTTGTTTCTATGCTTTTCTTCCTACCGGGAAGTCATATTACTCGTTGCTTATTTTCTTATTTCATGGAAGAACAGGAAAAATGGTTCATGATGACCCTAATACCTAAACCGAATATCAACATTCAGGAGCACTAAAACACTCAACATCAGTTGCTGCATTCGCTTGTGATTTTGTCCGATACATCTGGCTGGCCATTGATGAAAACCAGATGCTAGGCAAGATCAACTTGTGGTCCTACCCAGCCTTGGGGCTCTTCTTAGCATCTCTAAGTAGAAAGCAGAATTTTCTCTGCTACTCGAATCCCTGTTTTCCTGATTTCTCCCAGCGTTTCAAAGACATTGTTCTAGCTATTTGGCAAGAAAATAACAGAGCTGAGATCCAGAGAAGGATGGTGCAATTTTTATTTCTTATTTTTTTGCAAAATTAAGAGGGCAGACTGAAGTCCCCCACAGGTGAGTTTGGTTATAGGGGAATAGGGCTCTCAGAAGTGGTTTCCTAGATAAATGCACATGGACCATATTATCCTCTTATTCAGCAAGTGTTTTTATTTTATTTACACCCAAGATAGTCTTTATACCCAAAATACATCTGAAAACACTTTTTGCCTTGTTAGTGGCAGGAAGTCATAGAACCATAAAGTTGGATGGGCCCTTTAGACCTTTCAGTTCAACGCTATTTTGTGCAGGAATCTAAATTGCAGATGACTGTCCAACATTTGAACAAATGAGGAAGAACTCATCACCTCTCTTGGTAACTTGTTCCATTCTTGAACTGCTCTTACTATGAAGAAGTTTTTCCCAATGTTCAGTCAGAATCTGCTTTCCTACAAGGCGCAAACTATTACTCCATGTTTTGCATTCTGGAATGATAGAAAACAGATCTTGACTTGCATTAGGGTGACAATTCTTTCAGATGTTTGACATGCCTTTATACTCCCATTTGGTCTTTTCAAGGCTAAAGAAATCCATTCCCTATCCTCCCAGGAGAAGACAAATTGCAGGCATGTGGAGAAGTTTGCCATTGACTGAAGTGGCTGTCTGCTGAGGAACGTCCACTCGACAGTGTCCTGAGCTGACATTTTTCTCTCACCTCTACCCTTGTGCTCTCATAAGTTATTTCTGTTCTCCTCCCTTAGCTTTTTCTGACCAGGAGCCAAGAGATCAGAATGTTTGGCTTGTCTTGAAAATGGCATTAAAATTTCACCCTAACTCTAATGCTGGCGCCCAAGTCAGTTGGGTAGAATCTTTTCCAACCATTTGCTTCCAGAGTTCTGCTCCAAGAATGAGTGGGATGATTACTGCAATGTTGGCCTTTCAAGTAAAATAAGATCACAGAACATATCACTCCAAGGAGAAAATCAGGAGAACATCATGTTCTCATTCTCTTCCTCTATCACAGGTGAAGAGGAGAAAACTGAAGAGCTTTGGCAGAACAATTCACCAGTTTTGGATGAGTGAATTCTTTGTGCTCATTGGAAAGATGGCTGACTCAGTGCAAAACCCATCTCAGTTGAATGGCAAGGCCATCATTAGCCATCAACACATTGTTCTAGCAAGAACAATTATTATTGTTTATTGAATGTTTTGTTGAAAGAAGCAAAACATGGGCTTATGCATGCTCCTTCCTTTGTTATATAGAAGTGAGAGTCAGATATGGCAGGAGAAGCCTGAGTGGCGTAGCAGACTAATGCCGCCTACTAAAGGCAGCATTTAACATCCAGCTGCCTGCAATTACTGAGAGTTCTAATCTCACCAGGCTCAAGGTTGACTCAGCCTTCCATCCTTTCTAAGGTGGGTAAATTGAGGACCCGGTTTGTGGGGGCAATAAGCTGACTTTGTATAAATATACAAAAGTATGAAGGCTATTGCTTAACGCCTTGTAAGCCACCCTGAGTCTCCGGAGAAGGGCGGCATATAAATATAAATTAAAATAAAAAATAAATCAAAATAAAGAAGCACAAAAATACCTTGAATGCAGTGAAAATAGGATAATTAAGGAGAGACATAATATAATAAGAAGTGATAGGCTCAAGAATGAATGGATGCTGCATGAATGTAGGTTGAACACAAATAAGAGAGACCAGTATGAAATAAAACTATTGAAATGATTTAATCGTCTTGACAGAATGAATGTGAATTGAAATAGAGTGAACAGGAAGCCTGAGAGGGTTTTAATTAGATGGAGTTGATAAAATCCTCAAACACAAAGAAGAATAAGAATTGTATAGGACAGGCAATATATGATGAACAGAAGAATGCTTTGCAAAGATTAAAAACTACAGTGAGAATACTGTTTATCAGAGGTGGGTTTCAGTAGGTTCTGACCAGTTCTGGAGAACCGATAGTGGAAATTTTGAGTAGTTTGGAGAACCGGTAGTAAAAATTCTGACTGGCCCCACCCCCATCTATTCTCTGCCTCCCAAGTCCCAGCTGATCAGGAGGGAATGGAGATTTTACAGTATCCTTCCCCTGGAGTGGGGTGGGAATAGAGACTTTACAGTATCCCTCCCCTGCCACACCCACCAAGCCATGCCTACCAAGTTATGCCATGCCTACCAAGTCACGCCCACCAAGCCATGCCACGCCCACCAAGCCACACCCACAGAACCGGTAGTAAAAAAATTTAAAACCCACCACTGCTGTTTATGTAAACTAGATTTCAATTTCTCTCTATTTATTTCCTGCTCTTCTCCCATTTTGGGGCCAAAGTATGCAATTGGTTTTTTTTTTGTTATAAAAGTTTTTTATTTTTTAATAAATCAAACAACCAAACATTACATAATAAATTGTCATTCATCATTTCCCCTCCCTCCTTTTTCCCCCTCCCCCCCAACCCCCATTCCCACCCTCCCCCCCTGACTTCCCAGAGCAAAATACAGGGTAATTCAATTGACAATCATAAGCTAAATTAAACTAACTAACTTTAAAGTAATAATTCTCCCCTAAAACCTTAACTCCACTTAGTGTGCAATTGTTTTTGTACACTGTTTATCCTGGAATGGAACAGGATGCTCCTTCGGTATGTACATACTTACTTCTGTATGTATTTATACAGTGTTTCTCACTATAATGAATTCCAAAGTGGTTTACAAATCATAAAATATTTCAAACTAGAGTAGAAATCGGGATAAGAATTTGTTGAAAGAGAAATGTTTGGTAAAGCCACCATCAAATGGCAAACTTATAAAAGGTATTGGGGATGTGGCATTCTACAGAGAGGGCATTATTCTGCAGAACACATCAACCTGGTATTCAGATTGCCACCAAATGGCACATAGGACAAGACACTAGTAGAGAAGAGAGGTTACATTTATTTATGTATTTATTCTCTTTTACTCTTTTTATATTTTACAATATTGACAGATCAATTTGGTAGCACCAAGCTGATATCAGCTCAAATTCAACAAGGATAAAAGAAGAAAGAGACAAAATCTGAAAATAGGCAGATTTTGGTAAATTTGGTTGCCTAATGCATCCTTGTGCTTAACTGGAAAGCGCTTTAAAGGGGATTACCAGCACTATGAATTTTTTAAAAAAAATTGATTTATATGCCACCCTTCTCCGGAGACTCAGGGCGGCTTACAATGCGTTAAGCAATAGCCTTCATACTTTTGTATATTTATACAAAGTCAGCTTATTGCCCCCACAATCTGGGTCCACATTTTACCTACCTTAGAAAGGATGGAAGGCTGAGTCAACCTTGAGCCTGGTGAGATTCGAACTTGCAGTAACTGCAGGCAGCTGAATGTTAATAATAGTGCTTTAGTCTGCTGCACCACCAGGCTCTTGCTGAAGAGCCTGAATTTGTTCTGGAAGCTAATGGCAATGACTTAATTTCAAAATAGGTATTGCCCCATCATGGTGGGTTGGTATAGCCCAGTGGTGGGTTTCAAAATTTTTTACTACCGGTTCTGTGGGTGTGGCTTGGTGGGCGTGGCAGGGGAAGGATACTGTAAAATCTCCATTCTGTCCCCAATCCAGGGGAAGGTTACTGCAAATCTCCGTTTCCCCCTGATCAGCTGGGACTTGGGAGGCAGAGAATAGATGGGGGTGGGGCCAGTCAGAATTTTTACTACCGGTTCTCCGAACTACTCAAAATTTCCACTACCGATTCTCCAGAACTGGTCAGAACCTGCTGAAACCCACCTCTGGTTTAGCCACTGCATTTTATATCAGCTGCAGCTTCTAAATCGCCTGCAAGGACAGCCCTACATTGAGTGATATTAATTGGAAAAGTGGTTTCAGAGCTAGAACAAAACTTGGGCCATCCTTCACTTATTGCTAATGATAAATATGTATGGAAACAATACTGCTTTCACCAGACGGCCAAAAACAAATAAGGAACGGGCCAATTGGTCATCCCCTTCTGTCTCCAGAAGTGTGTTTGTTCGGATGCAAAAGGGCCACTCCTGAGAAGGCCCTGTCAACCTGCTAAACTTCAGCAAATACTGGGATACAGAACAGGACATCTTGATGTCCCTTTGCTTTCAATGGGAAGATGTCCATTGTGGTCCTAGGACAATGCTTATTGGGTTTTCTAAGGCAAAATATGCTTTCTGCCCTCTTACTTGATCAATGAAGCAGCTCCAGAAAATGAACTCCAGGCCATATTCTGCATTCAGTACAAGACCTTGGCCTAGCTTTGGTAGCAGCCATACTACCACTATCTGGGCCTGAGCCAGTAGCCAAGATGCCAGGGTTCCTGATCTCATCATGGTGTGTGTGTGTGTGTGTGTGTGTGTGTGTGTGTGTGTGTGTGTTGACTGAGCCAGGTGTGTGGCACAGCTCATGCTGACACAAAGCCATCCCGCTTCCTAAGCAGCTTTGAGGGCAGGACATGTCAGCTGCCTTTCATTAGCACATCTCAACCCTGCCAGGAGTAGCGCCAGGGGCCTCATTTGTTCCTCAAGCCAATGGCTGCAGTTTAAAAAAAAACATGGGGCTTATTTCCAGCAATGGACACTGGCCAAGGCCACCCCCAGCAGCTCCCTGCTACAACCTCCTTGGGTGTGAGGAGCAGCCATTTCCTCTGCACAATGAGGGGTCGCACTCACTAACCATAGAAATGGCAGCTGCTGCCTGCTTCTGTGGAAAGGCAAGGCAGCGTGCCAAGCTGGGCCTTTGCCCACAGAGCTGGGCCAGGCTGAGAAGAGAGTAAAGAGATGTGGGGGACTAGAAGGCTCAGAGACCCTGCAGCAGAGGTTCGGACAGGTTCTGGAGAACCGGTAGCGGAAATTTTGAGTAGTTCAGAGAACCGGCAAATACCACCTCTGGCTGGCCCCAGAGTAGGGTGGGAATGGAGATTTTGCAATATCCTTCCCCCAGGACTGGGGAATGGGGATTTTGCAGTATCCTTCCCCTGGAGTGGGGTGGGAATGGAGATTTTGCAGTATCCTTCCCCTGCCATGCCCACCAAGCCCACAGAACTGGTAGTAAAAAAAAATTGGATTTCACCATTGCCTTCCAGCCTGTGGAAGAGCTAGGCTTGTCCCCAGCAGAGGGGTTCTGGGTGCTGTGTGGAAAAAGCAAGCCATACCAAAGGCATGAAATGTGGGGTCAGGAGGGGTGTCCTTTGCTTTTGGGGCTCACACAATACAATCTCTTAACACTAGTTACATTTCAGCAAAGCATTGGGGCCTACTCAGATTTTGGTGCCATACAAGAGTAGCTGCAGAGAGAGAGGGTTAAAAAAAAACCCAAGATGGTGCCCACAAGCATATAATCAACGCTTTGCTGGTTTTTTATAGCATGGCAAGGGGCAAGCTTATGGCACCATCTTGACTTTTTTGACCTAGTCTGTGCAGATACCACTGGCATCATAGAACTGCTGCATCGATCTCTGCGTGGAAAGTCAAAAATGCTGTCGTGGAGGTCAGTTTGGAAAAGAGCAGGCAACAGGAGGGACTTTGTCCTTATGAGGCATTTCCAGAAAAGAACATTTAATAAAAAGAAATGTGCTGCAGAACTGATGATGGCTACTTAAAATGGGATTATACAAATCCTGGGAGAATGGTATAAAGGATGTCACTGCTCAGTTTTTGGCAGGAACAGCTAAACAGAGGCACTCCATTCAAAGTCTGTCTGCTACAGAATAATCTCAATTTTTCAGAGATAGAGATGCCATAGTGCTAACAGCTCTTGCTCTTTGCTCCTGTTCTCCCAGATGGCCTGGAGATGTCGAGATGTGGTTCTGGCTTCAAAAAAGGATTGGGCCAATTCATGGGATCCTAAGAATGAATGGCTAATTAGTCTCTAAAGGCCATCTGCTGGGAAACAAGGAAGCTTCCTTGTGAAATGGGTTGACCATTGTGAGAACAGACTGCTGAATTAGAGTACATGAGCTAGGGGGTCTGGTCCAGCAGGGCACTGCTGAAATTTTTAGGCAAGGCCTAGGATTTTCCCTGGTTAGTTATTTTTGTCTCCTTCTCTCTCCTTCTTATGGAATTTTTCCCCCCTGTTCTGTTAGCAGTGTAAATACAGCATCATTTCAAATGTTTCCAAATCCCTCTCTCTTTCTCATTCTCTTTGTTTTGGGTCACTTTCTCTCTCTCTCTCTCTCTCTATATATATATATAGAAATTACAAATATTGGTTGGAAAGGTTTGCAGACTAATAGAGAAGGAATTAAGAGAAAATAGAAATAATTCCACTGGAAAAGGTATGCCCTTTTTACCTGCATATCTCAGTTGGATTGAACAAATATAAAGGTAAATGTTCAATATTTGCAAAACCAATATTTTTGTTATTTAAATGAAAGATCAGTTTAGCTGAGAGATTTATATTTATAATGATCATTTAATAATTAAATTCTATAATATTAAATGATAGTTATGAAAGAATTTAAATTTGAGGGTTTTTAAGTGCTTTCTTTTAAAATAATACAAATGCTAAAGTAATTCAAATAGGACAGCAAATTACGTCTAGAATTGTACTCGCTGCACAATTTTCCAGCTCTAGCTAAAATGAACAGCAGACTTGTTTTCATAAAGTTATTTTATAAAGTTAATTTAGATATTTTTGTGGACTCCATAGTTTTAAGTCCGATTTCCTCTTCTGTAGGAACCCAGTGTGGTTTTCAATACAAAACATACTTACTGTGGGAAATATGGGCTCAAAGAATATCCTGCTATCACTATATTGCTGGGGTAATATATTTGCTATTTAAAGTTCAGCTGAACTTTAAAATGCCATTTTAAATGCATTCAGCAGGTTCTGACCAGTTCTGGAGAACCAATAGTGGACATTTTGAGTAGTTCGGAGAACCAGAAAATGCCACCTCTGACTGGCCCCACCCCAATCTATTCTTTGCCTCCCGAGTCCCAGCTGATCGGGAGGAAATGGGGATTTTGCAGTAACCTTCCCCTGCCACGCCCACCAAGCCATTCCATGCCCACCAAGCCACGCCCACAGAACCACTGATTGCAACACTCCTGCCATGCAGTCCTGCCTATAGGAATAGTAGCAGTCCATGGCAGATAGGTGAGAAAGGAAGGACAGGAACAGAAGCTGAGAGAAACACAAGCCTTTTTCTGCTGTTTAAGCCATTTTGTTATGACTGATGCTGAGATAAGCCCCAAATTGACCATCGTTGAAAACAAATGCTTGACTTGATCAGGAGTGTCCATAGAGCCTGGTTGAAAAAAATCAAGATGTCAGCTATTATAGTACAATTAAAGTTCCACCTATTTTTTGTGTGCCAGATGTTATGTGCCAAACCAAATTAGGGAAGCAATGCATGCAAGCTAATCCAACTTTTTATTATAGGACCATAGAAACAAAATTTTGCCATTCTGAATGTGCTCCCCACCCCCACCCCCTTTATATTGGTGAGAATTAAGGAGGGTCTTGCCTGAGACACTTACTCAGGTTACAGATCTGAACTGGACTAAAAAATGCTCAAACTTTAATTACATGACCATAGGGATAACAACAACAACAACAACAACAACAACAACAACAACAACAATAATAATACTCAATATAGGAAAACAGTGATGAAAACTCGGGCTGACAGCTGGTGTAACAAAGCACTGCATGGATAGTTCCTTGAGAAGATCCAGGGAAAAGTAGATAAGGAAAAGACCTGGTTATGGCTGACCAACGGAACACTGAAGAAAGAAACAGAAGGCTTGATTCTTGCAGCCCAGGAACAAACCATCAGAACAAATGTAATCAAAGCCAGAATAGAAAAATCTGCTGATGACCCCAAATGCAAACTCTGCAAAGAAGAGGATGAAACCATTGATCATATACTGAGTGGTTGCAAGACAACAGCTCAGACTGACTACAAACAACGCCATAACACAGTCATTCAGATGGTCCACTGGAACTTGTGTCACAACTGTAGCAAAGAACTGGTGGGATCATAAGCCTGAAAAAGTGGTCGAAAATGAGCATGCAGAACTACTGTGGGACTTCCGAATACAGACTGACAAAGTTTTGGAACACAATACCCCGGATTTCATGATTGTGGAGAAGAAAAAGGTGTGGATCGTCGACATTGCCATACCTGGTGACAGCAGAATCGACGAGAAACAACTTGAAAAAGTCACCAGATATCAGGACTTGAGAATTGAACTGCAGAGACTTTGGCATTAACCAGTGTAGGTGGTTCCAGTGGTACTCGGCACACTGGGTGCTGTGCCTAAAGACCTAAGCAAGCACTTAAAAACAATTGGCACTGACAAGATCACCATTGGTCAGCTGCAGAAGGCCACCTTAATGGGATCTGCTCGCATAATCCCCCGATACATCACGCAGTCCTAAATGCTTGGGAAGTGTTCGACTAGTGATTTGGGATACGAAATCCAGCATGGTCATCTCATTTGCTGTGTATACTGTCATAATAATAATAATAACTTTGTTGTCATTGTACGTGTATTCACAGTATACTCATACAACGAAATTCATTTAACACCCAAAGACCGGGTCCAACACACATAACAATCCCCAAACACAATCCCAGCCACCACAATTCCCCTGAACCACTCAAACATCCACACAATAGACCAAGTAATGCTGTCCAACAGCTCACTGATGGTGGCCCTTTAGTTCATTGTTAAGTGCAATTATAGCTCTGGGATAAAAACTATTCAGAAAACGTGTGATCCGAGTTTTAATTGTTCTGTATCTTCTGCCAGAAGGCAACAGTCCAAAAAGATTGTAAGCAGGATGGGCAGAGTCTCTGAGAATGTTATGCAACTTTCTCAAACAGTGAGATTCAAAGATATCGTCCAGGGCTGGTAGCTGGAGCCTGATGATATTCTGGGCAGTTTTAATGATTCTCTGTAGAGCTTTTTTGTCTGCTACAGAGCTGCTCCTATACCATGCAAGAATGCCGTATGTCAGGACACTCTCAATGGTGCTGTGATAGTAGGAAAGAAGTAGATGCTGAGATAGATTTATCTTCCTGAGCATTCTCAGGAAGTACAGCCTCTTCTGTGCCTTCTTCACAAGCATGTTAACATTCATAGTCCATGAGAGGTCCTTCGAGATATAAATACCCAGAAATTTAAAACTGCTGCGTTGGTTGTAAGTGGAAGGACCAGTTGCTTTTTTCAGTATTGTTGTAATTTCTAACAGTCACTAAATAAAGGGTTGTAAGTCAATGATTCTCTGTATTTGGTAATGAGATCCCATTCAGGTGACCCCAACACAAGAAGCTGAGTCTTGTAGATGTCTGCTGCTCCCTAAAGGAAGGACTCAGATTGGGTTTCACAGTGAGTAGCTAATCAGAAGGACTATCCTCTGTGGCCTTGAAAGGAATTCCCCATCCCCATCCCCATCCCACTTCTCACCCATAGCAAAACGGGCATATTTGCAACATGTGGCTTGATCCAGTGTCTGAGTGAACTGAAACTCACTGCTTTATATCACACAATGTGTTTGTGGAACAATGAAACAAATGATGTACAACTGAACCAGAAGCACAAGGCCTGATTCAGCCAGGCTCGTGATTTCATACATTTCCTTGAGTTCAAATCTGCTTCTAGATTCTGAATTTAAAATGGATGGGAGAAAATCTTGACGAAGGTTAAGAGAATAATAATACATGATGATACTTCCTCAAAGCTTCTCTTATCAGTAAGTGAGCCTCTTCCTCTTCTATTCTATTTTCTATTCAATTCTAACATTGATTTGTTTTCTTATGGCGTAGTATGTTATGCAAATTTAACATTTATGACTCAATATCAAGGGTGAAATGTAAAATGTGTTACTACCGGTTCTGTGGGTGTGGCTTGGGAGGGGGTTATGTGACTGAGTGGGCGTGGCCTTTTTTTTTTAACTTTTCAAAGCATTTTTTCTAATGCTTTGAAAAGCCTCTGCCAATCAGGCAACTCAGCTCGGATCGTCAGAGTCTTTTCAAAGCATTTTTTTTACCACGTCTTTGGCCAAGAGGTTGCAGAAAAAAATGCTTTGAAAAGCCTTTGAGGATCCCAGCTGAGCCCCGCGATCATCAGAGGCTTTTTTTTTTACTTTTAAAAGCATTTTTTCATCGGAAGAGGTTGTAGAAAAAATGCTTTTAAAAGTAAAAAAAAAAAGCCTCTGATGATCGTGCAACTCAGCTGAGCATGGTGGGGGGGAGGGTGCAGGGATTTTTGCTACTGGTTCTCTGAATCACCCGCCGCCATCACTACCGGATCGGGCAATCCGGTCCGAACTGGGAGCATTTCACCCCTGGTCAATATACTGCATAAACCTAAGAAATGAGTTAACTCAATAAACTGAATAAACAAATAGCATTTGCTGTCTTCTTCTCCCAATGCCACACCATCCCTTAAACTGTGTTCATCTTGTGATGTGTCAACTTAATTTGCAAACAAAACCTTATTTTCAATTTGCAAATACAATTGGGACCGAAACTTACATTGCTTAGCAAGATGATTCTTAAGTGAATCACACCCAATTTTACAACCTTTTTTTTTTTTTTTTGGCTGCTGCAGTTGTTAAGCAAAAGAGCAGGATTGTTAAATAAATCACCCAGGTATTAAGTGAATCATGATTGTTGAGTGAATCACCTGGTTGTTAAGCAAATCCAGCTTCCTGCATCGACTTTGCTTGTTGAAAGCCACCTGGGAAAGTTCCAGATGGGGATCATGTGACTCTGGGATGCTGCAACCTTTGTAAATACATGCAGGTTGCCAAGCACCTAAATTTTGGCCACATGAATACAGGGGGCTCTGGGACAATTGTAAGTGGGAGAACTTGTAAGTCTTTTTTTTTTCAGAACCATTGTAATTTCAAACAGTCATTAAATGAATAGTTATAAGTTTATAAGGATGGCATGCATTACTTTAATGCCTTTAAGGAAACTTTTTCTACCAGAAACCTGCACACTTGAGGGTCTTGTTTTCTTTCTGCACACTCTAGTACAGGGGTGTCAAACTGGCGGCCCGTGGGCCAGATGTGACATGCGCAGACCATGCCTATTCCAGCTCCGCGAAGGGAAAAACTTCGTGATACGTCACATGATGGCAACGTGACACGGTGAGTTTGACATCCATGCTTTAGTGCAGTGATGGCAAACCAATGGCACGTGTGCCAGAGACGGCACACAGCGCCCTCTCTGATGGCACACGAGCCGTCACCCCAGTTCAGTTCCACTGCGCATCCATGCGTGCATCCTGCCAGCCAGCTGGTCTTCAACTCTCTGCCACGCATGCGTGGGGGTCGGGGGCATGCAGGGTGGCCGCATGCATATACACGGGGTGCATGCGGGTGGCCCATACAGGTGGACCATTCGCGCATGGGCAGGGCTCATGCGAAGGGGCGCGCATGCGCATTGGCACACATGCACCCACGCTTTGAGCACTCTGTCTGGAAAAGGTTAGCCATCACTGCTCCAGTGCATATGGCTGGAGAGCTGATTCAGAATCAATCACTGAAACTCTGGGACCTAGAGAGGTGAAAGAGGTTGGAGCTTATCCAGTCTTCAATTCCCATGAATAAGCAAACACGAGAACCAGCCAATTATTATTATTATTATTATTATTATTATTATTATTATTATTATTAT
>WNWU01000013.1:7019314-7032115 GCA_012654045.1 Ptyas mucosa
ATTATTATTATTATTATTATTATTATTATTATTATTATTATTATTATTTTATTTCTATACCACCCTTCTCCCGAAGGACTCAGGGCAGTGTACAGCCTATTAAAAACACAAAACAGACATCAATTTAAAATAATTTAAAATCAATTAAATAATTTTGGCTAAATTTAAAACCCCAATTTTAAACACCCAATTTAAAATGTTACGTTGATAGTCCAGCCTGGCGGAACAACAGGGTCCTGAGGGCACAGCGAAGTACCCAGAGGTCGGAAATCCTACGCATTTCGGGGGGGCAGTTCATTCCACAGGGCTGGGGCTCCCACAGAGAAGGCCCTCCCCCTGGGTGTCTCCAGCCGACATAACTTGGCTGATGGCACTCTGAGGAGACCCTCTCTGTGGGAGCGAACTGGCCGGTGGGAGGCTATTGGTGGCTATTGGGAGCCTATTTTAGGACAACATCCTGAGATTTCTTTTGGAGCAAAACATTTAAAGTTCACAGCAGATGGAGAGAGCCCCCTGCAGCTATGCAGGGGCCTGCCAGCTCCACATATCTGATGCCATCTTTTCCATTTTAAACTTCATGGGTGAGTGTCGGTATTGTTCCCTTGCATCAGCTCAATTTTTTTGTTTCGTTTCTACTGAAGTTGGTTGATTTGGGTAAGCTATTGTTTTTTTAAAAAATTGTAGGAAACTCTCCCCTGTTTACTGCAGAACTGAATAAAAATGCGTGCCAGTTGTCAGTATAGGGAGGATCATGTGGTATCTGCCTGTCTTGAAACTTCTACAAATGAGGAACCCTGAGAGAGAGATAACGAAAACAAGGTGGGAATTTTCATAAAGCAACACAACATGCTTGCAGTACGGAACTGAAGCCCAAATTGTGATAAGCGAAATATTCCAAACCCTCTGCCTGGATAGGTACCTTTATTTATTTTTATCTTTTTTTAAAAAAAACCAAACCGTTCAAATTTTGGCCTGCGGGTGAAGCAATTAAATTTGCAAGCGGTCATGAAGTTCTTAGTCTAAAACAAATAAAATTCTGATCCAGCCCTACATCCTAGCAATTATGGGCCACAGATGTATTGGGGTGCGAACAGTACCTTGGATCCCACCCAAGCTATCTTTCCCAACCTCTTTATCTGCCCCCCCCCCCCGCCCCCTGAGTGCGGGATCAGCAGACTTGGCCCGCTGAGTGTCAGGCAGAGAGAATCAATCTATCATCAGCAAATATGGGACAGAGCTGGCCCGGGATTGTGTCTTTGGGCTGTTGCTATGGATTTGATAGCCATTTGGCCTGCCAGAAGGGGAACAAGTGTGGGGCGCTGGCCGGTGCTACCATGGACGCAATCTGTCTACAATGTTGTTTCTGTGACTGGAAGAGATATTTATAGCCAGCCCCTTCTTTTTGTACAAAAGGAAATGGTTAGAATACTTACATACCTGCCCAAGGAGCAAAACAGGGCCAAGAACCAGACATATATAGATGGGACTTGGGCCAAGAATGCTCGAAATCTCTCCAAGGCTTGGGAATGGTGTTAGGGCAATGTGCCACCACTTCTGGAGCCTGGCTGATTGCGCAATCTTTTTTAGGCCTTAAGCACCTCGTTACTGAATGCAATGCCCTAGTCATTCTCTCCTAGCAAATATGATTCTGTCTGTCCTTGGGTAGCCTGTATGTGATATTCCAAGAATAAAACCCAGTCCAAGAATTTTTTTTTAAAAAAAGAAACATTTGGCATATATTGCTCATGGTGCTGTCTGAGCTTGGTTGTTTCCTTGAAGATGTTTCATTACCCAAACTAGGTAACATCATTAATGCCTCATTTCAACCCTGAGCTACAAATATTCTTTATCGGTATTATATTTATTTATTTATTAGTTCAATTTATATGCCGCCTTTTTCCGGAGACTCAGGGCGGCTTACAATACATTTTTTTTTAAAAAAACCATTATAAAAACATTTAAAAATTAAAACATTAAAACCCATTCACACCATTCATGGCTGGATCTCACGAGATCGCAACAGCGAGATCAACGGCCCCAGGCCTGCCAGAAAAGCTAGGTCTTCACCGCTTTTCAGAAGGCCAATAGAGTGGGGATGATCTGGATCTCAGGAGGTAACTGGTTCCAGAGAGCTGGGGCAGCCACAGAGAAGGCCCTTCCCCGCGGGACCGCCAGCCAGCACTGTTTAGCTGACGGGACCCGGAGGAGACCAACTCTGTGGGATCTTACCGGTCACTGGGAGCTATGTGGTAGAAGGCGGTCTCGAAGATAACCTGGACCTGAGCCATGTAGGGCTTTAAAGGTAATAACCAACACCTTATTGTGTTGTTGGGCCATATTGTTCAGTTGGGCAATTCTTTTCTGCTACAGGAGAGGCTGTGCCTTGTGGAATTTAAGAATCCCAAAGCATTAGAAACATGATGGTTAGGAAACAGCATCAGATAATATCAAGAGGTAGATTCTGCATGGAAAGTATATATTATAGAGCTTCTTCCTGAAGTCCGGAAGAATTCGCATTAAAAGGATATCAGGCTGCCAAAGAACAAAGGGGGCTGGACACCATCAAAGCTGACTCCAGCCAGAACATAGAACAACTCAAAAAAGTAGTGCAAGATGAAGACCTGGCCCACAGAATCACCAAGAGTTGGACACGACTGAATGGATAAGATCATCATCATCATCATCATTGCTGAAGTCCTTGTACAGGAAATCTTCATAGTGAAGCTATCTAGTTGGAGCAATACTGGGAAATAGGGCTAAGTTTCAGGGGTGAAATCCAGCAGGTTCTGACAGGTTCTGGAGAACCGGTAGTGGAAATTTTGAGTACTTCGGAGAACTGGCAAATGCCACCTCTGACTGGCCCCAGAGTGGGGTGGGAATGGAGATTTTGCAATATCCTTCCCCCAGGACTGGGGAATGGGGATTTTGCAGTATCCTTCCCCTGCCATGCCCACCAAGCCACACCCACAGAACCGGTAATAAAAAAAAATTGGATTTCACCACTGCTAAGTTTTCATATGTTTGTAGAACCTCTGTCAGAAACCCTTAGAGCTGTTTCCAGTATCTTCTCATAACTCATTGATGCATTGTGAGTTCAAGGAGGGAAACCCAGAACCCCAAAGGTATTTTTTTCAAGAGGCAACTGGACTTTCTGGGGTTTTTTTGGAAGACGTTTCACTTCTCATCCAAGAAAGCTGAAGAAGCTTCTTGGCTTAGAAGCGAAATGTCTCTCAAAGAAAACCCAGAAAGTCCAGTTGCCTCTTGAAAAAAGCACCTTTGGGACAATCATGTCTTGGATGACTGAGAATCTTCATAGACATAAAACCCAGAGCATTAACTCACACAGAGGCCAATGGACAATCTTCAGTGATAATGCTACATCATACTTTATCAGGGACATAACTGCAACATGGACATTCTTACCCTTACCTACATTCATCAAATAAAACATGGAGTAGAAGAAGCAAGAGTTCAAAATGGTACAATTTATACTGAGCCACAGTGGACATCATCTTCTATGAATGGTTTGTTTTTTCTTTTGTTCTAACAGCTGTATCCAAATGTTTCAGAAATGTTTTTCACCCAGTATAAGAATAGAAAGCTAGATGGTCCAGTACTTGGCCCAAATTGTAAAAGAAGGTAAAGCTATAGTTTATTTGACCGGATTGTATTTGCAAGTCTATTCAGATTAGGACATCAAAGAAGTTCAGCAGGACCACAGCTCTCTGCCAGGCAGCAGCAGATAGATAACATTTGGTGGCAGATAGATAACATTTGAGCCTTGGTGGTGCAGCAGACTAAAGTGCTGTTAAATAGCACCAGCTGCCTGCAATTACTGCAAGTTCAAATCTCACCAGGCTAAAGGTTGACTCAGCCTTCCATTCTTCCGAGGTAGGTAAAATGAGGACCCGGATTGTGGGGGCAATAAGCTGACTTTGTATAAAAAAGAACACTGCTTGGGGGTGGGGGGGTGAAAGCCCTACTAAGCAGGTATATACAAAAGTATGAAGGCTATTGCTTAACGCATTGTAAGCCGCCCTGAGTCTCTGAAGAAGGGCAGCATATAAATCGAACCAATAAATAAATAAATAAATAAATACATTTGCTGTCTTCTCCTCCCCCCGATGCCACACCATCCGTTATGCTGTGTTCATCTTGTGATGTGTCAATTTACGGCATCATAAAATCATCACTGCGTGGGTAAATCTTTCCTGAGGGCTGTTGGACCTTGAACAGTCAATGGAAAGAGGAAGAGCTACTCCAAAGAGCCAACAATTTTGAAGAAATAATGATTTTTATGGTGAATAATTAACATTGTGCTTGTTTTCTTGACACTTAAGAGACTTTGGCTGAGATGTAGAGGGTTTGAATTCTTTCCTGGTGCTGGACAGAACTCACCGTGTGCGAGGCTTTTTTCACGCAGAATAGTCACCCAGTCTATGGGAGCAGAGCATAAGGACTTTCTGGCAAAGGGACAACAAAATGGCCCTGTAATAGGCTGCCCTGAAGCTCCACTCAGCACCATGAGCCCCTGGAAAGGCCTGGATAGCTGCCCACTTTCCCAGCTCATAAATCTAGACATTTCTGCCCATTCCTTCAGCCAGCTCAGCTGTCACTAAGGCATTCACACTGGCCCTGCAAACCCATGGCTCTCGACCAGGTAGCAAGCAAATCGGCAGTAAATCTGTCCAAACTAGAGCAGTTCTGGCAGCTCTTCAGATGAAAAGCCTTGCATTCTCAGGCAATCCAAACTCCATCGAGTACCAGACACTCCAGGGGTGCATTCCTACGTACAGCTTCCTCCCAACTCCTTTGCCCATAGCAGACAGTGTTCCCTGAAGTTACATAGTGACATTGGTTGTTGTCCTTGTTCATCCATTAGCAGGCTGCACAAGAGATTGGGATGAGGAGTTTTGGATGGGTTCTGGGCTATTACGTGCAGCCCTGGTTTGAGCCGCAATCTGCAGCAGGCTTATCTGAGAGTAAGAACCATTAAATACAATGGAAACAGGTATTCATATGCTTGTACTGACGTACAAATGGCTGTGCAGACTGTCCGCCAACAAATAAGTGAGGGGGAAAAAACGTGCTGCTGAAGACACAAAATGTTCCCTGAAAATCTGCTTTCCTTCAACTTGTTTGTTACCCTGTTCATAGCAATTACCTTACTTAATTGTAGCCTGGTGGGTGCTATTTCCTTCCATGCATTCTCCTTCCCCCAAATCCCAGCATTTAGGGACCCCGCAGCATACATGTTTATATATAAATGAAGTCACCGCTTCCTGATCTTCGTGTAGTGGTGAATCCTGATCAAATAAGAATGCCTTGCTTTTTTTTCTTAGCACACAAAGGGAAAAAAGGGACTTGATAGCTAGCCACTGAGTTTAAACTAAGGTACCATTTGTCGCAAGTAACTGTTTTCAGTCCGTGAAAAGCCAGCTGGTTCTGTCAAGTTAGTTAATTAGAGAGTGGCTAGATTACATCTGGGAACTGAATGGTACCCTTGCACTTGGAGGAGAAATGGTAGTGTCAGACAGATTGATTTAATGAGGGAGGGGCAGGGAAGGGGCCAGGTGGTAACATTTTGGTGCTGATGGGCAGAGGGAGAAGGCATACCCAGGGGCAGTGGTGGGTTTCAAATTTTTTTACTACCGATTTTGCGGGTGTGGCTTGGTGGGCGTGGCAGGGGAAGGATACTGTAAAATCTCCATTCCCTCCCCAATCCAGGGGAAGGTTACTACAAAATCCCCATTTCCTCCCAATCAGCTGGGACTTGGAAGGCAGATGGGGGTGGGGCCAGTCAGAATTTTTACTACCGGTTCTCCGAACTACTCAAAATTTCCGCTACCGGTTCTCCAGAACTGGTCAGAACCAGCTGAAACCTACCTCTGCCCAGGGCCTTGTATCAATTCCATCTTTCAGCCTCCAGTTCTAAAATCCTGGTCATCAGATCCTCAGTAGCTTTGCTTTTTGACTGTTGTTGCTTAGGTCCAGGTCTGCCTGGAGTGAGGAGTTCCTTAGCATGATAACAGAGCCAACTTGGAATGTATTGCTGAGATCTGGATGGGCACTGAATAGGTGGGGTACCTATTGGTTCCACTAAGTAAACCAGACCAACTCCACTTGAAACCTAACACTACTTTCATTGAGATTGTCCATAAGAGAATTTTGCATATCTGATTGTCCTGTATCTCCTCCTTATGCTTAAGTATCTGCTCAAGCCACTTTGGAATGTTATCTTGTATTTCTGGACTTTAAAAATGTTTCAGTGCCTTTTCCTTAGGTAGTGATTCCTGCTTATTTCCATCAAGGTCAACTTCCTTACTTTCTACAGAAATGCACTTGCCAATGTTTGAATGTGGCATCAGCTAGGACAAGGATAGGGCTTGGGTGTAACTATTGGCATCATGGAGACAATTGTGACTTTCAAAGATGCCGCTCTGCAAAGAACATGAAACTCTCTTTGTGAAGTAGGGAAGAAATTGGAAGGCTGTGCAGAAGGGAAATTAACACAGCAGCTTCTCCGCCTGAACTGCTGAATGCCATGGCTTGGTTGACAGAGTGACATTCCTCAGACTTATTGTACTGGGAAGCTTCAAACTGTCTTCCTTAGGCACAGAATTGAACTCTGAAGCTGTTTAGGAATCCATATCCAACATTGTGATCAGGGACCCGACGTAAGTCGTCAAGGGACTGACAACAGTGGAGGTTAAACACTAGGTGTGAGTTTGTGTCTCAGAGTAATGGCAATATGATCTGGAGTTGGGGATTGTTACTCTCTGTCTGACAGGGCAGATTGCTCTTTGCTTTGAGATTCTTTATACCTGCTCCCAACCACAAAGAAGAAAGGACCATTTCCAAGACTCTAACCCAGGTTCTGATGGAGCCCACTGCATTTCATAGGATGCTTGGGAAATTTCGGAAGGACCTGATATATACAGCAGATTCTGATAATGTGGACATAATGTTTGGAGATCTGAGTTGGAGGTGCGAGTGCTGACATCTGTTATTCAGATCCATATCCCTCGGTTAACACTTTCTGGGATGGGACCTGCGATTAGGTCTAAATAGTGGTGAATAGAGAGGGGGTGTTTTGCCTGAGCTGAATGAGGCAGTGGCCTGCCTCCTTTACAAGAAGCTATTAGTAGACCCAATGGCGTTGGACAATTTCTGACTACCTCCAATCTTCCCTTCTAGGGAAATTTGTTGAGAAAGTATCAGGCTACAGTTTCAAAGAACCCTGCAGGGAAAGGACTATTTGGATCCCTTCCAGTCAGATTTCAAGCTTGGGCACACAATACTGAGATAATATGGGCCATGCTTGTTGATGACCTATGTGAGACCAGAATAGGAGAAATGCATTTATCTTGGCAGTCTTCAGAATCATTGGTATCCTTCTGGACCAACTCAGGAGGTTAGAAGTGGGAGGCCCAGTTCACACTGCCTTTTCTCCATCTGCCAGAGCCAATTCCAGTCATGTTGATGCTTCAGGCTTATTTCTCTCCCCAATCCTGTTCAAATTCTACATGAGGCCCTTGAGTGAAGTGATCCATCAGCATGTGTTTAATATTATCAATAGGCTGATGATACCTAGTTATATATTTCAACCTTTGACTGCAGAGGTGAAATCCAGCAGGTTCTGACAGGTTCTGGAGAACCAGTAGCGGAAATTTTGAGTAGTTCAGAGAACCGGCAAATACCACCTCTGGCTGGCCCCAGAGTGGGGTGGGAATGGAGATCTTGCAGTATCCTTCCCCTGGAGTGGGGTGGGAATGGAGATTTTGCAGTATCCTTCCCTTGCCATGCCCACCAAGCCACATCATGCCCACCAAGCTACACCACACCTACAGAACTGGTAGTAAAAAGAAAATTGGATTTCACCATCGTTTGACTGGTTAGCCAAGCAATTCTACTGAGGTTGTTTCCATATTTATGGTATGTGGCATTCTAAACAGAAAAGAAAAGATTCAGGCTTAACCTTAGCAAGATTAACTATAGATAGATTTTAAGGCTCCCTGGACCTGAAGATTTTCCAGTATTGGTTCTGGAGAGGGTCACATTGTCTCAAACATACCTGGTGGGGGTATCCTAAATTCCATCTGAGGAGCAAAAGTGGCAATTGTAGTTCAGAAATCTTATGTGCCAATTGTACCAATTTCTGGATTTGGCAGTCCCTAATGATAGTCATTCATGCCTTGGTCACTTCTCATCTGGATTACTGCATGAGATTGCCCTTGAAGGCCACTTAGAAGCTATAGCTGGTCCAGAATGCAATGGCACAAGTAATTGTGAATACACCACTATACCCCATGTAACAGTGATGTTTTGTGGGCTGCATTGAGTGGGTTCTGAGTGCAATCCACGGTTCTGAGACCCCCTATCTCTGATTACTTCTGCCTATCCAATGAGATCTAAGAGAGTTCCCATGATCATGGCCCCACCATTCAAGCAATGTTACATCTTATGGAATAGCGCTCCTCTCAAGAGTCAGATGTCCCCAGCTCTTTCCACCACATACTGAGTCTAGAGGTTTTGAGATTATTTCTAGTTGTTCAGAAAGACTTTGTCACAGTATGTTTGGGTGTGTGTGTACGAGGGGGGGTGGTTATATTTGCTTGATTTTAAGTGTGTATACAGCACACTGACTCACACATGGAGAGGGAGTATATAAACTGAACTAATAAATAACAATTTAATAAATGCACATGACCTAATACAGAAGAAATCTGTCATATAGCATGCAGGCTTGTCCTGAATTCACATTTCCTATATAAATCATAAAGGGTCTTCCTGGTTCATCTGATATCTCTCTGCTTACATTGGAGTCTCGTGTACAATAGTGAGGTAAGTAGCTAGAACAGCAGAGGTGAGCAGCAGCAGCCAGAATGCTAACACAACTGGAAATCACCACTGCATATTTTGGGGAAATAAATCTATAGTAAGCTGATGTTCCATCCTTTTCATGTACTCTGTAGATGAGGGAGTCAGGTAGATGGAGTTGAGAAGATGGGATCTGCAGACATCTAGCCCCTTACACCTGGACACAGGTATACACAGACTTGGATAAGGTGTTCCTAATGCAATAATGGGGTGAATTAGAGAATCTTGGAAACTGATCAGCAGGAGGTCTGCAAGGTGCCATCAAAGCTCTGCCCGTTTTTCTATGCGAATTGCACATAAAAGCTTTGAATGTTTAAAGAAGTGTCACTCATAAAAGCAAGCTTTGGCCACGCTGTCATGACTAATCTTGACTTTTCTGCTCACACCCTGCAAACACCTCTGGTCCTTGGACAGGTACCTAGGACAAATCCTGGGGGCACATTGAATGCACCATTAAATGCAAAGAGCGATGGCATTGAATTGACTTGCAGCATCCCCAAAGCAAGCGGCATTCCCCCCACCCCCTTAGGATTTTCTCTTTTTTACCACACAAACACAACTCACAGCACGATCTAGCAGCAGCAACACTGCTTCCACTGCTAACTGTGGGATTAGGAGGTGGACGACTCCCATTTGCCCAAACTTGGGCAAGGAGGGGCTCTTACCGCTGGATCTTCGTTCAGCGGGAAGAGCCTCTCCTTGCCAAAGTTTGGGCAAATGGGAAGGAAGAACCTCTACTTGCTAAAGTTTGGGCAAATACGAGTCACCTTTCCTCTGACAGTTAGCAGTAGAGATTACCAGCCTCCGTTTATTCATAGGTTCATTCAGGTATTTATGTGAATGTTTTGAATTTCTTCTTTCCGGACTTTTTGCAGCTTGGACTGAGATGCCACATACGAAATAAGCGATTGATGAACTTGTGTCCATCTCATGTCTATTTACCTTTAACATTTTTCATGTTACTTTCCCAGCCTCCCCATGGGCAAGGTGGAGGGAAATCAGTGGTGAGTTTCAAAAATGGCTAGGTGGGGGGAGGGGCATGTGACTGAGTAGGCGTGGCCAACTTGATGTCACTCACACCCACTCAGTCACATTAAACCCGCCCCGCACCTAGCCATGCCCACAGGAAAAGCAGCCACAAAGCGGCTCTCAAAGAGGCGGCAGCTGGCTGCAGGCTGCCGAAAAGTACCGGAGGTCGCGAAAAAAGCTGCTGCCATCACCGCCATGTTCTTAGTGCATGCACATCCCATTGGACTTGCAAGACAATGGGATACGCATGCACGAAGAACATGGCGGCAACAAACATGGCCGGCAGGGCGAGTGACCGGGAGACCGGTTTGGGGGCGTGGCTAGCCTCCATCGCTACCAGTTTGGCGACCTTGGCCAAATTTCCACCAAAGATTCGCACGAACCGGTGCGAGCCAGTTGAATACCATCTCTGAGGGAAATGTCTAATAGTAAGCCCCCTTCCCTGGATTTCAACTTCTTTGCTCTTGTCCAGCTCCAGATCATTTCCTGGTAAATCAGGACCCTAAGCAAAGTTCTTCTTCCCAAACCATGTTTCTTCTCTAAGGCATCTGATAAGTCTAGATCAGGGGTCTCCAACCTTGGCAACTTTAAGACTTGTGTCTTCAATTCTGGGAGTTAAAGTCGACAAGTCTTAAAGTAGCCAAGGTTGGAGACCCCTGGTCTAGATCATCATACTATAGAATGCTGCTGAGAGTTATTTCTGGGACTGGAAGTATCGTATGGAATGTTAATGATATTTTTGCCATTAATAAAAGTCTCTTTGGAGCTATTAAGATTTGAGCCAATACATGCCTTTTGAATAAAACAAAAAGTCTTTAGAGACTCTGTTAGTAACCCAGAGCTCCTGTCTGGAGACTTTTCACCAAATCGTTATTGATGTTTGCAAGCCAGAGGCTCCCTCAGGTGAAGACAGGGCAAAAAAGGATGGGAAACAGTTTTAGAGGTGTGTTGTTTCTTATGGTTTGCTCAGGCAAACATAGGTCTTTTCTCTCATGTTTCCTATCAATCCAGTGGATTTCAGACATGGTACAACCACGTGTTATCAGAATGGAAATGGGATGAATAGTTGCAACCAAAGCTTCCAATCTCTGCTTCAGATCTCTCAGCATCAGATCTGCAGACCTTCTCACCGCTTAAACAGGCTTCAGCAGCTCCCCAAAAATGTCCCTATTTTCTGGAGTGTTTGCTCTTCTTTTATTTAGCAACGTGAGTTGGGACAAGAAACACCATCCCTCTTTGATGGTTTCCATAATGAGATTTGTCTACTTGAGCCTCAAATGGTACCTGCACACAGCAGTTGTATAGTTTTAATCCAAGGTTAGGATTTAACATGTTGTATGATCTCAGCCACTGAGCCACAAACTAAATAACTATATTGAGCTAGTATGTCATGCTGTTCTATTCAGAATGGCATTTTGTTATTCAAGCATTTTTGAAAACAGGAAACTGAGTCAATTGACTTAATAATGGTTAAGTCTAGATCTCTCAATTGGTCTTGTAATTTGGAATTGTCAGTGTATTGCACCAGGACAGGGAGACCTAGGCCAGGGGTCAGCAACTTCTGGCTCTGGAGCCACATGTGGCTCTTTCACACCTCTGCTGCGGCTCCCTGTCACTCAAAATATGCGTCACAACTGCCAATGTGCGACACCCGCTGGAACACAATTCACTGAGCTTTTCAACCCCCAGTAGGCCAACCATGGATAAATCCAAGAAAAGTTAACTTTCAGACGAAAACAGAACGTTTAATTCAACTACATATGCTAGTTTTGTGGAATAGTCAGGCACGGGAAGGGTTTTGTGGCTCCCGGTGTTTTCTTTTCTGTGGGAAACGGGTCCAAATGGCTCTTTGAGTGTTTAAGGTTGCAGACCCCTGACCTAGGCTGCAATCTCTCATTTAGCCATGGAGTTCAATGGGGGACTAGGATTTCTTACTATGTTCATACAACATGCTCAACTACATCAGTTAAAGATCTAACAGCTGCATTTGTGAGGTGCATTGTGTTTGATTAGTACTAACCATGGTTTAGGTTTTTAGCGTCTTATGTACTTTCCACCCACTTCATCACATCAAGTACCAGTGTATTTTCTGAACCCCAAAAATGGGTTAATTCAACAAACAAGAGTGTTCTGTGAACATTGTCACTATTTTTTTAGGTTTATTCACCTGACAGGCTTGTTCTGGGGATAAAATGGGAAGGATATAAATGTAAATTTGAATGTTTAGAGCGAAGATGGGCTGTGATTTCTTTAATGTAAAGTTCCACTTGGTTGATTGGTTGCATTTTTATATCTTTTTTTCCCCCTGGCAGCTTAAACAGGCCCTCTGTATTTTCTCCTCAGACAGCATCTGTGAGGTAGATTGGGGTGAGAAAGAGTGACTGACCCTTGAGTTCCATAGCAGACCTGGGACTTACATTTGGTTCTCCATCCACAGCCAACACCTTAACTGAATAAAATTCTGCTTGGAATCTCTACAGACTTTGCCAAAGATTGATTCAGGAAAACCTTCACAGCCTGCTTTTTGGGAAAGAAATGAAGCAAATGTCAAAAACAATGGGATGGAATAAAAACAAGAAATTATAGTTTGAGAAAGAAAAAGGACAGGTTCCCATTAACTTTTGGCTGTGGCACTGACTGCTACAGTATTTGCTTCAGCCCTGCTCGCCACACTGGTTATAAGATCCCTTCCATGAAAAAGTCTTTGATAGAAAAAAGGTTGCCCATCCTCACCTTGAAAGTGGGATAGAAATATAATAAAATAAAAGAACACATTAAAATTCAACCTTAAAATTCTGAGACTTGCATTTACACAACATGTAATCTTGTTTTGTTTGAGGTTGTGCATAGTTTAGTATGTTGATGAACTCAGGCCATTTAGAATAGAATAGA
>WNWU01000013.1:7032125-7046534 GCA_012654045.1 Ptyas mucosa
AGAATAGAATAGAATAGAATAGAATAGAATAGAATAGAATAGAATAGCAGAGTTGGAAGGGACCTTGGAGGTCTTCTAGTCCAACCCCCTGCCTAGGCAGGAAACCCTACACCACTTCAGATAAATGGTTATCCAACATCTTCTTAAAAATTTCCAGTGTTGGGGCATTCACAACTTCTGCAGGCAAGTTGTTCCACTGGTACATTGTTCTAACTGTCAGGAAATTTCTCCTTAGTTCTAAATTGCTTCTCTCCTTGATTAGTTTCCACCCATTGCTTCTTGTCCTACCCTCAGGTGCTTTGGAGAATAGCTTGACTCCCTCTTCTTTGTGGCAACCCCTGAGATATTGGAACACTGCTATTATGTCTCCCCTAGACTTTCCCTTCATTAAACTAGACATACCAGTTCCTGCAACCGTTTTTCATATGTTTTTGCCTCCAGTCCCCTAATCATCTTTGTTGCTCTTCTCTGCACTCTTTACATACATTTAGTTAATGTATGGTTATAAATTTCGAAGCCAGGTAAGATGCGTTGCCCAAATACAGACAATATCTCTGAAAAAAAGATGCTCATTATATTTAGGATAACTTTTAATCCCAACACTCTTGGGAAGACCAAGTTTCACTGGGCCATCCCAGTTCTTCCCAACCAGTTCCCAATGCACCCATCCCGGAGAAATTTGCTTGGCAGCTATCCCTTCCTATGTCCTGTACCTGACAGGCGATGAGCCAGGGTTCACAGGTGCTGCGAATGGAACAAGTGAACCCGCCGGCACCTCACTGGGGCATCTGAGACTTCAGCTTAGCTTTGCTTCCAGCTCCCCTCCCAGCGCTGACCGAATCCCCAGCCAAATGGCACAACGGAGCCAAGTGGAGCTGTTTGCACAGCTGTGGCCGCCTGAGCTGAGCGCCAGCCCCTGGGAACATGGTGTCTAGGAAAGCACCAGCTAATTTGAGAATTTCTCTGCAAAGACCCAGCCTGTCAGAGGGGCCAGTCCAGGAATGTCTGCTTGGGAGCTGAGCCAAGAGGCCAGGCCGGTCCAGTAAAGTGACAGATGCAGAAGGGTTGGGCTAGATGGCCTGCTCCCTGCTGTGTTTGTACCGCAAGTGGACTTGCGGCCTTGGTTAGCAATGGAAACAAAGTGAAACGTGTGAAACAGGCGATTAAAGAAATGGTTTTAGAACGCAGCTGAGTTTTTGGCCTGGAGGATGATTGCACATTTCAGCCTAATCCAAGACAGTGCGGGAAACCCGGCAGAGACTAGCAATGGGGTGGGGAAGAAGGACTCTTTTTTATCTCTCTGCCAGCTGCTAAAGTGACGTGGGAGCTGCAGCCTGCAAAAAAAAACCTCCATCACTAACACACTTCTGGACTAGAGAGAGCAGTAGTGTCTCTTTTCCGTGGAGAAGAGCATACCTCAAAACAGGCAAAGATATACCGTAGTGGCCAAAATTGTGGAAACCTTTTGGGAAAAGTGTATTTTTCAGGTTTGATGGCTAATAACATCACTTTTGGGGGCGGGGGGGTGTAGTACCATAAAATTATATATCAATGGAAAGATAATTTAATCAAGAATGTAATGCGACAAAGTTTGCTCAATTATCTGTATTCTATGAAAAGTTATAGCCAAATAACTAGAAAACAGGAAGTACAACTTGCTTAGATTAATATCAGGTAGCTTTCCTTCCTCTGATTGTAGCCAATGAGCAGGTGTGTTTAGAGAGCCAATCGGGTGTCATCTTGTTTTGGCAATGAGCCAATCAGATCACAGTAGGATTCAGTTATTGATGTCATGTATTGAAGCTGAGAGAAGGACATTTGTCAATGTGTTACATGATCGCTATCGAGTTGGTTGGGGTTTTTTAATGTTCTTTCATTTAGTGAGCCTGTAAAACGTAATAAAATTAAAGTAATGGTGCAAAGAGTTGACTGTCACCCACAAAGCGATGAAAAATAGTATTATTAAGTGAGCAAGGCTACAGTTATAAAGAAATTAGAAGAAAAATTGGTGGAAACTTAACCAAAGGTGGCATTTCTACGTTTTTGAAGAGGTATAAGGAGACTCAGTCACTACAAAACCACACTGGTAAAGGCAGGAAAAGGTGCACAATAGCAAGGGATGATAGAAGAATTAAGAGGTTGTGCTTACGTGACAGAAGAAAATCATCTGGGTGTATACAAGATGAAATGGTGTAATGCAATGCGAAGTTGAGTGCAAGGATTGTTTGACGCAGACTGCAGGAATTCGACCTAAAATCTAGAATTCCATGAAAAAAGCCACTTTTATCTCTCAAACAAATGTTGAAAAGCATTACATTCTTGATTAAATTAACTTTCCATTGATATATAATTTTACGGTACTACTCCCCCCAAAAAAGTGGTGTTATTAGCCATCAAACCTCAAAAATACACTTTTCCCAAAAGGTTTCCACAATTTTGGCCACTACTGTACATAGGCCACTAGGGGGAGCTGTGCTTCTTTAAAGATCTCAATGTAGAATAGAATAGGAGAGGAGAGGAGAGGAGTGGAGAAGATAAGATGGAAGGGAATGGAATAATGGAATAATATAATGGAATAGGAATAGGAATAGGAATAGGAATAGGAATAGGAATAGGAATAGGAAATAGAATAGAATAGAATAGAATAGAATAGAATAGAATAGAATAGAATAGAATAGAATAGAATAGAATAGAATAGAATAGAATAGGCCAAGTGTGACCAGACACACAAGGACACACAAAGGTGTGTATGTGAGAGAGAGAGAAAGAGAGATGTTTTAGAATAGAATAGAAGGCAGTCCTCAACTTACAACCACATAATAATGTCTTTATTTTAATAGCATTTATTAAATATTCTTCAGATATTTTGTGATTTTGATATTTTGCCACAGCAGCAGAATCTCCATCTGCTTTCCTGTGAGCAAAATATACATTTTATAAACTGGATACGTTCAGTCACTACAAGGGCCTGGTTGCAGAATTTTATCTAAGTGTTTCTACATCAGTATTTTGAGTCTTGTTTGTTCCAGCTGGAAACTCTGGTTGCATCCTCTCACAGTTTGTCTATTCCAGCATCCTATTTTCTACCATCCTGGCTAATATCATAACACACACCCCCCAGAAAACCCACATTACAGTTCATTTCTAAGGTTGACCCCAGAAACCAAGGTAATCTTGCTCAGAACAAGGAGGTTCTACTCATTGTGATTTGGACCAGGGTCTCTCAACCTCAGCAATGTTAAAGAAGCATGGAGCGCAGTGTGCAGGCTGGGGATTCTGGGAGTTGCAGTCCAGACTTCTTAAAGCTGTATATGCTGAGAAAAACACGGATCTGGACTAACGAGAACATATGGGCCTTATTTGACCAGATACATGAACTATCAAACAGAATAAAAATGAGGTCCCCAAAGACTTACATCCATGTATCCCACAAGTAAGCGTGTGCAAAATGTTCTGTCATTAAATATTCCAATCCCAAAATGGGCTGTTCTTATCATTTATGGCATACTTATCATGCCTTGATTTGAGGTCGGTCACATTTGGAATGTTCAAAACAGCCTTCCAAACCTTGGGAATTAAAACATTATTAAATTGTTATTATCAGCAACCGAGTGTCTCTTAGAAGAGATCCAGAATCCTTCACAACTTGTATGGCTGCCAGTTGCTTCATATCATATTGTTGAGTCTGGCTTGGTCCTGACTCCCTCGGAACCGCCCAAGATGGATGTGATCTCCACATCCCCATTGCATGCTTGCTTGGTCTTCAGAACAACAACTCTCAAGAGGGCTGAACTCCTCCCTGCTCCCTTGGGGACACTGTTCTTGATCTATTTGAAGTTTGTTACTGAACACAGCAGGAATTTCGGGTACATATTATACATATGAATATAGTAGTGTAGAAGGAAGGCCAATGGGGGAAATGATGATCCTTTCTAAGAATTTACTGAAAGGAGGAACTTCTGGAATTGGTGGAGAAGGGTGCCCCCTTACGGCCACCAAGCAAACTGTTGCTCTCTGAGGCAATCCTTTGGGGAACGGAATTGCTAGAATATATCAACCCAATTTTTTTTGTAAAACTCAGCAGCAGTTTGGGTCCAGAATGTCCAGTGGCTTGTCACACTTACACCATCAAATGATACTCCTCCATGTGAAAGTACTAGTTTCAGTAGTAGATTACAACTAGCTTTCTCCATCAGCAGAGGGCAAGGCAGAGGTAGTTCTTGCTGAATTACAGCCCTCTCCCCTTGCAATCCTTCCATCATTGGCCATGCTTCCTGGAATTGTAATCAAGTGGCACCTCCATAACCTAGACCAGTGATGGCTAACCTTTTTGCCATCGTGTGCCAAAAGCGGGGAGAGCGTGGGGGGGTCACACGCAGGCGTGCCCACACCTATAATTCAAAGTGCTCCACCCCATGCACATGCGCATGCGACACCCCCCCCACACTCCCCCTGCTTTTGGCACGTGATGGCACCATGGGCCCAGTAGGCCATTTTTCGCCCTTCCCAGGCTCCAGAGGCTTTCTTGGAGCCCGGGGAGGGTGAAAATAGCCTTCCCCACCCCCCTAGAGGCACTGCAGAGGCCAGAAACGGCCCATTTGCTGACTTCTAATGCGCCTGGAAGGCCCAAAAATTAGTTGGCGCACCAGAGCTGAGGTAGGACAAGGCTCACGTGCCCACTGATATGGTTCCGCATGTTACCTGTGGCACGCGTGCCATTGGTTCGCCATCACGGACCTAGAACATCCTGAAAGGTCTTTAAAGAGTTTGAAGGGCAATGTGGCAGACACAACGGTGGTATTCAGCTGGTTCGGACCAGTTCATCCGAACTGGTAGTGGAAATCGTGGGTGGGCCTGCCCCCACTCTATGGCCCACCCCTGCTCTATGCCATCCTATTTAGACACGTTTTGAGGCTGGGCGCATACGCAGAAGGCGTGCGTGAACCGGGCACACATGCGGGGAACCAGTAGTAATATAATGTGAAACCCACCGCTGGGCAGGCAGCAATGTAAATTGATTCTAAAGTGGAGCAGGTAACACCATTCCTCCATAAAGATCTGCTGGAAAAGAAAAAAAGCAAACAAACTTTCAGAAAGAGTGAAATGGGAATTGTCTGTCCTTAGAAGGAATTGGAATTTTTTTATGAAGGCCTGTTGGAGGTGACACAGTGGCAGAACATGTGTTATCAATTATAGTGCATAATTATTATATTTCTAATCTTGTCTAACAGCCTTGGCAGATTGCAAAATTAGTACGGTAGTAGCAAAGGTGAAAAATAAAAATAAAAAGCAGTAAAAATGTTAATAAATAGCACAGGAAAGATATGCTCAAACAAGTGATAACCACAATACCAGAATAGTGTTGGCACCTAAAACAATTTTTTTCAAAATGCTTGGAAGAAGAACGTAGAATAATAGAGTTGGAAGGGACTTTGGATCAGGGCGGTATTCACTTACCTTCGCTATCGGTTCGCAAATGTGAGCGTGCGCAGAGCTCAAGAAGGAGACCCTATGCCATTTCAGATAAATGGTTATCCAGTCTATTTTTGAAAGCCCCCAATGTTGGAGCACCCACAACTTCTGAAGACAAGTTATTCCATTGGTTGATTGCTGTCACTGTTAGGAAATTTCTTCTTAGTTCTACATTCCTTCTCTCCTTGGTTAATTTCCATCCATTGTTTCTGGTGCTGTGGAAAATAGGTTAATCCTCTCATCTCAAATATTGGAACATCGATATCATGTCTCTCCTAGTCCTTCTTTTCATTAGTCTAGACATACCCAATTCCTGTAACTGTTTTTTGTATGTTTTAGCCTTTGGCACCTAATCATATTTGTTGCTCTTCTCTGCAGTCTTTCCAGACTCTCAACATCTTTTTCATATTGTGGTGACCAGAACCGTGTGGGAAGTACACCTCAAAAGGACAGCACCAGAAACCTCAGGAAACAATGCCAAGAGATTCAAGCCTTCCGCCCTTTAAGCAAACCAAGAAGCACCAGCTGAAAGGGAAACTCAGAGCAGCCCTGCTAATGGCTGTTACAAAAGTAACAGAAACACTTAAGTAGAGCCATTAAGATAAGGGGAATCAGGCTAAAAATAAACTCTCCAACAAACCCAAACTCCCTTTTTCCTGCCCCCTGACAAGATTAACCCTCAGGATAGGAAAGACAAAGGTCCTGGGACAGGATTAACCCATTAACGCAGGAAGACAGGATCCAGAGCAATCACTTTAACTAGAGGCACACAAATAATCCCATCAAGCTGCAGGAGCTTCAAAGGGGAATTAAATATAAAAAAGCTTAGATTCACAGCCACAAGGTGCTTGCAAGCCAGGAATGCTTGAGCTGTGTCATTTTTGCTTCTTGCTTTCCTACATTAAAAGAATTCCACTTTCTGGCAGCTGGCTTCTGCATCCATTTCTTCTCAGCGTCTGTGGTGTGTCCCAGCTGGGAACGAACCAGGGAAATGTCTTCCAATAATTGGATGCAGTATTCTAAATGTGGTCTTACTTTGAAAAGTGGTACTAGAACTTCACATGATCTTGATTCTCTTATTAATGCAGCGTAGGAGGTTGAAAGGGATTGGATACAGCCCTCCCTGGACAAAGAAACCTTGGCAACTGCAGTTCAGGTTACTGTTGCCACACACTCCATATGAAGCTGCCTTTGAAGGCAGTTCATGAACTATAGTTGGCAGAGGACATAGCAGCCAGGCAAATGTAAACCCTGATGCCATAGCATAACATCAATAATAACGTTATCACACTGGTTTCCAAGAGGCTTCTGAATACAATTCAAAATATCCTCACTACATACACAGCTCTGGGTTATTTTAGGGGTCACCTTCTCCATATTGTGAAATTCTGTAGACAAGCTATGCTCAGGATCCTGCTCTATTGAGAAATGAAATGGGCAAGAGCCTGAAAGCAGCCCTTCTCTGTGGTGGCCCCTTCCCTCTGAAGCAATGTTTCTCAACTTTGGTAACTTTACGAAGTGTGGACTTCATCCCCCAGAATTCCCCAGCCAGCATGGAGGTACACCAGCTGCTTCCCTGTTAGACTTTGGTAAAGACCTTTTTTTTAAAAGGGACTTCAATGGCTGAGTTTTGTGATGCCAACAGCTGCTAGAGTTGCTATGATTTTATTGGGAATTAGTTTTATGGATGTGTCAATGTTAATTTGATTTTAGAATTGTTATGTAAAGTTGAGAGTCACCTGGAGTCTTACAGTAATATATAAATAATTGTAATACATAAAATACTAGTACTATATACATTGAATTGATTAGACCACACCTTGAATATTAATTCTGGGCATCACATTTTAAGAAGCATGCAGGCAATCCAATGCTGATGGCCAGAAGATGGAAAATTACAGCTTATGAAGAAACCAAGAGAACTGTGGGAGAAGTCTGAGATGCGGTATCATAGAATTCGCCAAATATCTGAAGAGGTATCGCATAGGGGGGGAAAAGTTAAAGCCAGTTCTCCTCTACCCCAGAATCCAGGACATTAGAAAATCATCTGAATATTCCAGAAGAATCTGAATGACTCTTAGGAAAACTTCCTGAGATTTAGAAGTGATGGATAGTGGAACAAATTGTCAAGAAAGGATTCAGCTTTCTTTCAATGAATGCCTTCAAGGAGAGGCAAGCCATCCATCCACCCCATGACATTTTATTTAGATGCCTGTACCAAGTTGGTGGTAGGATTCAGTGATCTCAGCTTGCACATAATCCCAGTATAAACATCCCCTAGTCCTTGCCGACAGCTTTGTTCTACCACATTTCATGATTCTGGTAACTTTAAGATGTGTGGACTTCAGCCCCCAAAATTCCCCAGCCAGCATGGAGATACACCAGCCTGCTTCCACGTTAGATTTTGATAAAGACCAAGATTTCAATGCCCGAGTTTGATATACTCATATGAAGATGACACCACATATGAAATAACTTTAAGCCACCCATAGCTGCATTGGTGTTAAAGTAACAGCAACCGATGGTACTTTCGGGGTAAAAAGTCTTGCTATATATCTTTTTCCATGTTTTATTTTTTATTTTTTTAATTTATTTTTATTCTTATTTATATGCCGCCCTTCTCCGGAGACTCAGGGCGGCTTACAATGCGTTAAGCAATAGCCTTCATACTTTTGTATATTTTATACAAAGTCAGCTTATTGCCCCCACAAACCGGGTCCTCATTTTACCCACCTTAGAAAGGATGGAAGGCTGAGTCAACCTTGAGCCTGGTGGGATTAGAACTTGCAGTAATTGCAGGCAGCTGGATGTTAAATGCTGCCTTGTAGGAGGCATTAGCCTCCTACGCCACTCAGGCTCCTGTTGGTGGTGCCATAGATTGGTCAGTCTCTGGGTCAGTCAAAAGAAGCCTGTCAGTTGTTGGTTACTGAAGGCTGGGACTTTGTGTTTCTTTTCTTCAAGTCCAGGCCACTTTTTTGGAAAAGAAAAATGGGGCACAGCTACCAGCTGCCATAGTACTGGCAGGTTTCTCTGGCTGCCTACCATCTAATTAATGGAATGTGAAGGATTTATGGTAAAAAGAAGATATCTGGCTCGTCTGTAGGAGGACTTCTTTGCCATTTGTTGAGAAGATTTGTTTTGAGTGCTGAGTGATGGAATCAGCTGTTGGGAAGCTTGCTCTGAATGCAAGTCTAGCACTCCGTCAAGAGTGCTAAATCTCCTCAAAGCATGTCTACCAGTTGATTAGTGGGCTGGGGGACATTTCTATTTAAGTGTTCCCTAGAGAATTGTTCAATGACTTAAGCAAGGAAGTATCAACTTTTAACCAATGGCTAATCCCATTAGTCATCTGTCAAACCTACCCGCCAATCACAATAATGCTATAATCAGATGGGTTCCCACCAGTTGGTATCTTCCGGAATAGGTGGCAGGAAAGCCAGAGGGCTTAACCAATGGCATTATTTAGCCACACAATGAGCCTCTGAAATCAGAATAGCATCACCTGGTGTAAAGTCAAAATTGAAGCTATGATGTAAAGCAGGAATGGTATTCACTTACTTTCCCTACCGCTTCGCAAATGTGATCACACATGTCCCATCCACGCATGTACCCGGCCTTCCACACATACACCTGGCCTCAAAAACATGCCTAAATAGGATGGCATAGAGCAGTGGTGGCGAACCTTTTACTTACCGAGTACTGAACAGGAACGCGCTTCGCGTGTTGTGCACACTCGCATGCCATATGCGGTAATGTGGGGCTCCTCCCCATGTGCTGTGTGCGCAATCGCAACATCTGCGCATGTGCACTTTCATGTGTGCCACCATGCGCTGGGCACACAAACACACCATCTGCCTATGCAACTTTCACACATGCGCCCTAGCATGCACTGCATGTGCAATCTCACCATATGCGCATGTGCACAGCGGTCATGTGTGCAATGCATGCATGCAAATGCTGTCTGCGCATGCACGCAGTGCACACCAGTCATCTCGCAAGCATGTGCAAACATGCGCACATGCGGAGAGCTCCAAAGGCCAGCTGGGTCCCCTGAATTGCACACATGCGCACCAGAGGCCTGAACACCAGCTGAGGGGCGCGCACATGCGCAGTTTCACATGAGCTTGGCGACAGCTCACATGCCCGGAAAAATAGCTCTGCGTGCCACTTCCAGCATGCGTGCCATAGGTTTGCCAACATGGGCATAGAGCCAGGGCGGGTGGGCAGGCCCACCCACGATTTCCGCTACCGGTTTGGGCGAACTGGTCTGAACCAGCTGAATACTACCTTTGATGTAAAGTCAGGGGTAAAGTCATGGGGACAGCAAAGTTTATACATGTGTAATTTTCTGCTGGTTCAAGGATGGGTGGAATAACCCATGAGAGAAGAGTTGATGGGTCCTCCTTTCTGTATTGTGATTTGATAACTGCTATGCTTGTGAACAAGTTATGAATCTAGGTCTCCCAGTTCACAGTCCAATACTGTAACCACCCTACCACATTGACTCTGCAACAGAGTAAGAGATGGAAGGGATCTTGGAGGCCTTCTAGTCCAATCCGCCTGGTTACACCATTTAGCAATGGCAGTTCCAGTTGCTGTCATTAGGTGAGGACCTTCTGCTTCTCCTGCCCTGCTGCGCTTGCCTCTGCTTCAAGCCCACCCGCCCGCCCCATGTGCCAATCTTTGAGAATTAATTTGGACTCCTCCACTCCTTCCCAAATTCATGAAAAGCTTGGACTGAGCGTTTCAACCTATTGTGAATTATTTTTTATTTCAATCTTTTCAATATGTACCAAAGTGAATACCTATAAACATGTTAGGATCCTTTTGTCTTTAAATGCTTAAAAAAGCAAGAAAAACAAGCACATTTTCTAATATACGGTACTTCAAGCCTACAAAGGCCATGTGATAAATACAAGATTTAGAACAGAAAACAAATTTCATGAGAATTCATAACCCTAGGCAGAAGTCAAAAATAGATGCATCAATTGACTGAAATTCCTGCATGTTGCTCTTACAGATTCTGTAAGTGAGAATCAATTTACAAAGTACATTCAGAAAATATGCGGAAGCAAAGTGAATGGATCAAGAGGTTGGAGAAGACCAAGAAGGTTGTGGCTGGAATGGACACGCTCAGAGAGAAAGTTTAAGAACAAAACGCAATGTATGAAGCTATATAGAGGTACGATGAAAGGCAGTGCATGAAACTATATAGAGATACGGTTTGCTGGTGAACAATTTGGTACAAACTAGAGTCAGCTATCATAGCACAAGTTTTAATTTCTTTGGCTTATTCTTATTCCCTTACTATGGGTTGCACAATGTTACTTACACTGAGAGGAAATAACATAATGGAACAGGAAACAGAGGACGAAAGCAAAATTGTCTGCCAGGTCTGAAGAGGCATTGCTACAAGCTGATAATGCCCTTCTCCAAAACCTGATTCAAGAATCGGAAAAGATGCTTTGGGGCACTAAAATCAACCCCCAAATGCATCACACTGCGCACATTGCTGAAACCTCTTACTCTCCCATCTCACTCTGACCCCATGAAAAAAAAGCACAACCCTCTTAAGTAAGATCTCCTCCAGCAATGTTTTAGTGAATGCCAGCTAGGTCAGCAATTCCTGCCTTGAGAGAACAGCTGAATGAGAGGTCATTATGAGCGGCCTTGCTGTTTCCTTTTTGTCTTCTTCAGTCTGGTCTCTGGCCATCTGGGCAGCCTGTTTGTAGCTGGCTTCCAGGGCCTGAACAATGCAGGACACAACCCAGATGAAGCAGCAAACTGAGGTCCAAGTCATCTGAATCAGGAGGTTCTCCAGATTCCAGCAGCAGCTTTTCAGTAGTGAAAACCTCTGGGTAAGCTGCTTTTCCAGGACCTGGCAAGCAAAAACAGGCAAGAACGTGTCAGGAGGGTTGGGAGGAGTGGCTTGAATGGTGGAATTTTGGAAAAGGGAAAAGTCCAAGGTAGGACTCTCTGTACCCCCCAACCCCACCCCTTCATCCTAGGCAGGGGTGAAATGCTCCCGGTTCAGACCGGATCACCTGATCCGGTAGCAATGGAGGCAGGTGGTTCAGAGAACCGGTAACAAAAATCTCTGCCCACCCCCATGCCCAGCTGAGCCACACAATCATCAGAGGCTTTTTTTTTACTTTTAAAAGCATTTTTTCTACCACCTCTTCGGTGGAAAAAATGCTTTTAAAAGTAAAAAAAAAAGCCTCTGATGATCGTGCGGCTCAGCTGGGATCATCAAAGGCTTTTAAAAGAAAAAACCCCTTTTTTTCTTTTAAATGCCTCTGACGATCCAAGCTGAGTTGCCTGATCGGCAGAGGCTTTTTTAAAAAGCCTCTGCCGATCAAGCAACTCAGCTGGATTGTCAGAGCCTTTTGAAAGCATTTTCAGCGAAGAGGTTGTAGAAAAAATGGTTTTAAAAGTTTTTTTAAAATTGGCCACGCCCACCCAGTCACATTAACCACCACCACCACCACCACCACCACGCCCATAGAACCGGTAGTAACAAATTTTAGATTTCACCACTGATCCTAGGGCACTCTATTAGCTGAGTTCAGACAATCTTCTTCCCCTTGAATAGCTTTGAAAAGTGACTCAATACATTGATGGAGGGCAGGTAAATTGAAGCCATTATGAGCCGGGGGGGGACACACAGTGGTTAGAGTGCAGTGCTGCAGGCTACTTCTGATGACTGCCAGCTGCCTGCAATTTGGGCAGTTCAAATCTCATCAGGCTCAAGGTTGACTTGGCCTTCCAAGGTGGGTAAAATGAGGACCCAAATTATTGGGGGCAATATGCTGACTCTCTGTAAACTGCTTAGAGAGGGCTGTAAAGCCCTGCAAAGCGGTATATAAGTCTAAGTGCCCCTTCGGAAGGACTTTTTATCACTCTGTCTCTCTCACCAGCCTTCGTAGGAATGATCTCCAGCCATATTCCTTGGCTCCACTGTGAATTTGCCATGCCAACAGAAGGAGCATCATAGAAGCAAGGAGGACATTTTGTGCCCAACAGAAGAAGAAGTCTATAGTTAGCTCTAAGGAAGCCTGGATCCAGCACAGGAGATCCCACTGAATCTGCTTCAGACATAAATACCAACTCAGAATCCCCTCTTGCAGTGAGAGAAGGTGCAGGTACAGAGTTCTCAGCCCTCCTCGAACTGCACCCTGTAGGTTTTTCCCTATAGTTGGAAGCGAGGATCCTGACTCAGGAAATTTGCCAGGATGTGTCTTGGGCTCCATGGGGAAGCACTGCTTGACAAGAGATGGCACAGCACACAACACTCTTCGGAGATCTGTGAACGAAGACAGCCACAATACTGTCAGCTTCTTCTTCTTAACCAATGCTGTGCTAAACTATATACCCTTTTATTCTTTTTGCTATCCTGTTTAATCTAGCGACTAAGCATTTATTCCTTCCTCCCCTTAACACAACAATCCTGTAAAATTGCTTAAATTAAAAAAAAAAGGCTAAATAATTTGAAGACAGCTACTAAACATGCTAAACTGCAAGTCAAATTACATTATTAACAGTGACCAAATTCACATTTGTAAAGTATTATATACAGGTACATATAAATGAACCAAACAAGTTACAATAAGCCACAAAATTAATCAGGCTTAACCTGCCTTTACTGCCACAAAATCTTTAATTAGTTTGACTGAATTATATGCATATGCTGTGTTTGCCCAACTGAACTCCTTGAATCAGTTCAATCATTTCAGCTTCCAAGCAGCTGGGAGGCTGTCACTTTCTCTTCTAGCTCCCATTTATAAATTTTCACTAGCATATTTTCACTTGTAATCCCTGGAATTACAGCCTCTCATCCATTCCTGTCAATAAATCCAAATCTATGAACTGGACATTTATTTTAATCCCAATCACCAGCGTTCATCTCCATTTCTTTGCTGCCTTCTGTTAAGTCCCTTGTGTTGAATTTTAAGAATTCATTAAGAACAGATTCTTCAGCCATCTTGCTTCCCTCCCACCTCCCCCCCCCCTTCATCATTTTTCTTTTGGAACAATTTCTTCTCAGGTGGGAAGAGGTTGGGCCCTTGGAGCAGTCTCCCTTTCATTCTCTGCACTTGGAGAAGAGCAGAATCAGATTTCCCTATCTACCGGTAGTAGAGACCTACAGTTTCAAGGTCCTGAGAATTTCCAAAGAGGCAATGACTTGTCCACAACTTCTTCCCTTTTGCTCCACTCTCAAGCAGCTGTTAAGCAGGTTCCAGTTGAATACCTTGGCTTTCAGCTTTGTGACATGACAGTGATGTCATGGCAGAGGCTACTCAGTGTGAAATCCTGAAGACTGACCCCACTGTGACCATACACCAGGGCTGGCTTTACACAATGTGCTATACCTTATAGCCAGGTTAATACACCACAGGCACTACGTTCACTTTGCAGAATGGAAGTTATATTACTGTTTCACACAATATGCTACTACAATGGCTGAGATTGCACAGTATCCTGGACCACAAACTTTCAACCCCCAGGGTTGCGTAGATCACCATGTTGTTGAACACAAGGAAACATATTATGCTTAACAAGGTTCAGTTAAATACAGCAACAGAGAAAGGGAGGGGAGCATCAGAAAGGTTACTCTGGTCTCTTTGGAAAAACTAGACGTTGATAAAAATTTGTCATGATGGAGAACTTTTTTCTATGCAGTCATCAGGATCAAATCCATCTTGATAGCCTTTTATTAGCATGCTATGCACTCAGCTGATCAAGGACCAATATAAGTTCTGGCCACACACTTAACAAAGGCAAAGAAACTGATATATGTAACAAGGACTATCAGATTAGAAACTCAACCCTATGAAGACAAGCTCAGAACCAAAAACATCATGACAGATTTGAACAATGAGCCCTATCCAACAGAATAGAATAGAATAGAATAGAATAGAATAGAATAGAATAGAATAG
>WNWU01000013.1:7046544-7070574 GCA_012654045.1 Ptyas mucosa
ATAGAATAGAATAGAATAGAATAGAATAGAATAGAATAGAATAGAATTCTTTATTGGCCAATGTGTGTGATTGGACACACAAGGAATTTGTCTTTGGTGCATATGTTCTCAGTGTACATAAAAAGACAAGATACATTCATCAAGAATCATAAGGTACAACACTTAATGATAGTCATAGAGTAGAAATAAGCAATCAAATCATATTAGGAAACAATATAGATCGTAAGGATACAAGCAACAAAGTTACAGTCATGCAGTCATAAGTGGGAGGAGATGGGTAATAGGACTGATGAGAAGACTAATAGTAATAGTAATGCAGACTTAGTGAATAGTTTGACAGTGTTGAGGGAATTATTTGTTTAGCCGAGTGATGGCATTCGGGAAAAAACTGTTCTTGTGTCTAGTTGTTCTGGTGTGCAGTGCTTTATAGCGTTATTTTGAGGATAAGAGTTGAAACAATTTATGTCCAGGATGTGAAATTAAATGAAATTTAAAGTGGTAAAAAAGCAAGATTTTAGGAAGGAAAAACCAAAGGTACAAGTACAGATTAGACAAAACCTGGCTCAAAAGCAGTAACTGTGAGAGGGGCTTTGGAGTCCTAGTGGACAATCACTTAAACTTAAACATGAGCCAGCAGTATGCAGCAGCAGCCAAAAAAGCTAATGCAATCCTTGGTATAAAGAGGCATATAATCAAAATTATGTGAAGTATTAGTACCGCTTTATAAAGCCTTAGTAAGGCCACACCTGGAACACTTTTGGTCACTGCATTACAAAAAAGATGTTGAGACTTTGGAAAAATGCAAAAAAGAGCAACTAAGACGATTAAAGGCCTGGAGACTAAAACAATGGCAGGATTTGGAGTTGGCTAATCTAGAGAAAAGAAGGACAAGGTGGGACATGATAGCAGTATTCCAGTACTTGAGAGGCTGCCACAAAAAGGAGGGGGTGGTCAACTTGTTTTCCAAAGCACCAGAGGGCAGGACAAGAAACAATGGATGGAAACTAATCAAGGAGAGAAGCAACTTGGAATTAAGGAGGAACTTCCTAACAGTGGGGACAATTAACCAGTTCAACAGCTTGCCATCAGAAGTTGTGGGTGCTTCATCACTGGAGGTTTTTAAGAAGAGACCTGACAGTCACTTGTCTGAAATGGTACAGGGCCGTGATGGTGAACCTATGGTACGTGTGCCATAGGTGGCACATGGAGCCATATTAGTGGCCACGCGAGCATTGCCCTAGCTCAGCTCTGGTGCACGCATCTGATTTTCGGGCCTTCAGGGCCCACTGGAAGTCAGCAAACGGGCCATTTCTGGCCTCCGGATGGCCTCCGGATGGGGGAGGGGAGGCTGTTTTCGCCCTCCCCAGGCTCCGCCCCAGAGCCTGGGGAGGGCGAAAAACAGGCCTACCGAGCCCACTGTGCCATCGCGTGCCAAAAGCAGGGGGAAGCGCAAGAGGGTTATGCGCACATGCGTGGGGCACATTGAATTATGGGTATGGGCACACACGCACATGACCCCCTGCGCTCCCCCCGCTTTTGGCACACGATGGCAAAAAGGTTAGCCATCACTGGTATAGGGTTTCCTGCTTGAACAGGGGGTTGGACTAGAAGACCTCCAAGGTACCCTTCCAGCTCTATTCTGATTGATTGAAGAGTGAAAAAGCATGCTGTGTCCAACCTTGAGAAGAATAAGCAGGAGCTCTGGCAGGACTCTTTGCTTCCCCTCCCTGAAAGTAGAACTGTGCCTTTTCCTAAACTTGCAGTAAACTGCATAGGCTCAGGAAAATATTACTTTTTCAGAAGATTTTGATAGTTCCAGTGAAGTAGTTCACACTGGATCTGAGACCCCTCTGTCTTCTCCTCCTCCAAACACTGCAGCATGTATGTCTCTTGCCTCAAAGGATGTCACATGCAAGGATTATTTATTTTGAAGAACGTTTCTCAACCTCAGCAACTTTTAAGGTGTGTGGACTTCAACTCACAAATTGATTGCCCAGCCAGCACAGGTGGCTGGATAATCTTGGGAATTGAAGTCCACACATCTTAAAAGTTGCAGAGGTGGCGAAACATTGGTTTAAAACCTTCTCCCAGTCCACAGATCCTGGACACGGAGAGAGACAACCAAGTGAATTGGGGTGGGAAATATCCCCAATTTGGGTATCTTGGAGCAAGGCCCTAATTGCTGCTCCCACAAAGATAACTTACAAGTCTTAAAGTTGCCAAGGTTGGAGACCCCTGATCTCAAAGGCAGGTGTGATTGCTGTATTGTATGAGCATGCACTTATTGCTGCTGCCTTTTTATCAGTCCGGAAGCTGGGGAAGTAATGAGTACAGGCCAAGGGAAACTAGAAGTTCAAGGACACTCAATAATTAAACCTTGGAACTTTGAGGTCTTTTTTTAAAAAAAAAATCCAAGGTTTAATATTTTTTTTGCCATAATATCTTCCCTTCTTCTCACTTTTTTCCTTTCTTTTGAATTCATATTGCCTATTCATCCTAGCTCTAATCTTCACCAGATTCCATTTTTCCCTTCATCTCTATATGAAACCCCTTAAATTTAAAATCTCATTTGACATATTCCCTAATGTTACAATCATTCATTTAATATCAAAATAATAATCCCTTGTATGACAGGGTTTTTTCCCCCTCTTTATATACTGAGAGTAAACCAAATTGCTTCCTTAGATATGCTTCCTTCCATATTTCAAACCTCTTCGTCATTTCTACTAAAATAATAAGCCAAAAAACATTTATACCATACATTTTCTTAGATCTTATTCCGAATAATACACTTCAATCTCTTAATAAAAATCAATTACTCATATAACAGTTTTTCCCCTTTTTTTGTGCAATACTAAAAGAAAACCAAATTGCTTCCTTAGATTTTATCTCACATTTTCAAATACTTTGTCAAAAAAAAATATATTCCAAACCACGTCTTAATCATTTCTTCTTTTACCACAATCTAATTAATTCATACTACAATATCATTTCCGCTTTTCTTTTTTAATTGAATTTTAAGTAAATAATTAGAAGTATTCCAATTATTGCAATTACCCTAAGGTTTAATTATTGAGTGTCCTTGAACTTCTAGTTTCTCTTGGCCTGTACTCATTACTTCCCCAGCTTCCGGACTGATAAAAGGCAGCAATAAGGGCATGTTCATACAACACAGCAATCACACCTGCCTTTGAGATCAGGGGTCTTCAACCTTGGCAACTTTAAGACTTGTAAGTTATCTTTGTGGGAGCAGCAATTAGGGCCTTGCTCCAAGATACCCAAATTGGGGATATTTCCCACCCCAATTCACTTGGTTGTCTCTCTCCGTGTCCAGGATCTGTGGACTGGGAGAAGGTTTTAAACCAATGTTTCGCCACCTCTGCAACTTTTAAGATGTGTGGACTTCAATTCCCAAGATTATCCAGCCACCTGTGCTGGCTGGGCAATTAATTCTGTGAGTTGAAGTCCACACACCTTAAAAGTTGCTGAAGTTGAGAAACGTTCTTCAAAATAAATAATCCTTGCATGTGACATCCTTTGAGGCAGAGACATACATGCTGCAGTGTTTGGAGGAGAAGACAGAGGGGTCTCAGATCCAGTGTGAATTGCTTCACTGGAACTATCAAAAGCTTTTGAAAAAGTAGTATTTTCCTGAGCCTATACAGTTTAATGCAAATTTAGGAAAAGGCACAGTTGAGAGATTGTTTCCTTGTCTCCTTAATACCATTCTTGTTATCTATCTATCTATCTATCTATCTATCTATCTATCTATCTATCTATCTATCTATCTATCTATCCATCCATCCATCCATCCATCCATCTATATCTATATCTATATATATATATATATATAAAAGCAAGCTCTCTGGAGCCAATTCCACTTTATGGGATATTATGGGAATCCCACCCGCAGCAGCTCCCGCCCTTTGTCTTGTGGAAGAAACGGGAGGAGGAGTAGCCTATTTATCCCAGGTAGTCAACCTATCCAGCGGTTCCCCGAAAGAGAGCAAGAGCCGCCGCTAGCAAAAGCGCCGAGGGAGGCAGCGTCATAAGTGGTTGGGCAAGAGCCGGCCGGCCAACGGGAGGGAAGGCCCCGCCTGCTTCCAGCCGGCCATGGCCGCTCTCTCCAGCCGCCGCCTGGCCGAAGTGCAACGCCGCGTCGCCGAGGTGCACCGCCAAAGCGATCTGCGGCAGCTGCTGCGCTTCTACAACGGCTGGGCCGAAGATTATGACCAGGTGCCACTCACTCCCCATCCTTCCTTCCCCCGCCGAGAATCCCGCTTCCTGCATCCGGAAGGAGTGCTTGCAAAGGAGAATATTTGCAGCTCAGGGTTGAAACAGGGTTTCCTGCCTGAGCAGGCTGGGGTTGGACTAGAAGACCTCTCAAGGTCTCTTTCCAACTCTTGTGGTTCTGAAATGAGGGGTCTTTGGTGCCCCCGAAACGTTCTTGCAGACGTTTCATTGCCTAAACTAGGGAAACATCATCAGGGCTAGCGCCTTAAAGCGTTTATCCTCCTGACCTGAACATGTGCAGAGTGTGTTTACCCTGCTCTCAAGTGTTGACAGGGTTAAACTGTTGTCTTTGTGCTACCTGCTTGGCTGGCGGCTAGAAGTGTGGGTGAGGGGTTAAAAGGAAGGAATTTGAGAATTTTTTATCTTTTGTAATATCTATATACCGAGCCTGAAGCGCAGAGCCACTTTAATAGTTAGATATATTGAATTGGCAGAGTATTTCTATATTAATATAAATATTAGAGCTGTTTATCCCTTTTCCATGGTGCAATGGACCAAAAAAAGTGTCTTTAAGGGATCTAGACCCCCACCTCCATTCCTAAACCAACCAAAGGTTAATCTATAAACAAGTAGCTGATCTGCACTAATAAAAAGTATTAAGCAATAAAAATATTAATCTTATCAGAATAATTTACTCTCCATAATTTGAAACATGCCAAAAGAGCTTTTTCGAAGCATCCTGTACTTCTGTCCTGCCTTATCTCTGAGACTTCCAAGCGGCTTCTGTGGGGATCTCCCTTTATTTTATTTCCACAACTCGGTGAGATAGGATAGGCTCCAAGGGTTAGTGGCCCAAAGTCACATCATTGGTTTCCATGATTGAGGGTGGATGTAAAGTCCGTCTCTCTAATCCTACGGGTAGTCCTCGATTTACAACCATAATGGAGCCTGACCATTATGGTCATAAAGCGGTTCACTCACATGTCCAATCCAATTTTACAATATTTTTTGCAGCAGTCGTTAAGCAAATACTGTGTTTGTAAAGTGAACATTACTGTTGTAAAGCAGACATCGCTAGAGGCTGTTTTTGATAAAAAACATTATAAAATGCTGTTACCTGACACAGGGATGCTGCAAATGTATGTCAATACAGCCAGCTGCTGAGCAGCTGACATACAGTCACATGACTGCAGGGGGGGCAGGGATGAAATTCAAAATTTTTCCCTACCGGTTCTGTGGGCGTGGCTTGGTGGGCATGGCAGGGGAAGGGTACTGCAAAATCCCCATACCCTCCCCACTTCTGCGGGAAGGATATTCCCACCCTACTCTGGGGCCAGCCAGAGGTGGTATTTGCCGGTTTTCCGAACTACTCAAAATGTCTGCTACCGGTTCTCCAGAATCTGTTAGAACCTGCTGGATTTCACCACTGCAAGGGGGGGGAGGGGGCTGTCAGAAACCAGGTGCAAATAGCCCCATGAAGGTCTGTTATAAGTTTGAATAGTTGCTTAGTGACTGGTCATAACTCGAGGACTACCTGTTTTCCAACCTCTTAAGCACCACAGCTCAGAGACTTCTTAGTAGTCTCTCATCCGGGTATTAACCAAGCCTGGCCGAGTTTCAGGTTATCTTCCCAGAGAAGGGTCTCTGGGTCTGGGAGAAACAAGACTGGTCCAGCACATCTGGAATGGAGCCATAAAACAAAACTGCAAAACGTTCTGCTTGAACAAGGGACAAAAGTTGAACTCTTTGCACAGTTATAAAGTTCTACAGATGGCCTTCAGCAAATCTTGGTCTTACTTCCTGGAGCTGATACTGTCTTTTTATTAGATGCAATTATTTTAACCACCTAATAGATAAATATGCAAACCTTGGAGCTCTCCGCTTCATGGAGTGATTAGAACTCTTTTCTCTTCTAGGATGTGGCAGTGTTGCAATACCAAGCTCCAAGTCTGGCCGCTGCTTTCTTGGCCTCCATTTTCCAGGGTTCAGCTGAGGATGCACTAGTGCTGGATGTGGCCTGTGGCACAGGACTTGTGGCCCAGGAGGTAACAGAGATCAGAGCCGTGCTTCAGCCAGAGAAATTAGGCTGGTCTCCATCAGGTTTTGAAAACTATCATCTTATAATTGTCCCTCTGACGTGATTTGGAAACTCATCACTGAGGGGAGTTCTGTTTTCTTAATGCTGCCCTACAGACGACATGCAGGCCTTCAACCCTGTTTTTGCCTTGTGCCATTGCCATTTGGAGTACCCTATTCATTCGATTCCCCCCCCCCCCCTTGAAATAAGGTTAATGAGAGGGTTGCTCTCATCAACACTGTTTTCAAATGGTTTTTAAGGCTGGTACTAATAAGAATTTGTGTGTGAAGCTTTAAGCGGTTTTTACCAATTTGGAGCCCAGCAGAAACCTTGGCCCACAAGCAGGAACATTGTTCATTTCTGTAACTGTGAGGGTACGGAGGGAGAGGTAACAATGCATGTCATGATCATTGTGTAAATAATACTTCGATGTAATTTCTGTCATTGGCATGACGACATTATTTTGCTGTCATTGTGGTTTCTAACGGATACTTGGATATGCTGCTGAGGGTGGATGAAGCAGTTCAGAATCTCCAGAGACCATAATGGGAGAAGAATAAACTTTTTAAAAATCTCTTTTGCGGAAGGAATGTGTTTTGCTTTCAAACACTTGGTGCTTTCGGCATCCCAAGATTTATTTTATTAGAAGATAATTATGACATTACCGGTAATATCAATAGTTGCTTAATAAATAAATATGAAAGAAGTAGGCTTTTGTCAGATTGCATTCTTATTTCCTTGTAGGCACCATCTTAGAAGATGCCTTCCCTCTTGTGTGACACAAATAAAGAAGAGAATGCCTCTTCCAAGGCTGTTTCAGATCCCTCGGTAAATAGTTTTAAAATAACGGGATGAAACTGAGAGCACTGTTTTGATCTCATCAGAGCAGTCATCTGTTACAAGCTACAAGGACACCAAAATAATGACATGTACACTGTGACATCATCATGCAAATGACTGATTATGCATGCTCATGCACAAAAGCATTTTAAGCATTGCAGAGCAGCCTGATTCCTGACATAAGAACATGAAGTGCCAGTGCCAGGCATAGGGATCCCCAGCTAACTGCTGGGATCGGATCCCAAAATTGGGAGCAGCCCAGAGTTAGCTAGAAGATGGGCAGCTATATAAATGTTTCAAATATAGAAATTAAATTAATGATGAACTGTGTCATGATGTCATGATGCCATTTTGCCTTTCCTTATAGGTAATGCAGCATTGCATCCAATTACATAAGGATCATCATCATCCACATTTCATCACTTGCATGCTCCCCATGAGTGATCATGGCAGCAGGTATGACTCTGCCACTGAAGGTCCCCCTACTGATTCTGTCTTGGCCAGACCCCATTTGGCTTTCAGCATTCATTTAACTGTTGGCAGACAGGGACTGACTGTTTTTCTGGCTGGGCTCCTGTGACTTAACCCTTTTGTGTTCTAAGCTTCAGGCAAAAGGTTTTCGCCATCTCCATGGCCTGGATGGGAGCCGGGAGATGTTGGAACATGCACGGCACAAAGGACTATACGAGGATTTGAAGTTTTGCTTGCTGGGCCAGGAAACCTTACCATCTCCTGAAGGTAACAACGGGAATAGTTATTCCTAGCAATGGACTGAATAGATTAGAGAAAGGGAAGAAGTTGGAATGTTCTGGCATGCATGGAGATTTCTAGAGAACGATGCCCATCTCTTTCCTTGATGCTACCTGTTACTCCTTCATCTTCTCTGCAGGCTGCTACGATGCTACTGTAATTGTGGGTGCGCTCAGTGAGGGACAAGTGCCCTCTGGTGTCATTCCCCAGCTTCTTCTGGTCACCAAACCAGGTAAGCTTTTGCAAAAGAGACTCAGAAGTAGTTTCAGAGGACTTATAACATGGGTGAGCAACTTTTTCCAGTGTCTGATCACCACGGAATATCGCGCCGAAGGATGAAAATGAAACATTATTCGCATTGTCTGAAATTGCCAAATTTCGTAACATTTAACCTATTCCCCTGTGACAATATCAAGCATTACTGAGATCTGGCCTTTAAAAATAGTTAATTAGTTCATTAATTTTAAACTAATTTTAAGAGGGACGCAGTGGCTCAGTGGCTAAGACGCTGAGCTTGTCGATCGAAAGGTCAGCAGTTCAACGGTTCGAATCCCTAGTGCCGCATAACTGGGTGAGCTACCCAGCTTCTGTCAACCTAGCAGTTCGATAATAATTAATAATAATATGTTAATAATGATAATATGCTAATAATAATAATTTAATAAATTATTAAATAATAAATTAAGTTAATAATAAGACTAATTTTAGCATTCTATAATTATGGCTGGTTAGGGAATTCTGGGTATTGAAGGCCACGCATCTTAAAGTTCCCAAGATTTGAGAAACCTTGATCTAGATCACTATTTTTCAAACGGGGGAATTCTGGGCATTGAAGTCCATGCATTGGTTAACATTGCTAAATTTGAAAAACAGTAATCTAGGTTTATGGCAGGCGAGGTGCAATAAGCAGTCATAAGGCAGGGAAGGTCAGTGGGCCTGAGCACTGACTAGCATTGTGCAACTGTTCCATCTTACTTTCCTTAATAGATTTGTTCTGGTAAGGAAAAATAATGGGGGAAATATAGGAAGATTATATCATGTTTTCTGCATTCCCCATAAAATTTTGTGGATTAGGCAAGGTAATTGAACACTAAATGCCCTGTCAGGAAATACCATCACAATTGCCCTGAGGGACATCAAGGAGCTGGAAATGTCAGATTTGTTAGATTGAACCCCAATTCCCTCTAGCCATTGATGGAGAGAAGGACTCCCCCCCCAAGTGGGTCCTTTTGTGCTATGCTGCAGCTCTCAGCTGATCAGAATCGACTGAAAATGCTGAAGTCTGTCAAATGCTTTAGAATAGATCAATCCAGGCTTTTATTAAAAATCCCATACAGTAGTTTTAAGAAGGAAGCCTTTGTGAAGAAATCGATGCAAGCAGAAATGAGAGCAGGCTGATTTTAGCCAGCGTCATTGAAAATACTGTCTGAAGCATCATGAATGAAGCAAATACTTCCCCTCCAATCTTCCAAAGAAAATTCAGTCCCATGAATGGAGACCAGGAGTAAGATTTTATCTTACAATACATATTATGGACAAAATTATCCTGACCAGATGTTCTAATGAGGGCAGAATCATTCTTATCGAAGGTAGCAACAACCCTTGACTGAGACCAAAGTTTTATGGGTAACAAGGAAAGTGCTATGTTTACCAATTTCTTTGTCAAGAACATATCAAATATGCAATTAGGTCATGGGTCAAGCAGATACGATTGTCTGTAATCAGTGGCACTTTAACTGAATTTTTCATTGCTGAAACTAGAAAGAATGGGATGTTCTCACATTGTAACAGTCCCCAGTGGGAAGTTCAATGTACATATAATGTTGCTTAATGCTTTATGGGACCTAAAGAGAACAAGTGGATTTATGACACTTTAGAAACTAAAAGCATTGTTGGTGAATATTTGGTTCATCAGGTATTAGACTGAGAACATAGATATAATATCTGGAGGTGGAAAGGACCATAGCTTGTGAATCAGGAATTATAGACTTGGAAGAGATCCAAATCTAGGAGGCTACTATCAGTTATGACAGTTAATAATTCTAAGCTGGTTCCGGGACTGCCTCTTTGCCTCAGCCTGCCGAATAAGTGTCTCTTCGAATTGGAGAAGGTCAAGCTGTGTCTTTAGCCTCCAAGCTGAACGATCAGAGGTCAAGGTTTCCCAGTTGTTAATGTCCATTCCCAAGGCCTTTAGATCCCTCTTGCAATATCCTTATATTGCAGCTGTGATCTCCCTCTAAGGCGCTTTCCCTACACTAGTTCTCCATACAGAAGATCTTTCAAAATCTGGCTGGGTAGGGGACAGAATGTATCTTCCCTCAGTGTGGAAGGGATTGCCACTCTCGAATTGGCCTTTTTAGTCACATTAGATGCTGTTTTAGGACCTCTTTCCAGAACACAATACCATAGTCTTTTGAGACTGAAGGACGCCATTGAATTCTAAAATAGATGATCTGATTTAGCGTGAGACCGTTCTGAGTTTTTACATACAATAATTGAATCCCTTTTGGCATCTGGCGAACTAAAAGGGGCAAGGTGGGGACTGCAGTGTTGGATCCCAATTTCTACTCCTTTTATACAGTATAAAAGAGGTGGGGCTTGGATTTCAAAGCTACGCCCATCCTCTTGCTTTTTCGATCCACCAAATTGATGCTGATTCATTCCCCAAAGATTATGGTGCTTGGATTTGTGATGCTTTTCATTAGAACTGGGCCAGTGCAGGTTAAGAGGGATGCATGGTTTATTTCAGGGGTGTCAAACTTGCGGCCCATGGGCCGGATGCATCACGTGCTGGCTACACCCAGCCCCATTTTAGCAAAGGGGGGAAAAGTCGCAATACGTCACTTGACGACAACGTGACGACACGAGTTTGACACCCCTGGTTTATTTGAATGCGCTGCAGCTTTAGTTTCCTCCAAGGAACCTGAACGTCATCTCCAGAAATTGTATATGCAACAGGATCTCAGGCTGATCTTGTGAAACTGAGTAATGATTAAAACAAGAAAGAGAAAGGACTGTCACACAACATGCAATTAATTTCTGAAATGCCCTGTCGCAAGATGCAATGATAGTTGCGTATCTTTTTAAAAAGAGGTCAGACAAAATAAATGGAGTGGAGATGGGAAAGGGATCGAACGGGGATTACTAAATGGATCCACACACACACATTCAGAGGCAGTTAACCTTTCAATAGCTGGTAACCAAGCCTAAGAGAAACCTTTGGGGTTTTTAAATGCCTTGAGGGTTTCCCAAAGGGACTAAATCGGCCCCTTTTGGACACAGGATGTTGGACTGGCTTAGATGACAACTCATAACCACTAGATGGTGCTGCTATCTTGCCAACACCTCATAATAAACAGACCATGGAGCAGAAATGTACACTTTCGTGGGTGTTGCAGGGCTGAAAGACAGAAATGCCATTTAAAATGTGTTTTGATAGAACCGTATAGGTTGAATTGTCTCCTTTCTTCAGATTGCCTATATTTCTGTGTGCGTACCTACGTGAGTATCTGGAATCACACACGTTCTTTCTCAGGAATTTAATTTTAGTCACCGCTTGCGTCCTCTTCCTCCTTTTGATCTCCTTATATGCATTTGGCAATGGTTTTATTTGCTATTTAATTTCTCTTCCCTGTATGAAGATGCAATGAACAAACTTTGCCAGTTTCTTCACCACAAATTTGCTTTTTGGTCACCTCCGCCCTCTAAGTTACTAGGTGATCAGGGTGAAGTTCACACATCATACTCAACCCTAAACCTGGATTAACAATGCTAAATCCTGTATCCAAAGAATACAGGTAGTCCTCGACTTACAACAGTTTATTTAGCGACTGTTTAAGCTTTCAACGGCACTGGAAAAACTGATGTATGACCATTTTTCACACTTACATACGTGGCAGCATCCCCATGGTCACGCAGTCAAAATCCAGATACTTGGAAGGGACTCGTATTTGTGACAGTTGCAATGTCCCTGGGTCATGTGATCACCTTTTGCGACTTTCTGACAAGCATTGTCATTGGGGAAGCCAGATTTCACCTAGCAATCATGTTTACTAACGTTACAACTGCAGTGACTCGCTTAACAAATGAGGCAAGAAAGGTCATAAAAAGGGGCAAAACTCATTTGACCAATGTCTCACTTAGCAACAGATATTTTTTGGGCTCAATTGTAGTCGTAAGTCGAGGACTACCTGTATGCTGTTGCCTGCACAAATAAAACCACGCTACAGTTTAATGTAATAGCCTGGCTTCCACAATCTAAGCTATAGCTGTGTTTCACCATGACTTGCTCAACCGCATTTTATCTTAGTCTAGCATTTATGGGAACTCACCCATTCAGTTTCATCAGGAACAGGGAGATTTACCATCTTGTCCTTCCTTCCCTTTCTCCTACTTTCATTTCGTTGTCTGATTGTAAGAGGGAGAATGCTCCTGTATGAGAGCATTAGTGCATCTAAAACAGTTTCATCTCGACATCTCTCTTAAAAAGGACTCGCTGGTATTGCTGGATTTTCTGCCACAGAAGGGCATTCTGTGGTTGACCTTTTCTGGGTTTTAAAATTAAGCAGGTTCAAGCTTTAACCTGTAAGGAACAGGTTAAAACAGTCAATATGATAGCCTAAATTATGTGATTGTGTTTGCTGTTTTTTATTTTATTTTAATTTATTTATTTACAAATTCCTTCCATATTATGACCTGTCCCAGGAGTCAAACTCAGTGTGAAGGAGATTTTACCTTTACCTTGTTTCTGGGACTATCAAGGCTTTCTTAAGGATTTTAGATTGAAATGCTGTGATCTTGCACAACAGGTGGCTATGTGTGTCTGACTACACGAAACAACTCAAGCAACGTACGCTACAAGATTGAACTGCAGCAGTTGCTGAATGACCTGGAGCAGCAAGGATTGTGGGAAAAGGTTGGGATGCAGGAAGTTGAAAAATGGGAGAGAGCAACATCACATCAGGAATCCGATCAGGACTCGGATTATATCTCTGGCGTGATCTACATATACCGAAAAAAATAAAAATCTGGTTTAAACATTCTTCATGTTGGAAGACCTTCTAGGTAGACTCTGGAGCCCCTCCTGAAAGGCTTAGCTTCAAAATCTGTAGGTTGGGTTTTTTTAAAAAATGTGAAACAGTAATAAAGTAGGCTGGACCATGGTTTCTTTGCAGAGTATTTTCTCTTTACCACTTAAGGAGCTGCCATAATATTCAATGGGTAGGTTCTGGCACTTCCATAATTTCATGTTTTTGCATAAAAATGTTCTCAGCTTCCCCTCCTCCAACAGTCTTCATTTGTGAAGTCTTTGTGGAGTTTTCACTTCTGAATCAACACTGCTGAATATTTGCAATACAGTGCATATTATAACTCTCCCCGCCAATCACTCTCCTGACTCAGGGGACTAACCCTCTTGTAAATCCCAGTCAGCACAGCCATTTGTTCTACTAGCTGGGAAGTATGGCGCTTATAGCTCATCATTTCTCAAAGGCCCCTGGTAGGAAAAGGCCAGCATAGGGAATATGGCTGCTTGTGGGTTGAATCTTTGCAGATACCTGAAAGTTAATGAAAATTCCTGAGAGGGTGAAGATAACTTCAAGGAAGAAAGCAGAATCTCCAAATGCCTTCCTTCTCTTTTTTTCACGCCCTCCAAGTCAATGCCTCCCCAGAGATTGGGCTGCATGTGGCGGGGAAAAGCAATGAAAACTGGAGAGTACCAAGGTTCTGAGTAAAATGTTTGTTTATGGCAGAAGATAAGATAAAGCGGGGAGAACAGGGAAGAGACATATTTAAATATGAGAAATGAGAATTCTCGTAATTTTGAACACAGGTCTTCAATTTGTTCATAGGAATCAAATCAGCGGTGTGTGCAAGACAGACGGTGCTAGAGACAATCAGGTTTCAAAAACAATTTATATTACTATGGGGCCAAAATACTAGCGGCAGTGATGGCCAATGCTAGGATGGCTTTAAAGAAGCCTTAGAGGAAGAGGAAATGCATGCGACGAGTAACACCCAGCAATTAAAACTATACGGAATCTCCCTGTTGAGAAATAGTCTGCTTTTTAATGTCATTTGCTGGAATTCCAAGGGAAGAAGACGGCCATCCTTGTGTCACCGCTGGAAGCAGGATGCTGGTTTAGACCTTTTCAGCCTGCTGGGTACTCATATTTACACCTCAGCTGGAATGAGTGGTTTGGACACATTCCTTTGAGAGGCGTTCCCAGGGGCCATATTCATAGAAGTGGGCGAGGCCAGGACAAAGAAGCACGTAAGGACCGAACAATTTAAATTTAAATGATGTTAAATCAATTAAATGCTGCTATGGTGAATACTCCCCACATAGTTAATAATTTCCACCCTCTGTCTCACTAAAAATTACAATTGCACTGTGGCTCTGGGAGGAGGTCTGGAGACTTTAGGGGACCACCCAGGGATTAGGATGTTTACCTGTAGACTACGTCTTGCAGACTGCCTTGAATGTCATTATTCCCAACTTTGAAAGAGATCCAGTGCTCTGAACGGTTTAACATCTCTGCTTGTTCCACAGAAGCTATGTGGATGGGGATGTGTGGACATGAAAACAAAATTTCAGGAGATGCGTGAACATGAGGGGGAAAAACAGCTTTAAACACGCTGGCCTCAATTTGGCAGCATCATTTGAAGGGGGTCTCTCATTCCTCAAGAGTAGTTGTATAGCAGGGATCTCCAACTCCCAGGCTGCAGCCCACTGCTGGGCCCCAGTCTGTTTGGAGCCAGGACACAGAAGTAATGGGTGAATATGCACATGCACACACACAAAGCCGCATTTGTGAAAGCGGCGTGCACACACACACAAAACCTTCCCCTCTCCCCCCACCACTGTTGCCGCCACCTCCGCCGGTCCACCAAGCAGGAAAGATTGGAGACCAATGTTGTATAGTACTATAGTAATAGTAGTGTACGTAGTCCTTGACTTACAACCATTAGTTTAATGACCATTCAGAGTTACAATGGCACTGAAAAAAGTGATTTATGACCAGTTTTCACACTTAACCCCATTGTAACATCCCTGTGGCCACATGATTAAAATTCGGGCACTTGACACTTGACAAGTATTTATGACAGTGGAATTGTCCTGGGTTCCTGTGATCACAAGTTGTGACCTTCCCAGGAGGCTTTTGACAGGCAAAGTCAATTGGGGGGGGGGGGGGAGCCAGAACTGCCTAATGACTACACGATTCACTTAATGCAGTGATTCGCTTAACAACTGTACAAAATGGCCATAAAATGGAGCACATTTTACTTAATAATTGTCTTGCTTAGCAACAGGAAGTTTGGGCTCCATTGCGGTCGTAAGTGGAGGACTACCTGTATAATTTTTGCAACCGAGAGATCATCGTCATGAAATGGAACAGCATTGAATCCAAAAGTAAAAGTGATTAGGGCAGAATATTTGGAATGTCCCCTCCCCACTAAACAAATTGAAACAAGGTCCATGAAAATTGAGAGGGCTTGTCAAAAATGGTTTTGCTTTCTTTGAAACCTGGAGAGTTCTGAGTGGCCAGGCTGGTTTCTCCCTCCAGGAGGCAAAAGAATTTATGGGGAGGCAGACCGATAGGAGAGGAAGGAAAAGATGGCTTAAGCGCTGAGCTGCCTTCAATAAAAAGTTTGGACTTGCGGACAATGGACCAACAAACTAATCATGGAGGCTTAGACTGATACATCTACAGGCTTGTTCATGCAGAAGTTGCAGCCCAGTTAATGCATTCATGCAATCACACACTTGGGCAAAGTTGGCTCAAGTTAACCTTAGATTTGGGAGTCTTTTAGAGCAGTGATACTCACACCTTTCCGGCTTGGTGGCCCAGCAGGAGGGGAAGGGAATGGTTCTGTGTGAATGGGAGGCGCATGCAACTCCATTTGCACAAGTGGCAGATGTGCGTGCCTGCTGCTTATGCAAATGGAGCTTCATGAGTGAGCATGACCCCCATCACTCACACAAATGGAGCTTCATGGTTCCAAACTGTTTGCAGCAGGGGTGAAATTCAAAATTTTTCCCTACCGGTTCTATGGGCATGGCTTGGTGGGTGTATCAGGGGAAGGATACTGCAAAATTCCCATTCCCTCCCCACTCCAGGGGAAGGATACTGCAAAATCTCCATTCCCTCCCCACTCCAGGGGAAGGATACTGCAAAATCTCCATTCCCACCCCACTCCAGGGGAAGAATACTGCAAAATCTCCATTCCCTCCCCACTCCAGAGGAAGGATATTGCAAAATCTCCATTCCCTCCCCACTCTGAGGTGGTATTTGCCGGTTCTCCGAACTACTCAAAATTTCCGCTACCAGTTCTCCAGAACCTGTCAGAACCTGCTGGATTTCACCCCTGCTTTAATGTCATGTTTTATAAAACTTGCCAAAATTTAATTCCATAGAAGTCATAGATCCCAGATTTTGAAGGCACCCTGTAAATTACTCCATGTGAAGTATCTGTGGTTCAAAAGGTTTTACCCTATGATGCGTCATTTCACCCAGTTAACGTTATGAGAGTTTTCATAGTGTACAGATTTCAGAAAATGGGTTAATTCAGTAATCAAGATAAAAATGTTTGGTGAACAGAGCCTCGTATATAAATCTAAGGCACTGCAAACCTTAAGTTATTCCTGAAATGATGGGAATACAGCAGGGGTGGGTTCTACTTACCTTTACTACCGGTTCGCAGTGGGACCGCGCACTCTTCTGCCCAAGCGCAGAAGCGTTTTGATGACGTCAGGGACAGTGGGCAGGGCCTCCTGCCGGTTTTACTACCGGTTCTATAGAACCGGTGCGAACCAGGGGCAACCCATCACTGGAATACAGTATTTAATGCAAGTAAAGTACAATTTCTTTAATTAACGTTCAATATAATTTAATTTTTGTCCTGGCCTTCTCCATGTTTCGTCATGTGTTCCTTCCCTTCCTGTACATTCTGCTTACAGGCCAAGGGTTAGATTTCCATCTCATAAAGAAAGGTGTTAGATCAGGCGCAGGAAAGAAGACAAGACCAGCGGGGTCTGTTCAACAAGTTTTATTCAGCTCTTAACTAAGTCAGAACAGACGAACAGCTGTGCTGCCGGAGCCCTTTTTATAGCGCTCCGGCAGACCAGCCGTCCAATGACAGCGGTTTAACTTTCCCGCCCGGAGGATTAACCAATCCCCGGCCGGATGTCCTTATAAGGACATAACAAAAGGCACAGTCACACCCCTTATGTACAGTACAGATGTCCTGTTTTCTGCCAACAGAACAATGGATGGACCCCTTTTTTTGGGCAAAGACCTTGATAAATATTGCTTTTCTCAGACAAACAATTAGAATTGCTTGTGCAACTGAATGAAAATTCCTTTCAGGAAGTTCTTAGCCAGTTGAAGTCCCTGTCTAGAAACCACTTCCTCCTCTTGAGACAATATCATTTCAACGCGGTTTCATTTAAAAAGTAACCGCCATTCTCGCTTCACTTTGCGCCTAGTTTATGAGGCTTTTAAATTTCTGCTTGTTCTTTTCCATTCATAACTGTTTGTTTTAAAATATCAAAGTGCGCAAGGTGGATCACATGTTCCTTCGGTGCCAGGTGACCCTTAATTGAGAAGAGGCAAAGAAATGGATGTTATGCAAATCTTGTTGGACTCTGACAGTTAAGGGGACGTCCGCAAAACACCAACGCCTGATCAGAAGAAAGATTTGAAGCAAAATAACACAAGAAAAGGAGAACAGAAGGATTACTAGGATGGGAGATTCTGAGCTGGGTGGATGGGTTGCCCTCACAACAAATTATTTGATCAGGCATATTTGTTTTAAAGGCAAGCAGAGGTTATCCTAGGACAGGGGTGGGCAACTGTGGCCCTTTTACAACCTGTGGACTTCAACTGTCAGAATTCCTGAGACAGCTTGGCTGTCTCAGGAATTCTGGAAGTTGAAGTCCACAGGTTGTAAAAGGGCCACAGTTGCCCACCTCTGTCCTAGATAAATTGACCTTTGGTCTGATCCAATAACCCTTTTCAATATCATACTTTCTCCACTAGATTTTTTTTTTTTACACCTGAACAGCTTTTTCCATAGTGAGATCATTTTCTACTTGCATCTAACCCACAGGGAAAATATACTCCAACAACCCCTTTTTCTGATGTTATCTCACGATATTGCCTTCATCTCATCCCCAAACCGTACGTGAGGCAGCTATAAATTTGCTTTTAACAGATTTAACGGATTAACAGAGTTGGAAGGGACCTTGGAGGTCATCCAGTCCAACCCCCCGCCCAAGCAGGAGACCCTACACCGCCGTCTCTATGTTTAAGTAGTGCTTTTCCTCTTAATCAGGCAGCAACCTATGGTTGTTTTGATACAGATAATCCTCAGTTTATGATCCCAGTCGGGGTTGGAACTTCCACTTCTAAGTGAGGCGGCTATAAAATGAGTCACACCCAATTTCATGATTTTATGTGCTGCAGTCTTTGAGTGAATCTAGCTTCCCTGTTGACTTTGCTTGCCAAAAACTCCCTGGCAAAAGGTTGCAAAAGGTGATCATGTAACCCTGGGATGCTGCAACTGCATAAATACAAGTGCTTGAATTTTGGTTATGTGACTTCAGGGATGCTGCAAGAATCATAATTGGGAGAACTGGTTGTAAATCTCTTTCTTTAGCACCTTTGCTAAACCAATTGTTGTAAACTGAGGACTACTTGTAGGTGCAGTCTGCTTTGCTTCACTAGCCATTTTGTTATTGGCACAATCAGGTGACCACTGGGATTGGCCACTTTAAACTGCAGTGGGCACACCCCTTCCCTTCACGTCTTTGGTGCTTTTTTCCCCCCATTACTCACTTTGGGCAGTGAGTAATTCCAGTTATTTCAAATGAGGTTCTCAATTTTGCACACTTTGGAGGGCCGATTTTGAACGTGGGATCCTATATCAGCTATTGGGAGATGGTTGACAGTTCTAAAAATTGGCTAGCTCTGTGTCCATCATCTTTCCGACATCACATCTGTTAAATATGGTTAGGAGCTGGCTAAGTGCTTCTTCAAAGAAAGCCCAACTAACAACTGAACAAAGAGATGAGGAGAACTGTGTGACCAAGCAGAATAGCTGTCTGTCTGCCCCTGTCAACTTCAAAATGCACACAGCCTCCTTTCAGCTATTGGGTTTATTTTGACCTCACTCCAGTGGTGGGTTTCAAAAATTTTTACTACCGGTTCTGTGTGCGTGGCTTGGTGGGCATAGCATGGCTTGGTGGGCGTGGCAGGGGAAGGTTACTGTAAAATCTCCATTTCCTCCCAATCAGCTGGGACTCGGGAGGCAGAGAATAGATGGGGGCGGGGCCAGTCAGAATTTTTACTACCAGTTCGCTGAACTACTCAAAATTTCTGCTACTGGTTCTCCAGAACTGGTCGGAACCTGCTGAAACCCACCTCTGCCTCACTCGTTCAAAACATTCATGCAAAACTAGAAATATGTTTTGACTGAGAACTAAATCCCCCAATTTTGTCATCCATCAAAACTCCCTCCCTCCTCACATCTCTTCCCATCTTACATTAAGGAGAATGACTGATGGACTTTATTCCACAGGTTGGAGATGTTTAGTGGGAGGGGAAGGGAGAAAAGTCAAAGGAAAGCATCAATCCCATTCCTTAACGTTCTGTGCTCCTGATCAATCAGGACCCTACTACAGGTACAACAGTTTGTTTAGTGAATATTCAAAGTTACAACGGCACTGGGGAAAAAATGACTTATGACTGTTTTTCACAGTTACACCCTTTCCAGCATTCCCATTATCATATGATTAAAATTCAGATGCTTGGCAACTGGTTCATATTTATGACCGTCACTGTGTCCCAAGATCACCTTTTGTGACCTTCTGACAAGCAAAATCAATGGGGAGGCCAGATTCGCTTAACAACCGGGTTACTAACTTATCAACTGCAGTTATTCACTCTACAAGTGAATGTGGCAAGAAAGGTCGTAAAATGGGGCCAAACTTAACAAACGTCTCATTTAGCAACTGAAATTTTGGACTCAATTGTGGTCATAAGTCAAGGACTACCTCTACATAGCACTAGTTGGCTTTGGATGCAGGAGGTGGATCCACATTAGGCCAGCAAATGTTATCTGGTGTAGGTTTCTGGTGACTCAAAGATTGGTAGCTTCAGCAGTGGGGAAAGGCCCTAATTTCTATGTAGAGCAACATACCTGAAGGGCTCAAGGCAACTCTTACTTTAAAAATGTCCAGGCCAGAGGTAGGCAACCTGATGCCAAGGAATTGCTTGGCATCAAGCAGAGTCCTCATCCCACCCAATACAGCCTACACTGGGAGCTGCAAAATCAGACACTAACTTCTGGCTCTTTCTCTCTCCTTCTCCAGAATATTTCTGTTTTAGGAAGATGCTATAATATTCTTGGAAAACAAAAAGAGTGGATGTCTGTTCCCCAGTGTTTTCTGTGGAAATGAGTCCACGTACACAGACAAAAATGCAAGAAGAAATGTTGAGGTGTTAAGAAAAAGGCACCTAATGACTACTCACCTATCCACCGTGGCAGCCTTTATCTATCTCTCATCATCTCTCATCTATCTATATCTATCCAATTTGTATGCCACTCAGCCCCAAACAATTTTGGAACTAGCCAAGCCTTACATCATCTCTTAAATTTATGTCTCCTGGACCCAAAAAAAGCCGTTGCCAAAGCCTGAGTTCACTCATCTTTCTGATACAATTCTTGGCATATCATCAAACCACAGCACTCATTTGAGGAAACTCTCACGTACCACGAAATAATACTTCTTTGTCAAATCAAAATGTTACAAACGGCTGGAGTGAACTTTCTCTTGGTGTCACATGTCATGTCAATGTGTGCTTCGCGTCAACAGGCCTGGCAGGCGATTGGCATGGCAAGATTTATGTTCTGTGACATCATTGCATCGGAGGAGTCCTTTTTGCCAGGCAAGCCTTCTTTCCCAAGGCTTGGAGTAAAGGGGGGGAGGGGTAGCTTTTCCAAGAAATACAGGGGCAAACAATTAATACATGGGCAAAAAATTAATACATGGGCAAACAATAGATACAAACTCAAAGTAAACCACTCCAAACTCGATTGCAGAAAATACGACTTCAGCAACAGAGTGGTCAATGTCTGGAATGCACTACCTGACTGTGGTTTCATCCCCTAACCTCCATAACTTTAACCTTAGACTATCTACTGTTGACCTCACCCCATTCCTAAGAGGTCTTTAAGGGGGCGTGCCAGAGGTGGGTTTCAGCAGGTTCTGATCGGTTCTGGAGAATCGGTAGCGGAAATTTTGAGTAGTCCGGAGAATCAAAATTCTGACTGGCCCTGCCCCCATCTATTCTCTGCCTCCCAAGTCCCAGCTGATCGGGAGGAAATGGAGATTTTATAATATCCTTCCCCTGGAGTGAAGTGGGAATAGAGATTTTACAGTATCCTTCCCCTGCCATGCCCAACAAGCCACGCCACGCCCACCAAGCCACACCCACAAAACCAGTAGTTCAAGGTTGACTCAGCCTTCCATCCTTTCGAGGTAGGTAAAATGATGACCTGGATTGTGGGGGCAATAAACTGACTTTGTATAAAAAAGAACACCGCTTAGGGGGGCCCAAAAGCCCTACTAAGCAGGTATATACAAAAGTATAAAGGCTATTGCTTAACGCATTGTAAGCTGCCCTGAGTTTCCGGAGAAGGGCGGCATATAAATTGCACCAATAAACATAAGCGCACCAAGATGCCTACCGTCCCTGTCCTACTGCTCCCATTTATTCATACTCATTTCTTAATGTATATACTTATACCTGTTTATAATTATATCTTTATATGTAATGTTCATACTTATACTTGTTTTCTCACACAGGCTTGACAAACTAAATAAATAAAAAAAATAAAATAAGGGTCATACGTAGTCTTTGCGGGCATAGCTGCTGGCAGAAGGGTGTCTTCCTGTCCAATATTTCATTGGATAGGATTTATTGTCCTCCTTTGGAGGAACGAAGCAACAGAAGGTGCCTCCACCAAGGATCAAGAAAGCACTAGCTGCCCAACCTATGTAAAGTGAAATACCCAGCTCTCTCTTCAGGGCCTCAGGAATGAGTGGGTTATAGAAGTTGCTGACAATGTTCCTTGCTAACCAAGAGACAGGAAAGAGGAGCGCCATTCCAGCTAGGATGAACACCACACCCGCTATCTTCAAAACTTTGGCTTTGGTATTTGGGTCTTCTACGAAGCGGGTGCACCTTGCTCCAGAGATGGCAATCAGGAGAGCCAGGAAAGACATGGCGATGGAGACCACCACCAAGGCGCGGGTGGTTTGTAGGTCTGCTGGTAGGTCAAGTAGGGAGTCGTAGACCTTGCATTGCATCTGACCAGTGCTTTCATAAACACAGTTCATCCACAGCCCCTCCCAGAAGACCTGTGCCACAATGATGTTGGATCCGATGAAAGCCGTCACCTTCCACATGGGCAGGGCACAGGCCAAAATAGAGCCCAGCCAGCCCAGGATAGACAGTGCCAGCCCAACCAGCTGCAGAGCCAAGGCTGCCATCATGCTCCCACCTGCTGGAAACATAACCTTGATTGATTAGGATGAAAGCAGCACCCATTAGCTAGGACATATGCAGGCAACCCACAAAAAGGATCTTAGTCTTATACAAGGACAGGAAAGGAAAGTACTGGTATTGTTGCATTCCTCGGCTCAAAGAGCTGATATTTACAGATACATCCTCAAACCCCCATAACGTTAACCTTAAACTATCTACTGTGGACCTCACCCTATTCCCAAGAAGTCCGTAAGGGGCATGCATAAGCACACCAGTGTGCCTACCGTCCCTGTCCTACTGTCCCCATTTATTTGTACCCATTTCCTGTGTTCATCTCCATGTTTATACTTATATCTAAAATAAATAAAGTGACTCAAGATACATTTTCAGAGAGTTCCTTTTGTGCAAATTAAAACTATATATTCAACAGTTTTGAAGTTTCTGGGAAAGTGAAATTGACCTGAACGAAGGACCAGATCCTAAAACCTTTCTCTCTTTTTTTTGGTAATTCATGTAGAACACTTATTGGTCCAGGATTAATTAAGAGTGTCCCTATTGATGATGATGATGATGATTAATAATTATATTTCTATAATTAATAATATGGCCTTTCTCCCGTAGGACTCAAGGCGGTGTACAACCAAGATGAATATAGACATACAAACATCATAAAATTGCTAATTAAAATTATTACTTAGTTTGGTCAATTAAATAAAACCCAGAATTAGATAACATTTTAAAAGATCATTCACACGTTCATATGTTTAGCCCTGCCTGTTGGAACAACAGGGTCTTGAGGGCACGGCGGAAAGCACGGAGATCAGGGATATTCCGTATCTCTGGGGGCAGTTCATTCCAAAGGGTTGGAGCTCTCACAGAGAAGGGCCTCCCCCTGGGAGTCGCCAGTCGGCATGATTTGACTGACGGTACCCTGAGTAGTCCCTCCCTGTGAGAATGAACTGGTTGGTGGGAGGCTATTGGTGGCAAAAGACGGTCTCGTAGGTACCCAGGTCCTAAGCCATGGAGCGCTTTAAAGGTGATGACTAACACCTTGAATCGCACCCGAAGACTGATTGATGCTAAGTCAGCTCTACAACGTACTTGTTAGGGGATATCGGAACTTGGTTTTTTCCCCCTATCTTTTGGAACTGCTGGGCCGCTAGGAATGGGATTGTAAACTTTAGGACAAAATAGCTGCATCGTTTTGCAAAAAAAAAAACAACAACCCTGGAAAAACAAAATACAAAGAACTTGTTCCTACAGTTGGTTATGGTGCAGAGGGATAGCAAAGCCTCAAAGCAAACCCACCCCCGGGGAACCAACCCCCCACCCAGCCCGGCACACAGGCTTTTCTTGCTCATTGAGAAATCTCCCCAGGCCTTTCTCATGCCTTATGCTCCTAGCAGGCAAGATTAACTCAGTCCAGTTACTCATTCCTCTCTTTCAAGAAAAACCTGAAAGAAAGAAAGGAGAGAGAGAGGGAGAGAGAGAAAGAAAGAAAAAGGAAGGAAGGAAAGGAAGGAAGGAAAGGAAGGAAGGAAGGAAGGAAGGAAGGAAGGAAGGAAGGAAGGAAGGAAG
>WNWU01000013.1:7070584-7084089 GCA_012654045.1 Ptyas mucosa
AAGGAAGGAAGGAAGGAAGGAAGGAAGGAAGGAAGGAAGGAAGGAAGAAAAAGAAAGAAATCCTCTCACGCACACTCCCAGCACAGACAAGCCACTCCAAGCACCTTCTGATCAGTGGTGAAATCCAATTTTTTTTACTACCGGTTCTGTGGGCGTGGCTTGGTGGGCGTGGCAGAGGGAAGGATACTGCAAAATCTCCATTCCCATCCCACTCTGGGGCCAGCCAGAGATAGTATTTGCCAGTTCTCTGAACTACTCAAAATTTCCACTACCAGTTCTCCAGAACCTGCTGGATTTCACCCCTGCTTCTGATTCCTTCTCCCTTCCATTTAGCTATGCTTTCCAGACTTCACTAATAGAGAAGGGCTTTTGATCGACTCTATTCCAGGGGTCTCCAACCTTGGCAACTTTAAGACTTGTGGACTTCAACTCCCAGAGTTCCTCAGCCAGCAAAGCTCTGGGAGTTGAAGTCCACAAGTCTTAAAGTTGCCAAGGTTGGAGACTCCTGCTCTATTCCACTCTATTCAATAGATGCTACACCTTCTCACTCCAATTTCCCCTTGCCTCCTTCTCTCTGGTGGTTTTGGGTTTTTTTTCAAATTTGGCAGCTTGACAACAAAGTTGTGTGGGCTTCAACTTTGGAATTCCCTAGCCAGGATCCCAGGTCATAGGATTTCCATTTGCGATCTTCCCAACCAGCTTCTAACAAGCAAAGTCAATGGGGAGAAGCTGGATTTGCTCAACAATCTTGTGATTGGCTTAACTGCTGTGATTCACTTAACAACGGCAGCAAAAAATGTTCATAAAATCAAGTGTGACTCACTTAATCGCCTCTGCTGCTTAGCAACAGAAATTCTGGTCCCAGTTGTGTTTGTAAGTCAAGGATGAACTGTACTGTTTTGTGTAGACTCTAAGGGGTATCCCCAGGGTATGCAGGACCAATCCAAGCTCCCCTCATTCCTAACCTGATGCACCATTATGGCCCCCATCCTGACATTTTTAACATCCCCTGCAGTGTCTCCTTTTTTTCTCCCACTCTGTCAATCCATCTAATCTTACTCAACCTCTCCCTAAAGTCTCCCTCATGCTGAGAAAATGGAGGGGCGAATTCATCTTTCGGGGGGATGGGGCAGGGGTGAAATGCTCCCGGTTCGGACTGGATCGCCCAATCCGGTAGCGATGGTGGCGGGTGGTTCGGAGAACCAGTAGCAAAAATCCCTGCACACACACCCCCACCACCCCCACCACCATGCTCAGCTGGGTTCGCGCAACTCAGCTGGGATCAACAGAGGCTTTTCAAAGCATTTTTTCTGCAACCTCTTAGCCGAAGAGATGGTAAAAAAAAAATGCTTTGAAAAGTCTCTGACGATCCCAGCTGAGTTCCCTGATTGGCAGAGAGGCATTTTTTAAAGAGCCTCTCTGACGATCCCAGCTAAGTTCCCTGATTGGCAGAGAGGTATTTCTCTGACGATCCCAGCTGAGTTCCTGATCGGATGAGAGGCTTTTCAATGCATTAGAAAAAATGCTTTGAAAAGTTTAAAAAAAAAAAGTTGGCCATGCCCACCCAGTCACATTACCCCACCACCACCAAGCCACGCCCACAGAACCAGTAGTAACAAATTTTACATTTCACCCCTGGGATGGGGGAGAACAAGGGCAAATGGGACAGCCTTAGAATAAAATGCTGGCCTCACATGTACCTTCCTGCCCACTTCAAAAGCAGCCAGTAAGGAATATAGTTGGCTAGGGAGCATTTCTTTACAGTACTGATGTCCATGTGTTGTGGCCTGTCAGCCACCAGCCCCTCCAGCAGCCAAATCAGATGAGGAGGTGGCCTGGGAGTCAGGGTCAGCATCAAGGCAACCCAAGAGCTCCGAGGGGGAAGAGGCAATGGAGCTGTCAGAGATAGAGACAGCTGCGGAGCCTGGGTCATCCGTCAGCCCTCAGATGGAGACACACACTCCTAACAGATGGAGAGTCAACAGCCCTCAAGTCTGGAAGTGGATGATGAGGAAGAGGAGGAACAGCTGGGTCCAGAGGCTGACGCGTGGATGAGCAGAAGGCAGAGGAGAGGAGAGCAGTGGAAATCTATGGGCCGATCCTTGGGATGGAAGAGCCACTGCTGCTAATGAATCCCCACCCTAGCTCTGGGGATAAAAGGCAGGAGGCGGAGATGAATAGGTTTGGCAGACAACTATTCATCTCCCCGCCGGACAGAGAGGGAGAGGGAGAGGAGAGAGAGAGAGAAACTTTTTGCCAGGGCTGCTGGCACTCTTAATAAAGGAGTCATTGATTTAACTACAGAGGGTTTGTCATGTTTGGGAGCCGGGTCAGAACACCACATGACAAAAATATGGAATAAAACAAGATATAAAATAATAAAATAACAAATCACAGGTATCCAGAGGACCTCTGCAGAGCAGAGTATCTACAGAGAGTAATAGGGCTGGAGCTTGGAGGCTTAAGTAGGCAATTTTCATAACCCCCCTTCAATAGTTTGCTAACATATTGGACAGCCTCTGTCTTTTACCCCAAAACAAGACTCAGTGCAGAAAGTGCAGAACCGGATAGAACTTAACTACTTCTAGATGATCTTCCATTAAATTTACTTCAATGCAACATTTCGGGATACTGAGGGGGTGGCGGAATGAGGCAACAAAGCCAGTTAATTTGCTTCCTGTTTAGTGTTTAGCTCTGGGATGCTGTGTAAACACTGACCAGGAAATCAGAAGCCTGTTTTTCCAGTGGCCCCACCTGCTCAGCTGCTATGTCTCCCTTTTCAGCGCCTCCATACTATGATGGAGATGCTTTCTTACCCAACACCTTCAATGTTGTGATACTCCTGCAGCCAGAAGGAAATAATAATAATCACCCACCCTGCCTTGTTTGTTCCCCATTCAGAATCTGAGCTGCAGATTTCTCTGCTGTGCATTTTGAAGACAATCCCAGGGCAGGTATACTCATCCCAACCCTCCACCTCCATTAGGGGTGAAAAGACTGGCCTCCCACTTCATTTTGGCACTCAATTTTGTGGGTTTTTTTCCTCAGGGGTGAAGTCCAGCAGGTTCTGACAGGTTCTGAAGAACCGGTAGCGGAAATTTTGAGTAGTTTGGAGAACTGGCAAAAGCCATCTCTGGCTGGCCCTAGAGTGGGGTGGGAATGGGGATTTTGCAATATCCTTCCCCCAGGAGTGGGATGGAAATTTTGCAGTATCCTTCCCCTGCCACGCCCACCAAGCCACGCCACACCCACCAAGCCACGCCCACAGAACCGGTAGTAAAAAAAATTGGATTTCACCACTGGTTTTTCTCTCTGAGTTCAAGCACACTTTGGAGTATGGACCTCTGTTGTATATACCAATGTCCCTGGACTAGAACCACCCAGATGTGCTAAGACTATAAGATTTTTAGAACTCCCAACCAGCGTTTCCCTCAGAATGTTGAGAACTGTCCCAAAGTATACAGTATTGTTGTATCATCTTATACGCTTTGCTATTCTTTTTCACTACTTTTTACTATTTTGTTTTGGTATATAAATATATTTTAAAAATAGTATGCTGCCTAGAGGTACGTGCCATGGCATGCATAAGTATTTTAAACAATTCAATTAATTATTCTCCTCAGTTTGCAAAGTCCAAACAGCTGCTCCCTCTGCTGTAGCCATAACTTCAGAATAAAATGACTCACCACTTCCTAAGGTGCAGTATACCGATTAGCATTTGGAGTTTTGTACAAAACAATGACTGTGTTTTCACAATATGCTTAACTTAATTAATTCTGGCTATAAACTAGCCAAGGAAGCTGGGTTTGTACAACTTGCTAATCCATCAAGGATACAAAGCAAGCTTAAAACCCATCAAGGATAATAAGAAAGTTTTGCATACCGTGCAAAGATAGTCTACAACAGGTGTGTCCAACCCACACGTGGCCCTGGATTGCTAGTAACGTGGCCTCGCAAGATTGTAAACTTTTCATAGTATTATGTGATTTTATATTATAAAACTATATTATATATATTTATATGCAACCCAAGACAATTCCTCTTCATTCAATATGGCCCGTGCAAGCCAAAATGTTGGACACCCATGGTTTCCATTTTTGATTGGTTGGGTTAAGCATGTAATGTGAATCACCCCAAAACTGACAGTCTAGAGTCTAGACATATTTATAGGGAAGTAAATCCCTCTGAGTTAATTAGCCAGATAATACACCTAACCCAAGTTAATAAAACACAATTACTATTGACAATATAGCATGATACATTTCAACCCATAAGGCATTTTATGTTTTAATTTGGTGGAGTGGTTTATAGAACACACTAAAGTAATGAAGAGTTGCCCCATACCATATTTAATAACAAATTACCTTTCCTATTTTTGATCATCTAGAACATTGTGCAAACTGATCTAATGTGTACAATTCTTCTCTTAACTGTAGATGGACAGATAGCATGCTAGAAACCTATAAAAAGTGACTGACAATTTCCAGCTAGACAGCTGCAGATATTTATTGTGCATCATGCATAAACTGTGTGTAGATCTCATTTCTACTAGAAATAGTGGCCAGCCGATCTGATTTACAAAAATCTGGACAGACCACTAGATGATAACTTGGTGCTCCAAATCATGGGATCTGGAAGTTTGGAGCCAGAATCTTGGTTAATCTGGTTTTCTAGTTTATAAAGATAATTTATCAAAAGCCCAGCAAACCGGTTGTTACACCAGTTGAATCCCACCACTGAATGGGAGGATGAGGTTATCAGTGGCAATTAACCAAGATATCAATAAAGAATATCTGGCTGTTAAAGAAGTCAATTCCACCTTATGGATGGTGGAGAGTTCTTATTGGAAAGTGCTGATCTGCTTTGGATTTTCTTTGCAAGATTCTGATTGGCTCAATAGATACCGGTGTGGTGGAATCAATAGTCCTTTTCTCTGATCCAGCAAACGGCTTTAAGCAGCATGACCAGTTTTTCTTTACATACCAATCAGGCAACTTACTACCCAGCAGAAATCCATTTCAAAGGAATCAATAATGGGCAGTAGTAAAAAAAAATAATCAGCTGACAGAACAGATGACTCCCCTCCTTCTCCAATGTATAATTAACAACCCAATGTTTCAGCCACATGAATCAACCATCTGATAATTTCACTAACCAAATGCATAGGAAAATGTCCTTAATAATAACAAAGAACAGGTGTAAAATAAAAATGCACTGTATAGATACATTGAATTCAAGGAAAAACAAGAGAGGCACACATGAAAAAACTCCAAGGGATTTTATTTTTGTGCTTATAATTAAAATATTTATAGACTGCTTTTACACAAGCTCAAAGCAATTGATAAACAATAACGTCTCACAAATACAATATGAAAAACCAGTTCTAATAATGTAAGAATTGACTTTCCTTTCTTTCTTCAGCATCTCTGCAAGGGAGGAACAAGTTTGTAACACCTCTGGGCTCTGCAAATAGTACATTTGTCAAAGGAGAGCTACACACCCATCTGGAAAACTTGACAAAATCTTATTTTGGAGAGTAATTCATTCTAAATGATGGTCTGACACTCCATTAAATAAGAACGATAATAAAACCTGGCTTCTGTCTATGCCCAGAGACATTTTTCTTCATTTCATAAGCACCTGGATAGAACCCTGGTATTCAAAATTAGCTGAGGATAATCTTCCAAAGAGTCTGCTTCAAATCCAGCCCTGAATAGAAGAAAGGTGGAAATAGATTTTTTTAAATAGACTTGGTCCTGTTTTATACCAGTCCATCATTCCCAAATTGCCAATTGGAATTGGAGACACTCAATATAGTGTCAACAGAATTTAGACAATACTTTATAAAAGAACAGAAACACCATCTTGGTAGCCAGTCTTAAAATGTATTTTTTAAGATTATCCCTCCCTCAGATTAGAGTTACACCTGTATTCAAGCATTCAAAACTGGTTTAACTCTGGATTTAAATTAATCCATGCGAGACATTAAAAAGGTACATTGTTGTTATTCAATCTCTTCTCTATGTTGCAGAATTCAAATTTCCTATCATATCTCTGAAGATCTCAAATAAACCGGGTCTACTTCTCCTTTCTCAACTCATTGTCTGACAGCCCAGAAACTAATTATCCCACAGTTTGAGCTTCCTCCTCCTAAACCTCCACAACCTGCAAACCTAGATATAGTTCTGCTTAATCATTGCATCCTTTTTAAAAAGTTTGCAGCAATTTGACGAAGGTAAGTGAACGGGGGCCTTCACAGAGAACTTCCCGTTTTCAGCAGGTATCAAACTACCCACAAGAGTGATTGCAAAGAATGGAACACACAGTTATGGAAAGAGAGCCAGAAACCAAACTTGATGGACACTAAGACTCTTTGCTACCCAGATTTCCAAATACAAAGAGACAGCCAGCAATTAGAGGGGGCTTATACCCATGCTCTCCACCTCCACCAATGAGTGTTGTTACCAGTATTCCATACCAGGTCTATATCCACCATCAAATTCTTCTAGCCAAATGTCAAAGGTGTCTGGAAGTCCAGCAAGCACCCACCCCACTTCAAGCTTCCCTGTTGCTGCTGCATTTCATGCAGCAATTTTCATGCAGCAATTTTTCTCCAACTTTTCAGTTGACCTGAGCTAGCTAAGATCCTGGTGAGTTTGAAGGTGACTACTCTTCCATTACTCTCACAGAAGCCAGTTTTCAGTACAGTTTGGATAGGAGCATCTATCAATCTCCGGTCCTTGCGAGATATTTGTTCAAACAGGTGAATGCAAGAAATGAATCCCTGCTTTCCGGATCTGGATGAAATATGCCAGGCTTCCTGCTGCTACACCGAGTCCAAAGGATGGGAAAGGACGGTTCCTCCTCATACTGAAGTCCACTTAGTCCCTAACTGCCTCCTCCATGGTGCAAAGTCCCCAAGACAGATGAGGGAAGAAAAATGGCTTAGACATAGTTGCTGGTAGGCACCGATTGAGCTGCTGTGTACTTTGTTGAATAGGGTTTCTCGTATTTGGGGGGGCAGTTGCAACACAGTAGTGCTCCTCCGATGAGCAGCAGGCCACAGGAGGCCCAGCCAATATAGAGAGAAGTTCCCAAGTCCCGCTTTTGGCTGTCTGTGACCATGGGGTTGTAGAAGTCTCGTATGATGTTGTTTGCCGTCCAGCAAAGTGGAATCAGAAGCATGATGCTGGAGATGATGAAAATAACTCCAGCGAAGATCATCACCTTGGCTTTGGTAGCTTCCTCTTCCACGCAGTTAGTGCACTTTCCTCCAATGATGGAGAAGAAGATGCCAATGACGGCCAGCACGATGGCAATGACTATCAGAGCCCGAGCAGCTTGCATGTCCTGCGGCAGTGCCAACATAGAGTCATAGACCTTGCATTGCATCTGTCCCGTGCTCTGGACCACACAGTTCATCCATAGGCCCTCCCAAATAATTTGGGCCACCACAATGTTGTTGCCTATAAACGCTGTCACCCTCCACATCGGCAACCCACAGCAGAGGATGCTACCTAGCCACCCGATCACCGACAAGGCAATTCCCAAGACTTGCATCCCCATAGAAGCCATGGCGTTCTCCGCTTGCTTCTTGAAGCAGCTATAGCCAAGGAGGCAAAAATGTATTTAAAAGACCCCCAAACTGGAAAACTGCAACAAGAGACGGTGCAACAATACTGAGATGCGGGTGGCGAATTTGGGGAAGTTATAGGCTGCGGTGATGGGCGGAGTTTGACAGAAGCCATCCAGTCTGAAGAGACAGGGAAGCTCAAACCTGTTCCCCAGGATTCCTTCTCCTCCTCCTCTCCTCTTCTTCAAAGAGGGGTTGTTACTATCCTGGCAGAACCGGGTTTCTCCAATCCTGACTCACCAATAAATCCCAGCCCAGAAAGGAAGATACAGCGTGAGATAAGAAGCAAAGGGTCAGAAGAAAAGGTTCCCCACCTCGTTCTTTGCTGAAATCTTTGTAGGCTGATGTAAATGTTTCATTCTTATTAAGAGCATAGAAATTGCTCAGCAAGTCTGACTCAACGTTCCTTCTAGCTCAATGTCCTACTTCCATCAGTGATCCTTCAGATGCTTCAGGAGGTGCAAAAGGAAGTCTTGCACTGATGACATTGAAGGGTCCACTGCTTCTGCCTAAAGAGACTCCAGTCAATTGTCCTAACCTAGTAGTCATCAATATCAGTTCTCTTTGCAAATCGTGCTTCTGCTACAGATCGCAAACTGCAGCAAGGAGGAGGATTTGCTTACCTTTCTCTAGGAGCACAAGGCTATTCATAAATAAATTTTCCCACAATAACTTTTTGAAGTAGATTGGAATGGGTGGAACTGACTCAGTGACACTTCGTGATCTTTATGGTCCAGAGGTTCCTTGGTTCTCCTTAATTCATGCCTAGCATCTGTTACCCTGGTGTTTGTCTTTAGAACTCTCGAAGTGAAGAATTACTCTCTAGTCTCCACCCAGTATAATGCTGTTCTGCATGGAAGCAGTCTTCCCTTCCCACACCCTCCTTTGCAATTCAGATAGGACTGTCCCGCTCCAGGCCCTGCTTCTAGTCCAATTGCTGTGAGGGCATCATAGATGATCACCTCACCCTCAGAGGATGTGATGACCACAGGCAGCTGGGCTACACCCCTGAGAGCACCAAACTGGTTGAGCAGCAAAGGTTGCAACATCCCAAGTCTTATGGAAATAGAGGGGAAGAAACTACAGGTGAGTTTCAGTGCACCACAACATCTCTTCTCTCATAAATATGTTCCGGGCGATAGTCAGAGTCTTTGTAAGAATCGTTTGTGGGAATTAACTCCAACTTTAGTGCAGTGCAAGAGTCATCAGAGGTTTTTAAGAAGAGATTGGACAACCATTTATCTGAAATGGTATAGAGCAGTGATGGCTAACCTTTTTGCCGTCGCATGCCAAAAGTGGGGGGAACACGGTGGGGGGGTCGCATGCATGCGTGCCCACAGCCATAATTCAATGCCCCCCGCACCCCGCACCCTGCACCCCACTCCCCATGCATGCGAGCGCAACCCCCCCTGCTCCCCCTGCTTTTGACACGTGACAACAAAGAGATAACCGGTGAGCCCAGTACGCCTGTTTTTCGCCCTCCCCAGGCTCCAGAGGCTTTCTTGGAGCCTGGGAAGGACAAAAACGGCCTCCCCCACCCCCCGGAGGCCCTCTGGAGGCCGGAAACGGCCCATTTCCCAACTTCCAATGAGTCTGGAAGGCCCGAAAATCAGCTGGCTGGCACACGCATGTGCGCTGGAGCTGAGCTAGGGCAACGCTCACATGCCCATAGATATGGCTCCGTGTGCCACCTGTGGCACGCGTGCCATAGGTTCGCCATCATGGATATAGAGTTTCCTGCTTGAGCAGGGGGTTGACTAGAAGACCGTCAAGGTCCCTTCCAACTGTTTTTCTATGTTTCCGAGCAGATTTCACAAAAGGAACATAGGCATAGTATCCTGACTCGTGAATAGTACAAACAAGTGAAAGGAACAGATTTCTCAACAGCGTGCATGGAAAATTTCAACAAGAACTGATCAAGCTGATATAACATTGCTGTTCTTTTGTCCACATGTGCTTCAGGCATTTTGTCTTGGGGAAAAAGTGTGGAGACTAAACTGATAGGATGCCATGATATAGCCGTCTGTAAAGCCCTCTGCTTTTTTTTTTATATGCTGTATGTGATGTGTATGACACGCATAAAACAAGTAGGGCTTCGATAGCATTGTCAAGATCATCCTCTTGAGTTTTTTTTTTATTCCACCTCGCAGACATCTCTGTGTTACCCAAATAAGAGCTTTAAAGAGGCCAGTTTGCTTCTATGTGGTATTAAAAAAGAATCTGCCCCTTCTGCTGAAACACCCAGTCATTTTAAAATTGGATAATATTGTTTACATAATTATGGGGCTATCGAGACCTGCATTTCTTTGGGCCAGGAATAACTTCAGATTATCTTAGAGCCAAAGTTCTTACTACAATAGTGGGAAATTTGTAGAGTGTAGAATTGTGGCGTTCCATGGAAAAAATAATAGCTTAGGTAAAGCAGATAAGCGGCACAGGGTTGGAGATGCTGAAGAGCAGATATTGATTATCCCATGCACCAGAGGTAGTATTCAGAAGGTTCTGAACAGTTCTGGAGAACCAGTAGCGGAAATTTTGGGTAGTTCGGAGAACCAGTAAATACCATCTCTGACTGGCCCCGCCCCTATCTATTCTCAGCCTCTCGAGTCCAATGGAGATTTTACAGTATCCTTCCCCTGCCATGCCCACCAAGCCATGTCCACCAAGCCACACCATGCCCACCAAGCCATGCCCACAGCACTGGTAGTAAAAAATTTTGAATCCCACCACTGCCATGCACCAAGATTGGTATGCCAGTCAGATTTTGAGGCTGCGTTTAATATTGTTGATGAGTTATAACATCAGGAAATCAGCAGAAGTTTCTTCTCAGACATAACTTGCATTTTGATCTTCAGCTTCCAGTCTTCTCCTGCAATCAGGGATGAACTTTATGCTCTTTTCCAATCTTTCTTTCTATAAATCTTTGATTTTAGCCAAAAGAGCAAGAAGTGATATACCAATCTCTTTTGTGTTATCAAACTAATGAGGTGAAAGTAACTTTAAACCAAGAGTACCTGACAAGATGCCCATGAACAAAATTTGCTGCCAGACTTGCTGCCCTCTAGTTCAAAGAAGCAAAATATAGTTTATTATTTAATTACAATTACATGAGACATCAGTATTTAGGAAAAATTGCTGGTGTCTAATAATGTGTTTATTTTTAAGAATACCTCTAGGCCTCATATGACCCAATAAGCATTCCAGGAAAATAAAAATGGTTGGGTAGTAGCTGTAACCCAGAGCATTTCTCAAAAATGTGCTCACCAATGCAGGAAAAAGTTGAAGGCTATATTCACACAACATACTTAATCGGGTAGACTAAAGACTAGGGGCATATAAAGCTTGGTTGGCATTAACGTTTTCTGTGTGCATGGTTAGCATGTTTTATAAGGTCAGCCCATTTAATAAGTTTAGAATTCAGTACCTGAACCCATCCTCATGGGTTATGCCATAACTGGGTTAAACATGTTGCTGACTGAGAGTTTGTAACTTCCCTAGTGACTGTTTTCCCCTTAATGGATGTTATTCTTGTAACCAAACAAGCCTCTCAGTCACCCTCTCAGCTTTTATAAAGCAGTGTGCAACTGCTGTCAAAATTTGAAGTATGCCTTCCTATTCAAGAAAACTGCCTACTCCAACTTAAAGCATTCTTTTAACTTTATAGCCTGGAGTCCCAAATAAACATGACCTTTTACAGGTAAGGATGAGCAGGAGATGACTAAGGTCAAATGCATCTTGACATCATTTATGTGATGAGCTTGACCATCATAGCTTCTACCAAGGATCTAGGCCAGCGTGTCTCAACCTCAGTAGCTTAAATTATGTGGATTTCAGTTTCCATAATTTTCCAACATGCCGGCTGAAAAATTCTGGGAGTTGAAGTCCAAAGTGCTAAAGTTGCTGAGTTGAGAAACGCTGATCTAGATAATTGAGCATCCTTAACCACAGTGAGAAGAGTTTGACTCTTGGACCATAATGTTCTCAGGTGTAAATAATAGAGGACCACAATGGTTTGAGTCTTCTTCATTGTTCTTCGCCAAATGCAACCATTCAGAATAGCCCAAGCGTTGAGGGACAACTAGGAAGGAAATTTAACTCCTTATGCATGACATGAGGTAGCAGTTAATAGCTCAGACTAGGGAATGGAGGAATTGCCAGTATAAGTTCAGCTCACGAGTTTACAGAGGTGCTATAAGTGAATAGCCTGGCTGGAGAATTCTAGGCATTAAGTCTATACATCTTAAAGCTGCCAAGCTTAAAAATTAGTGTTCTATATCAATGCAATATTTATTGTAAATATTTATTCAATTTCTATAGCCACTCATCTCAATCAATGATTCTGGCCAGTTTACAGTTCCAAAACATAAAAACAAAACAAAAACAATTAAAAAACCAAAATAAATCCAGATAGTTAGCTAGTTAACAGTAAAGCCAAGAAACGGGGGCCCTTAACACATTCAGTATCCCAAGCTCAAGTACACAGCCAAGATTTTAAAGCCTTGAGAAATGCCAACAAGGTTAGGGCCATTCTAATCTACGGCAGGATATTCCACAGAGCAGGGGCAGAAGAGGCCTGTCTTCTAGCCCCTGCCAGCTGGCACTCTGGCTGATGGGATCTGCAGCAAGCCAAATCTGCAACTATGAGAAGGCTATGGTTATCTGTGGTAGAAAAAGGCTAACTGTTCTCTCAGCTCCCTTATTATCCAACCTTCCCCCTATCTGCACATCAGAGAGGGCAAACAAAGCATAAACTTGGCCAAGGTTGCTGCAGGTGCAGCTCTGCTTAGCAACTAATTAGGAAGCCCAGATTGATTTCCTGGAAAATTTATGACTGAGCCATTCCAGCTTTGTAAAACTAATAAACCATGTTGTAGCCCTTCAGAAGTTTCTCTCCAACTGACATCCTTACCATAAGCCAGGTTGCCTGGGGTTATAATTCCGCAACATTTGGAAACATCCATATGCTCCACTTGTGTGCACGTTGCCAAGAAAACTGTATGGCCATCATGCAGAATTGAGCTGATCTTAGGCAATCATTATCTTTCATCTGCTTGTTCAGAATCAAAACACAGCAATATGTTGTTGCTAGAAAAGAAAATCATCCCTTAGTTTGACCCCAAGGATTACTAAACCGAACAGGAAGCTGGAAGATCACATTCTTCTTTTAAAACAGGTCCAAAGCTTTTATCATTGGTTCAAGTATAGGTTTGAAAGGGACTATAGAGGTATTTTAGGCAAATTTCCTGTACAGAGCAAGAGTCCCCAGATTTGGGTATCAGGAAATTTGGAAAACAAAGCACTTCTCAACCCTAGAAAAAACTGGAAGTTTTTAAGAAGAGGTTGGATAACCATTTGTCTGAAATGGTAAAGGGCCATGACGGCGAACCTATGGCACGCGTGCCCGAAGTGGCAAATGGAACTATGTTGCCTGGCATGCGCAGCATCAGCCATTCCTCTTCTGGGTTTCTGGTGCGCATGTGGTGATCAGCTAGCCTTTGTGCATACAGCAGTGCCACAAACTGGAAGAGCTGTTCTGTGAGCATGCACGCTGGCCAGCTGATTGGCGCATGTGCAGCAGTAACTGGAAGACTTGCTGGAAACTGGAAGTACATTTTTCAGCGCACGCATGGCCCCTGGGCAACTCCTCTTCCTGGTTGCAGCCCAGACGAGCGCAAAGTGCTCCCTTTTCGGCACTCAGTGCCACCTGCACGGGCGTACGGGCACTCTCTTTTCAGCACTTGGTACCAAAAAGGTTTGCCATCACTGGTATAGAGTTTCCTGCCTAAGCAGAAGGTTAAACTAGAAGACCTCCAAGGTCCTCTTCCAATTCTGTAATTCTGTAATTCTGTAATTCTGTAATTCTGTAATTCTG
>WNWU01000013.1:7084099-7155247 GCA_012654045.1 Ptyas mucosa
AATTCTGTAATTCTGTAATTCTGTAATTCTGTAATTCTGTAATTCTGTAATTCTGTAATTCTGTAATTCTGTAATTCTGTAATTCTGTAATTCTGTTCCATTCTGTTATTCCATTCCATTCTGTTCTAATGGCAAGAGCAATTTGAGAGTGGAATCAATGACCGAAAGAGTTGGTGACATACAGGTAGTCCTTAACTTAATGACTATAATTGGGACCAAATCTTCTGTTGCTAAGCAATGTGTTCATTATGTGAGTTGGACCTAATTTTATTACCTTTGTTTGCCTCAGTCATTAAGTGAATCCAGCTGCCCCCATTGATACCCTCCTTAAAGTTGCCAAGGTTGAGAAAGTCTGATCTGAAATCATTAGACAAAGTGAAAAGACAAAGCATAGGAGTCCCAAGTTAAGCTATCAACCATGGACCTACCATGAGCCAAAATAAGATGAGCTTTTTAGCTTAATAGAAACCGGACAAAACCAAATGCATGTTTTGGGACCCTTATCTGAAATAGCACATATGCTGCATTCATTTCAGGAATGTTGAGTTGAAGTTGTTTCTGGCATGATAAGTATCAGACTTCAGGATAGGAATGTGAAGTGCAGGCAGGTGACTCGCCCATCCCTCCTACCTCCCAAGCAGGGAAAGGCAGAAAAAGACCGGTTCCTCTTTGTCCTTTATCTTTGACCAAAATGCCAGGAAAGATTGGCAGAGGCCATTGCCAATCAGGGCCCCACTTCTAAAACATGCTGGCTGAGGAATTTGGAAACTGAAGTCCACAAGTCTTAAGTTGCCAAGTTTGGAGACCTCTGTTCTAAGCAGTGTATTACAGTTAATGGGCTTCTCTGAAACTGATTGGTTTTACTTTCCCACCCTTGTTTTCACCACCCCACTTTTCTTCCTTTTATGCTACCATATCCACGTAGATTTCTTTTAACCTGAAAAAAATCTACCCTTGTCCTCTCGCTGATGTCCTAACATAGGGCGTGTTTTATCATTCATTCTAGAAAGTCCCAATTAGCAAGCTGCGTGCCTGTATAAAACATCATAGGAAAAACAAAACAAAACTTACAACATTTAATAATGGACTTTATTTACTTTGTATTTGTATAATTACTTTAATTGCACTAGTTTGAGTGCTCTTTTGATGCTAACTGCCTTGAGCATCCTTGTCAGACAGAAAGGCATGGTAGGCTTCTAAATAATGATTACAACTTCTATCCAACAGTTCAAGGACTGAAACAAGTTTTGTGCAGTGAGCACAGTCAGGCCAACGCTTTGTTGAGGAGTGTCTGGTGGTGTACAAAAAAGTCAAGATGGCACCTGCAATAATATTATTGATCCCTCAAAAAATGACCATTGCAACCCTGTTAAACAAAACAAGCACAGTTCTGAATATTTTAGCCCTGTTCGTTCCTGGGGAGCAACAAGGACCTTAGATTGGTGTTTTTCAAGTTTGGCAACTTGACAATGTGTGAACGTCAACTCCCAAAACTTCCCAGCCAGTATTTTAGGAGTTGAAGTGTTTACATATCTTAGAATTGCCAAGCTTGAAAAATGTTACCTTAAGAGTTCATGAAGCTTGTATATGGTTTGCAGGCTGCCAGTTGGTTAGGTTAGAGCAGGTGAAAACAGAGCTCGGGAGGGCTGTGTGAGGCCCGCCCGAGCTCCGTTTTGGCTGGCAGAGGGTTGCAGGCCATCGCAGCTAAAAACGGAGCTTGTGAGGGCTGTGGGTGACTCTCCCAAGCTCCATTTTTGCAGGCAGAGGATTGCAGGGGTCTGTCGCAGCCAAAAACGGAGCTTGGGAGCCCATTTTTGCTGGCAGAGCACTCAAGCCACCACAGGCACCCCTGACACGAGTTATGTCAAGCTGGCCACGCCCAACCTGGCCACGTCCACCCCGGTCACGTCCACCCCAGCCCTGCAAGGTCAGACACAACCAGGGGTGGGTTCTAAAATTTTTTACTACCGGTTCTGTGGGCGTGGCTTATTTTGTGGGTGTGGCTTGATGGTCATGTGACAATTATTTAGGATTTAGCAGAGGTACTGGTCCACCAGGCTTTTAACTGCTTGCAGAGCTGTACTGATCTACCCATTTATTTTTGCAGGCACTGGTCTACTCATGTATTTTTGCAGGCACCAGTCTACTCATTTGTTTTCTTTTAACACTGATCGGCTGTAGGGCGGTCCTTTGAAGCCCCGCGGCAAGAGTTTAAACAGTTTTTTTCCCTCTAGCCATCAGCTGGGACTCAGGAGGCAGCAATAGATTGGGGGTGGGGCCAAATAAAAGGTAAGAATAACACGGGGGGCGGGGGGGCGGGGGGCCAGAACCGGTTCGGTGACATCATATCGTCACCACTACCGGCTTGGGAGAACTGGGCCGAACTGGGAGGAACCCACCACTGAACACAACCCTGATGCGGCTCTCAATGAAATCGAGTTTGACACCCCTGGCTTAGAGCATTGTATGCCATATTTGGTTTACAGTATTCAAAACCTGGTTAAACAAAAATGGTTTAGCTGTTAAGTCTGAAAAGAAAGCAATGTATATTCACAGACATTGCCATCTCTGCAAGGACTCTTCTGCAGCCTCTGCAGTCTACAAAAGTCTACAAACACACACACACCCATTCTTGCACGATTTTCTTGCTCTCGTGCAACTACTGGAGGCTATGTGAGGGCACACCACATTCTCACTACGCGGTCTCTAAAAATTGCACAAGATCATGGCACGCTTTTGAGAATAGTTGTCCTCAGGGGTTGGTGAACGCTGGTGTATCACCCAAAATTTTGTGATGCGTCACCTTTGACATGTGTGTCACAGGTTCGCCATCCCTGGGCTGGATAGTCATCAGTGAATCATGTGGTCTGTGTGCAATTGAATCTTTTAGGTCGCTTCTAACTTTATGTTTCTAGGTTAGGGCAACACAGATTTCATATAGGTTCCCTGACATTACATCATAACCTAAGGAGTACAGACTATTGAATAATAGTTTCACAATCATCAAGGTAAAGGAAGTAGAGGGTGTCATCTTTTGAGGGAGGAGCTCTGGCCGGGAAAAGAGAAGTCACAACACATTGGTCATAGCTTATCAAAGGCACAGAGAGCAAGTAAATTAGCTTTCCATATTATTGGAACAGTATGACTCTTCTGGTTCTCTAAATAAAGGAAACCCCAAATGAGTTAATTACTTCTTCGCCTTCTGTTGAGAACATCTGATACTGTACGTGTTTCAAAACTTCCTTTGGGCACAGGAAAGTTTTTACACCACGCAGTAAAAAAATAAGGGTCTTACCAATATCATGAAGTTTTGCCATGTGCCTGACAATTTGAAGCACCTTGTGCTTGTGCATAAAATGAAGAGCCTTGGTAGTACAGTGGATTAAAGCACACTGTTATTAACACCAGCTGCCTGCAATTACTGCAAGTTCGAATCTCACCAGGCTCAAGGTTGACTCAGCCTTCCATTCTTTCTAAGGTAGGTAAATTGAGGACCCAGTTTGTGGGGGCAATAAGCTGACTTTGTATAAAAATATACAAAAGTATGAAGGCTATTGCTTAGCGCATTGTAAGCCACCCTGAGTCTCTGGAGAAGGGCGGCATATAAATCAAATTTTAAAAAAAAGAACATGCAGCATTGCAAAAGAAGGAGTTTTGTTTAGAGTTGCCAAGTATTGCAGGTTTCTAAGTTCTACATGATTTTTAAAAACTGATTGGGTAAACCTTCTAATACGGTATTACTACTCTGGTTTTCCCTCTGGTAAAGTTTTCAAAACACTAAATGGCCCTCTAACCCCAAAAAACTTCCTACTCTTACCTTCAATGGTTTGTTTTTATTTAATTTTATCCCTTTTATTTTTACGTTTATTTCCTCCTGTCATTGTATTTTCCTCAGATCATACATTATTCTATTGTGTACCTTTTAGGTTAATGGGTGCTCTATAAATAATAATAATTTTATATTTCCACCTACTGGTATAGTTAGTATTTAAAGGATCCTGAAAAGGTCACAGCAAAGCATTTCAGGTTCCATCGAGACTCAGTGGACAACCATTTGTCTGAAATGATATAGGGCCGTGGTGGAGAACCTATGGCACACCTGCCACAGGTGGCACACAGAGCCATATTGGTGGGCACGCGAGCTCAGCTCTGGCGTGCATGTGCGCACCGGCCAGTTGATTTTTGGGCCTTTTGGGCCCACCAGAAGTCAGGAAAAAGGCTGTTTCCGGCCTCCGGGAGGGTGGGGAAGACCTTTTTCGCCCTCCCCAGCCTCCTAGAAAGGCTTTGGAGTCTGGGGAGAGTGAAAAACAGGCCTTCCAATGGAAGTTGGAAGTTGGCAAATGGGCCGTTTCTGGCCTCCGGAGGGCCTCTAGGGGTGGGGGAGGCCGTTTTCGCCCTCCCAGCCTCTTAGAAAGGCTCTGGAGCCTGGGGAGAGTGAAAAACGGGCCTAACTTGCCATCACATGCCAAAAGTGGGGGGAGCGTGGGGGGGGTTGCACGCGCATGCCCGGGGGGTGGGGCGCATAGAATTATCAGTGTGGGTACGTGCGTGAATGACACTCCCCCTGCACTCCCCCCACTTTTGGCACGCATTGGCAAAAAAGTTAGCCATCACTGGTATACAGTTTCCTGCCTAAGCAGGGGGTTGGACTAGCAGACCTCTAAGGTCCCTTCCAACCCTGTAATTCTGTTATTCACAAAAGAAATATAAACATTTTTTTTAATGTCAAGTTGAGCTGCACACACAGATTAATTTAATTTCCAGGCAATAGTATGGAAGTGTTTTATTTTTGGCCCAACAATATTCCTTACAAATTTCCCATCTAAGAGCTAAGGCAGGTAATTCTAGACTTACAACCACAATTGGGATTTGAACTTCCATCATTATTATTTATTTATTTATTTATTTATTTATTTATTTATTTATTTGTCAGATTTATATGCTGCCCTTCTCCCGTAGGACTCGGGGTGGCTCACAACAATAGAAAAACCCGACAATAAGTAAAAATTAAGTAGTATTAAAACCAAATTTAAAATTCCCAGATACCCAACTTAAAATCCACAGCAGATCAGGGAAGTTGGTGGAAGAGCCATGTCTTTAGGTCGGCGTGGAAGGTGCGGAGGTCGGGGGCTGTCCGGAGCTTGGTGGGCAACCCATTCCAGAGTGTTGGTGCGGCCACAGAGAACGCCCTCATCCTGGGGACCGCCAGCCGACACTGTCTAGCTGAGGGGACCCGGAGGAGGGCAGCCCTATGTGAGTGCACTGGGCAGTGGGAGGCCGGTAGGAGGTGATCCTGCAAATACCCCGTGCCCGTGCCATTAAGCAATGCCGTTGTTAAATCGGGATTGGGACTGATATTATGATCTTTTTTTGCCATGGACATTAAGTGAATCCTGCTTCCCCTATTGATTTTGTGTATCAGAATCCCACCGGGCAGATTAAAAATGGTCAACACTGCAACTGTGGTAAATTCATGCCAGTAGCCAAGTGCTCAAATTTGGAACATGTGACTGTAGGAACACTGCAACGATTCGTAAGTGTGAGGACTGGTCATAAATCACTTTTTCCAGCACTGTTGTACCTTCAAGAAGTCGTTAAACCGATGATTGTAAGTTATAGACTACTTGTAAGGTATAATTCTGCTCAGACAATGTTAATCTATCATTATTGGTTAAAAACTGAGTTAAGCTTGTTGTCAGCCCTGGAATCATCTTTACTTGGAGCTTCAGGGCTGCCACAGCGGTGGATGGGCAAGCTGTGGGAAAGGGGAGGGGGTGGTGGAAACAGTGTGGGGTGTATAGCCATAACAATACATTTTTCCATGGGAGTCAAGGACGTTCAGCCTGCCCCCTGGAGAGGCGTGATTGGGAGTCAATTATAGTTGGGACAGTGACCTGATTGGACCATGTGATACCTATGTGGATGCAGGGGAGGGAACTTTGACTTTACTTTGGGTGGAGAAAACCCTGAGGGGCTTCAGCTTCGGGTTTTCCCAGATATGCCAATATGACATCTCTAATAAATTCAAGCTTCGAGGAAAATGGCAGCCTTGGAGGGTTTTTTTTTTTTTTGCTTTTTTTAAAATTTGATTTATATGCCACCCTTCTCTGGAGACTCAGGGCGGCTTACAATGCGCTAAGCAATAGCCTTCATACTTTTGTATATTTATACAAAGTCAGCTTATTGCCCCCACAATCCGGGTCCTCATTTTACCTACCTTAGAAAGGATGGAAGGCTGAGTCAACCTCGAGCCTGGTGAGATTAGAACTTGCAGTAATTGCAGGCAGCTGAATGTTAATCAATGCCTTAGTCTACTGCGCCACTCAGGCCCCTTTTGATGTCGTTGGGAGTGTTACTTGGAACCCTGACACTTGTGGTGTTCCTGTATCCTGTATAAATCATATACAGTATTTGTACAGGATCTGTAAAGTTTCATGTTTACATTCAGAGTATCATGTGTACTGTACTCCCATACCAAATTTAGATAGGGATAGATTCAAAAAGTACAGCCAGGAGATAATCACCGCCTGACTCACTTGTTGACTCATTCATTTAAGAGTTTCACTGGGTGTTAAGATACTTCGCCAGCAGTGAAGTTCAAACTTCAAACCTATATGCAACATGAGCTGGCAATGAGATATGCTCTGAGTTTCTGCTGAAATGTGTGCCGCACAATCTTTGTCACAGAATTAATCAGTATAACAAGAAGATCATAGTCCTGCCGCAAGAGACATAAAGTGCTTTCTCACATGCAAAAGGAGGAGGATTTCAAGGTAGCAGCCAGGAACATCTCACCCATTTTCATACAATTCGGTGGTTCACACGCAAGAGAATGGGTGGGTGGGTAAGGGGAATTCACTGATTTAATACTTCTGAGATTGAATTTGGACAATGGCAAATTCTAGTGGCGGCCTGGAACAACTCCGTATGTACATTGCAAGAGTGTATTACTATTTCTCTACTAAAAGTGAAAGTGGTCTCTTGCTTAAGAGTATAAAGTATTCTGTTGAAGAAATGGGGTTTGCGACAAAACATCGCACAAAATCGTTCGTTAAATGGTCCATCTTTTCCGATAATAGTCCCTTGCTTGTTCTCTGAGCATACTCAGTTCTCATAAAATTGTTCTAATGTTGTTGGTGATGATTATTGTCTCTTAAAAGATGATAGCACTGGATTATTCCACCCACCCATTGACCGGCTTTTGAAAGCTCTGGGTTTCCCTACAAATATACTAATATTCTAAACTGGTTTTCTATAACCATCTTTTAGGAGTATGGATATAAATTCACTACTCAGTGTTCTAAGGTGTGCCCTTTTCTAAAATGCATCTCTCTCTCTCTCTCCCTCCCTCCCTCCCTCTCTCCCTCCCCCCCCCTCTCTCACACACACACAAACACACACACAATCGTACATTTATCTCTCTTTCTTAAATAGCCAATAAATATGCTGGGGCCTGTGAGCCTGCTCAGTCCTTTCCTCAATCCCCCATCTAGAATATTTCTTAATCTTTGGCATTCTCCCAAGTCAGCCAATTCCTCCATTTTGTACACATAAAGTGAATTAGAAGAATCCACTTTCACAGAATACATCGGTTGAATATATAAAGAACGTATTCTGTATTCTGAAAGGGGCAAACCTTGAGACCTCGACTGCTAATCAGCTGCCACTCAGAAGAATCCATTGCACAATACTCTTTGCAAGCAATCAAAGAATTCCACTAATATATAACTCCTTATAAAGAAAGCTGCTTTAGTTTGGCAGCTTTGTGAAAAATCCAACAACAGCCAAGAAAATGGATCTACGGTACAGCTCAGGTCTGGCAAACTTAAAGGGGGTGGGGGGCGGGAAACGGCAGGGAAATATTGAACTGAGGGAAGTGGAAATAAATCACTAAAGGCATGTATATGTTCCTTACAAGTGGGATCCCAGCCTATTCTTGGGAACTGCATTTGACCCGCAAGGGACTCTGAGACACGCTCCCACTGCTGAAATTTGGAGCAGCTTAATTGGCCCCAAAGAGGGGACTTTATCTGGTGAACATCTGGAATGTTCAGCCGGCCTCTGCTTAGCTGGGGAGGTGGGGGCAAAGAAAGGGGAGATTCACTCACCTGCAGAACTTGTGCGCCTGCCAGCGAGCAATTGAGCCATCCAAGGAGATGGCAGACCGAAGGAAGAAGGAATGGGGGAGCTGTCAGGGGTCCCTGAGCATCAAATAAAGTCACAGGACAAGTTCCTTGAGAGGGAAGGCTGGGCCAGGCAGGTGGCCAGGGGAGGCGGGGAAGACATTGCAGAAAGCTGCAGAGATGAAGGCCAGGTGTATAAGACAGACATGGAACAAAAAGGATGTTAGAAGGGGGTTTGGGGTTTAGTTAGATATGGTAGGACCACCGAATCTGTAAGAGGTAATGCTTGTGCATTCGGCTACATGGACAATTAAAAATAATCTCCTCCTTTGATTCTCCTCCTGTTCAGCACTGCAATGGTTAATCTTGGGGTGTGCCCATTCTGGCATACGTAGACATTTCTGCCATCACAACACTGATCTCCAAGTACCTTGTACCTGGCAGCAATCCTGAGATACCTTTCCTTTGCTAGCAAGCAAAACTGAATTCTGTATAAATTACACCGCTGTTCCTTTGGTTGTTTTTCCTTACTAATCTGCATTAAAAACCAAGATTCCCTGAAAGTGGAATGCAAGTTTTATCATCGGGTTTGCAACCTCCGCAACTGGATCATGCTCTCTATCATTTTCCCTCCAGCCTCTTACTATCATCAGAAATAGACTGGCCCTATACATAAAGGTTAATAACCAATGATATAATCTTTTCTTTGATCCCTCTTATCAGATAAATTATCCTGCGTAATGGCAGCACCTAACCAATTTTGCCTGATTCCAAAGCTAAACAGGATTTACACGTGCATCTAATCATATTTTTTTTTTATTTGATTTATATGCCGCCCTTCTCCGGAGACTCAGGGCGGCTTACAGTGCGTTAAGCAATAGCCTTCATACTTTTGTATATTTATACAAAGTCAGCTTATTGCCCCCACAATCTGGGTCCTCATTTTACCCACCTTAGAAAGGATGGAAGGCTGAGTCAACCTTGAGCCTGGTGGGATTCAAACTTGCAGTAATTGCAAGCAGCAGATGTTAATAGATGTTAATAACAGGGTGCTTTAAACCACTGTACTACAGGCTCTGTGTGATCATGACACAAGCCTAACCCAGCAATCTGTTTTTTACACCCAATCCCTGCTCATGTTGTTACCTTCATCTGCTATAGTTTTCCCCCTCTTTTGAGCACAAATCTGTTATAAAATCAGTTAGGCTCTGTCACTCATAACCTTCGAAAAGTGCAGTGATTTGGAACAGGGGTAATACAGGCAGGTTTGGGACCAGCAATGAGGACAAGCAAATTTCACTCTGGTTTGATTTTCTATTGAATGAATTCTCGATTTCTGATAATATAATAAGTCTTGATAACGCACCCTTATTGAGTCTCATAAGCAACCCACAGCTAAGGAAGCTTAAAGTCAACTTTACTACGAATGAAGGCAAAAATACATGTCCCAGGATAACCTTATAAGATCAAATCTGGTCTTGGTGACCGACTCAGATTCGACCTTCAACTTCATTAATCTATTTTTAAAGTAGCAATTACCTGTTCTTCTGATACTATTCTCCAATTATTTCTGTTTGCCCAGTACATTTGGGCAGAATGGATGTGCTCCAAATCCCTTCAATTATATACTGGCATCAAAGAAAATTCCCTCTCTGCTAAGATCCCTGCTCTCTGGGAACAGCATTCCCCCCTCCCACCCCTGAGATATGGAGGGCACTCATATTTCTGGAATTTCAAAAGCTCTTAATCCCTGGCTTTGTTCCCAGATTTGGAGTTAATGTGTTCATTGATGTATCGGTAGGTCCATTGTGGTGTCCAATAGAAGAAAATATCAGGAAGGAACTGTGGCATTCTTGATGCTCTCTGAGGTTGGTTGCTGCTTGCAGACATTCCATTACCTGATTGGGTAACATCATCAGCGCAACACTGTTGTACTGATGATGTTACATAGTTAGGTAAAGAAACGTCTGCAAGCAAACAACCAAGCTCAGGGAGCACCGTGAATTCTCCGGTGATATTTTCATACAGTCTTATGAAGGGAGAAGCCATATAAATCTAATACATGAAATTAAACTATTGTATTTCATCCACAGTGTGACTGATGACATGGTCTGGGGTTTGTTCAGCTCTTATGGGTCACTTTGGGCTGCTGCCAACCCACGGCTCATTCTGGGTTATTGTTTACTGGGCTTTGTTTTGAGCCATAAGAAAAAGTGGACAACAAACTTCTGCAAAAGTTTTTTGAGGTGCTTCCCCTTGTCCTACATGGATGACTCACATGAAAAAGTTTAGCCCTCTTTGAGAGAGGACAGTCCTCCATTGCCCACAGGACGCCACTTTCAATCAGCAAGCATTATAAAGGAGCCTGTTGCAGGTAGTCCTCGAATTACAGTTAGTCATTTAATGACTGTTTGAAGTTATGACAAACCTCCCCACAGCCACTGACAACCCGATTTCAAAGTTCCAATGACCCACCACCACAGTCCCATAATCACATTTTGGATACTTGGCAAATGGCCGACATTTATGGCTATGTGAACTGCCCCATGGTCGCACAATGGCGATTTGTTACTTTTTTTGTCTGAAACTGGTATTTACTCTGGTTCACAGCAAAAAAATAAATAAAAATAGCCATTGGGTACAATGGGTTTGCTTAACGACCACAGTGTTTGCTTAATGACTACCTTAAAAAGTTATAAAATTGGGTGTGGCAATGTGGTGATCTTCTTAATGACTGGCTTGACTCATGGCCATAATTCCAGGCTCAATTACGGTCATAAAAGCAGGGAATTCTGGGGGTTGAAGTTCACATATATTAAATTGCCAAATTTGAAAAACACTGCTCTGTGGTAGCAAATAATCAGAAAGAATCTGGTGGCCCAAGGGATTTTTATTAAACAAATATGCTTACTTGTCAACACATGTTTAAAAAAAAGGACAAGGTTTCGATTGCATGGTTTTGGCTGCCCTTTTGACTTTTTTGACCCCCGCTTCCCACAGACATCCCTGAAAGAGAGTCACCTCTGTGTGTTACTAATCTGATGTGGTACAGATGATGACAACATTATGTTTCCATTGGAAAAGGTGTGGGGGGGGGAGGTGTCTTTGTTTTCTGTTTTTATTATTTGTGGAGATGCTGTTTTACCCATTCCAGGAGCCACTGGCCACAAACCTCTCCCAACCAGCTCTCCCAACTGTTATTCAGCGATAACACAGGCGTTCAGCATGTCAGCATTGTTAATGCTGGGCTACAGCTTGGAGAGAAGCATCTTAATGTGGCTGTCGGACTGTGTTCTAAGACTTCAGTTCAGCAGTGGGGAAAGGTCTAGAACACGGGTGTCCAACTCACGGCCCACAGGCCAGATGCATCATGCAAAGGGGGGGAAAGTTGTGATATGTCACATGACGACACCGTGACTTTTGACAGCCCTGGTCTAGAATGACACTCTAGAGCGGGGATGGGCAAATGTGGCTCTTTTACAACTCTGTGGACTTCAACTCCCAGAATTCCTGAGATAGCTTGGCTGTCTCAGGAATTCTGGGAGTTGAAGTCCACAGGTGGTAAAAGAGCCACATTTGCCTACCCCTGCTCTAGAGAGTGTTGAGCACTCTCATATTTAATGGTTCTTCCACCTGACACAGAGCATGCAGTAGCCCTGAGAAGGCAGTCAAAACTTATGCCTTGCCTGACATCCTTGCACCTGGGAGGAATGCTTGCCCTCTTTGTAACAGTAGCAGAGTTGGAAGGGAACTTGGAGGTCATCTAGTCCAACCCCCTGCTCACGCAGGAGACCTGTGCTAGGGATTCGAACCACCAAAGTGCTGACTTTTCTGATCGACAAGCTCAGTGTCTTAGCCACTGAGCCACTGAGCACCTAGTCAGCAATGGTTACTAATAATAATACTCCTGCAATGGTTCTAAGCAGGGGTAGGTTCTACTTACCTTTACTACCGGTTCGCAACAGGACCACGCGCACACGCTCAATTCACTCGCTCATGTGCTTCTGCTTCCTGATGACATCCAGGTCGGTGGGTGGAGCTTCCCGCCAATTTTACTACCAGTTCTTGCGAACTGGTCTGAACCCGGGGCAACCCACCATTGGTTCTAAGTAACAGGATGCTCTGTACTAAAGCAGCATTTCTCAATGTTGGCCACCATGCTGGCTGGTGAATTCTAGGAACTGAAGTCCATACATCTTCAGGTAGTCAAAGTTGAGAACCACTGTACTAAAGGGAGATAGTTTTCTTAGTTGAACCGTACCAGATGCACAAGCATATGTACCCACTGCCTTCCAGGCATAGCTTGATACAGCTCTTTTTTGACGCGTGGTTTCCCTACGGCCAAGAACACACACTTGTTTGCCTAGACCAGTGATGGCTAAACTTTTCTGGACCGAGTGCCCAAAGCGCACGCGCGCATGCGTGTCCGAACCCCCAAAATGCAATGTGCGTGCAGCCCCCATGTATGTGCCCCACGCATGTGTGCGTGATCCCCTGCATGTGCCCTGCCCCCCATGCATGCACACGCCCCTTGCACTTGTCCCGCACATGCACGCACCACAGCCCCCACGGATGTGCGGCAGAGACCCTAAGACCAGCTGGCTGGCGGGAGCCACACGTTCATGCACAGCAGAACTGAACTGGGACGACAGCTCACATGCCATCAGAGAGGGCGCTGCGTGCCACCTCTGGCATGCGTGCCATAGGTTTGCCATCACAGACCTAGACCTTATACAAAAGTCCCCATAAGATATGGTCAAAAAGTTGAGATGTCATGATAGTGCAATCAAGCCTTCGCTTCATTTTTTTTTTTAAATGGCTCCCTGAGGATAACCTTGATCTTACAGAATATATTCCTGGTGACAAGATGATTAATCAGAGCACAAACCCATACATGAAACACCTAGGTTTGCAGGTGGGCAATTCTTTGGTGCTCTTACTGTGAGGAGGGGCTGGGCTGCAATGAGCAGGGCAGGAATTGAACAGATGGAAGCACATTGCAAGCAGGGATGGGATTTTCTGTTTTTTTAAAAAAAATTAAGCCTATTTTAAGGCTTACAATATAGTTTTCGTGGGCTCAACTTGGTGGGAAACTATATTAATTACTGCCCCACCTAATATATACACTTCAGAGAGCTTGAGAGGGCTTGGATGTTAAGAAATAGTATTAAATTGCTTGTCCTAAAGTTTATAACATATATCACTGTATCATTCTCTCTGTTTGTCTGTCTTTCTTACACACACAGACACACACACAGAGACACACACACACACTTTCTACCATAGCTTCATCATAGTTCCAAGCTTCAGTTCCAAGAAATTAGCATCTTGATGAAAACATAGCAAACATAGTATTTATATTTGTAGATCCCCACAAAGTTCTGAGGAAACCTGAAACCCAGAAAGCAAGAATCATACATTTCTGAAATCACGTCTCAAATATGAGGAAACAGGAGAGACATAAACAAAAAGAGAGATAGAGATTTCTCAATAACTCAGACTGAAAAACAACAAAGTGAAACCATATATCAACAGGGCAGAGTGAGATATCAGATGTGGCCAGACTCCAACAGTACAGCCATCTTAGTCCAAGCCCAGTTTAGAATACCATAAAAGAAAGAAAATAAAGTAATATACTGGCAGTGTTCATACAGCACACAAAGCCAGGTCAAGGAAGACAGGCAGATGCATTCGTAAACATACTAACTGGATGATGTTTTTGTGTCTGTGGTTAAGCCCAGCTCATTTGATGAGTTGATGATTCAGTTTATTGTGCAAATCCAGACCATGGGTTAATTCAGGAACTATATGATTCTAATTCCTCCAGGAGACAGCTGGATCCTGCCAGATCCAGAGGGGATACGATCAAAGCAGCAAGATGGTGGATGTGGCATCACGGTGCAACCTCTGCCTCTTTGGTACATCTGTACCATGCACTTATAAAAAGGAAAACTTCGCCTATTAACCCCATCTCACCTGTTTTGGCCATCCCCCTGTGAGCACTTATCCAAATTGTGTCATTAAATACCAGCTCAGTTGCTCACTGATTTTCAATGAGTAATAAGCATTAGATACAGTTTACATACAAAGAAAAGTATTCAAAACAAAAACAGAAATGTGGGAAATCATAAATCCCATCTCTATAGTGTCATCATCATGTCACCACCCAATCCAGTACATATCTTGACTCCTGGGGTAAAGAAAAGAAAAGGGAAAGGGAAAAAGGACAGCCCTAACTGCCAAAGCATTTGTCCACTCCTGTTCTAAATGAAAACCGAATCTTCAAAGAAAGAAGAATTCGTACAAAGGGCTGGTCCTGTCTTTGGGCATAAATTAATGCAGCAGATGCGGAGGGAAAGGGCTGGTGGCAAGCTATTGGGAAGAGAGTCCTGCTCCTTTTAAATTGTCTCAATCTGTTCTGAAGGGTGCTGATCATTCACTAACGTTAAAATTAGATTCTGCTGATAACATGTGTTCTGACCCATGACTTCCATGAGTTGGTCCAACCCTTTTTTTGAAGCCACTTCTTCGGGTAGCGAATTCCAAAGTTGAATTATATGTTATGTACAAAACTATTTCCTTCTGTCTGTCCAGATTCTTCCATGATTCAATTTCGTTAAGCGACCTCTGGTTCTAATATTTTGGGAAAGGGAAAAGAGCTTCTTTTTGTCCACACTATGCAACGTTTTGTACATCTTCCTCGTGTCCTTTCTCATTTGCATGCTTTGTAGATGGAAAAAGCCCCAAATGTCACCATCTTTTCTCCTAGAGAAGCAGTTCCAGCCCCTTGATGGTCTAAGCTGCCTTCCTCTGAACTTCTCTAGGTCCCCTTTTTTTAGGCACAGTGACCAGAATTGCACACAATATTCCAGGTGTGGTCATACCATTGATTTATATAAGAGATTATGAAACTGGCATCTCTGTTTTCAATTCCATTTCTTATTATCCCTAACAAACTGTTGGTCTTTTTTACAATGGTTGCACACAGGGTTTACATCTTAATTGAACTGTTTACTGTTCTTTCAGGATCTCTTTCCTCATCACGAAAGCTCTGATCCTATTAGTTCTATACATACAGTAACAGATTTTTTTGGCACCAGTGCGCATAATTCTTGGCCGTAATTCCTTCTTCAGGAGATGGCAAGATTGTTTCTTGGCTTGCTAGCTGTGCTGCAACAGAGAATAAGGTAGATTTTCAACCTGGCCACTAATCTGCCATTTTGGGCAGTTTGTCATACTTAGAGATAAGCAAGTTGGGAAGGACGGTGTGCTAATTAGATTGTGGATCAGGAGCTGTTTGGGAGTGTGTACTCAAGGGTGGGATAAATACAAGTTCAAACAAACTGATTTTCCTTAAGGTAGTTTATTCAACAAGCTTGGCTCAAAGGTCACCAAGTCTTAAATAAACTCCGGAACAGAAAGCAGAAAAAAGAGATTTGTCGAGGACTGCTCAAAGGATTCAGCTAAAACTCATCTGGTTCAACTTGCTGCCTCCAATATTGTCAGACAACTTTAGTGCAAAACTACTTTGTAGATTGATGGCTTTACTAAATGGTATTATTGGCTGCTTGTTTGCCATGTGAAAACCAACTAGAAAGGACGGTGGCCTGAGAAATTGCTTTGTGAGTGGAAAAAGAGGGGAAATTTTTTTTTACTATTTTTCCTTTCACTGGGGCTAAAAGGGAAAGTCACAGAATTCCTGTCAATTTCACTCAGACAAACCAAAGACAGATCAACTTTAGAAGATTCCTTTCTACTTATTTAAAATCTGAAAAACATTGTTTCACTATTCTATCTCTGAAGTTTAAAAGGAAAAAAAAAAGCCCAGTTTTTCACCATGTTACCGCTGGACCTGTAAAAGAGAGAAAGAGACACAGAGGGAGGGAGGGGGAAAGAGAGAGAGAGAGAGCTGATTGCTGGAGTAGATGTGATACCAATGAGAGGAGTGGAGGCGGCACTGAAGTCAGGGAGGATGGCTTGAGTCAGAGCTATTTGTGATGCACAGTCACAAAATACAGGTAAGGTGTTGTTAGTTGCTGGCTGGAGCTGGTTTCTGAATGACATCATCTAATGTTGTCCTCTAAAGACTGGGAAAGTGGCTCTACCCTGAGTCAGCTGTACCCATCTAACCAAGTATTTTGCTTGTAGCAGCGCCTAGGGATTTCAGGGGATATTGGGTCTGTCTTGGGCCTATTACCCCAACTATAAAAGGCTAAAGCGTACGTGAATGCTTTCATGCTTTCAGGAACTGGGTATGTTCAGTCTAATGAAGAGGAGGACTAGAGGTGTCATGATAGCAGTCATCCAATATTTGAGGGGCTATCACAAAGAAGAGGGGGACAAGCTATTTTCCAAAGCACCTGAAAGCAAGACAAGAAACAATGAATGGAAACTTACTAAAGTGAGATCCAACCAAGAATTAAAGAGAAATTTCCTATTAGTGAGAACAATTAATCAGTGGAAAGGCTTGTCTCTAGAAGTTGTTAATGCTCTATCACTGGAGTTTTTAAAGAAGAGATTGGACAGCTATTTGTCCAAAATGGTATAGGGCAAGGGTGTCCAACCTTGGCCACTTTAAGACTTGTGAACTTCAACTCCCAGAATTCCCCAGCTAACATGGCTGACTGGAGAATTCTGGGCGTTGTAGTCCACAAATCTTGGAAGCTGCCAAGGTTGGACTTTGTTGGTATAGGGCAGTGATGGCTAACATTTTTGCCGTTGCGTGCCAAAAGTGGGGGGGCGGGGGGCGGGGGAGGGGTCGCACACATGCACACCCATAATTTCTTTCTTGGAGCCTGGGGAGGGTGAAAACAGCCTCCCCCCCCCCGGAGGCCCTCTGGAGGCCAGAAACGACCTGTTTCCCAACTTCCAGTCGGACCAGAAGGCCCATTTTTCGCCCTCCCCAGGCTCCAGAGGCTTTCTAGGAGCCTGGGGAAGGCAAAAATGGCCTCCCCCTCCCGGAGGCCGGAAACAGCCTGTTTCCCGACTTCCGGAAGGCCCAAAAATTAGCTGGCTGGTACACGCACGCATGCTGGAGCTGAGCTAGGGCAACGCTCGCGTGCCCACCGATATGGCTCCGCGTGCCACCTGTGGCACGCATGCCATAGGTTCGCAATCACGGGTATAGGGTCTCCTGTTCGAGCAAGGGGCTGGACTAGAAAACCTCCAAGGCCCCTTTCAACTCTGTTATTTAGTATTCTATATACAGGGTGGAAACTATTTTTACCCTTGTGCTCTTCTCTTCAGAACTTGGTATATCGAATGTTACAATATTTGCTTGAACTGTTCCATTTTGTGTTCGATTAAAGCTGAGGTTACTTTTCCACCACCCCTATACAATAGCACTTTAGATTATAATTGTGAAAATATGCAGTAGAGTTTACTCTAATTTTGAGGTGGAAACACAGGAAAAGTGTAGTAAAAGTTCTTCTTGTCGTGACGATATGCACATATATGAGGGCCAGTTTGGCCCAGTGTTTACAGTGCTGGCTAAGAAGCCAGGAGACTGTGAGTTCTAGTTCCATTTTAGGCATGAAAGCCAGCTGAATGACTTTGAGTCAATCACTCTGTCTCTTAGCCCAGCTCACCTTACAAGGTTGTTGTCGTGGGGAAAATTTCTCAACCATGGCAACTTGAAGATGTATGGACTTCAGCTCCCTGAATTCCCCTATTAAGTTGTCAAAGTTCAGAAATGCTGATCTAGACAGTTCAACTACCAGTCTTAATGGCTGGTCATTTCTTCTGCCTAACTAGGTCTGGAAAATAAGACTATATTAGAAGTCTTAAATATTTTCCTAGAATCCATGAGGGCCTGAGAGTCTGGTCTATTAATTTATTAGCAAACTAATAAGGAACTTTTGCAAGTGCTTCAACTAGACCTAATCCATCTTAATCAATTTGTCCATCTTTTGCTTGATGCAAACAATGTTAGAATCAGTTATAAATATATTGATATAACTGCTAACACCTACTTTGACATTATCAGAAGAAGTTAAAGAGGCTGACCATAAATGCTTTAGTTGTGTAAAATGTTGGTTTAGCTGACTGTGGCTTTATAACTGTGCTGAAGAATTTTACTAGTGGGCCTATTATTGAAAAAAAAGAAAGATAACATGGCACTTTATTTATTTGGAAAATTTATATTGCCACCTACTCGCTCACAGCAACTCAAGGTGGCTTACAGGAAATAAAAACACAATATAAAAGAAATAAAAATAATACCCCCCACCCACCCCGGTGACAACACACACTCATAAAAGCCATTTAATGGACTCCATCCGGCCCTGGGTTCCCCAGGCCCACTGACAAAACCAAATCTTCATCAGTGGTGGTATTCAGCCAGTTCTATCCAGTTTGGGCAAACTGGTAGCGGCGGCTGCGGAAGGCTCCACCCAGCTGCCCAGACATCATCATGTCCCGTTTTTGATGCTCTGTGCATGCATGAAAGAACCTGTGTGCACTCACATTTGTGAACCGGTATCGAAGGTAAGTGAATACCACCCCTGATCTTCAAGGCTTCCGAAAGAGTGTCAGGGTGGGGGCCAGTCTAATTTCCAGAGGGAAGATGTTCCAGAGGGAGGGAGCCACCATGGAGAAGTCCCTTCTTCTGGGTCCCTCATGCCAGATATATCTCTTTAGGACCCAGGAACCACAATATTCCTTGCCTCCACACTCTAGTGGGTCAGGTAGATGTGACTGGCAAGAGATGGTCCCTCAGATAGCTTCGCTTAAACTGTGAAAAAGAATGTCACAAAATGGTTTAGAGGTAAAAGGTTCAACATGATCTTGTTAAAAAACACACCCAGAAGTTAGCTTAGCTAATTAAGTGCACCCTGTGCTTATTATATGTTAGCCGAAACTATGCATGTCTTCAATAAATCAGCAAAAAGTGATGAAATATCAAGAAATTCTGATGTACATCTGAGGTTTATGATATAAAGGCAGTTTGTTGAATATCAGCAGACATGCTTGATTTGGACTTGGGAGACCCAACCCAAAATTGAAATGCAGCAAAGGAAGCCCGGGTGAATCAAGAGCCTCCTTACAAGGCGTTTTGCTTTTTCTTTGCTACCAATCTTTGCCTGCCAGTCTGCTCTGAAACCAAGTGTCACGCCAAACAACCAGCTGGAATTCAGTCAAGGGTAATTTCCCGTTTGCCCTCTACAGCAAACTTCCATTTCTCATAAATGCCATCTCAAACAAAGAAGAAAAAAAAGAGAGGATGGTACAAGGGTAGGGCAGGTTGAGAGTCCGTTGGTGACGCCCCACCCATGCTTGAGCTAAAGAGCCCGCCCAGGTGACAGGACAGTTTATAAATCAGCTCAAAGCTTTGGGTGCTTCACCTGCTTTGCTGAGAACCTCACGACTAGAAAGCAGCAGATCGCGTTGCAATTGGGAAGGCAGTGGCTGATTTGTCGGCGCCAACATGTCGATGGGTTTGGAGATTGGTGGTGTAGTCCTATCTGTCCTGGGCTTGATAGGCACCATCTTGTGTTGCGGGTTGCCTATGTGGAAAGTGACTGCTTTCATCGGCTACAACATCGTCACTGCGCAGTTCACCGGGGAAGGGCTATGGATGAACTGTGTGACCCAGAGTACTGGCCAGATGCAATGCAAGGTCTACGATTCCATGCTGGCATTGGCACCGGACCTACAGGCTGCTCGGGCCTTAATCGTCATTGCCATTGTCCTTGGGGTGATGGGGATACTCATTTTCCTGATGGGAGCACAGTGCACTCGCTGCATTGAAGATGAATCTACAAAGGCCAAGATCACCATCACTTCTGGGGTCATCTTCCTGCTGACAGGCATCCTGACTCTCATCCCCGTCTGCTGGTCTGCCAATCAAATTGTCCGCGATTTCTACAATGTAGGAGTCCCAGCCCCCCTGAAACGCGAAATAGGGCCTTCACTCTACATTGGTTGGGCAGCAGCGGCCCTTTTTCTTTTTGGAGGAAGCTTGCTCTGCTGTTCCTGCCCTCCCAAGGAGGAGAAGTATAGACCCACACCCATGGTCTACTCTGCACCCAGGTCTACTGCTATGAGCTACGACAAGAAGAACTATGTATGAAGTGAGAGAACACTCCCATGGTTGTAAGTGTTGCATGCCTACAAGGATGGGTTAAATTCACCGTTGCTTGCTCAAGAAGAAAAAACTTCCATCAAAATTTATTCTCATGTTCTGTGAGAATTTGTACAGCGATGGTCTGTAGGACTCCCTTCTCATGGAGTTCCCAAAAAGGGGAAGGAACTTGCCTGACCCCATTTGTCTTTGTTTGCCTCTGACATAAAACATTCTCAGACTTTCATCGAACACTTGGCTGGTGAGACCCCATCCCTATTGCTCAAGTTTGGCCTTCAGCCTTCCCTTCAGGGGTCAAAATGACTGTAGACGGTTAGTATAAACCTGGAAGGATCAAATGGATTGCTTCTTTGAATGATGGTTTTTCTGCTGTTGGATTCCCACCCCCACCCCGCCATTCGGCTCCCAACTTTGGACACCTGTGTTTTCTAACCACTTGTGGTTTCTGAAAGGGGACCCTTCAAGCAACGGGGGAAGAAATATGATCATTTGCTGGACATGGGGATGAGGACAATGTCAGCACCTGGGGTGGCTGGACAGTTGTTGATTATTCCTGGGTGGCAAGTGGCAGAGAGTGTTTTTTTCCCTAAAGTTTTATCTGCATTTACACAATTTACTAAGAGTGCTTAGCTTGAATCGTGGTTAGTTTGGGAGGCTGTTTTGTTGCACAAACCCAACCCGATTGCTTAATTTATGATTCGATGCATATTTGAGTCTGGAGAAATGGTTTAATTCAGTACCCAAGTGAAATGTGTCGGGAGGACATGACCGACAAGCCTTTCCCACATTGAACAACAAGTCCTGTATTTGAGATGGGGGGAACAGCTGTCTGAGGAAATTTGTCAGCCACGTTTGAGCATCCGAGCATGGGAATTTGTGTGGATGAGGAATCAAGAAGGCTTATATCTTCCTCTTCTCATTCTGAGTCTTTTAGAATGACAAGGTCTGCTCTTCCCCTCATAAAGAACCAGCCAGCCGTGAAGGTGCTGCTCCTTGAATTGCATGTTGACAGCAACTGGTGGAAGGGAGAGAGGTAAAGAACTGCCAGTGGCCCCTCTAGCCAAATAAAGTTTCATCTCCAGACACTTGTGTCCTTAGAAATCATTTCCCCATCTTCCTTTCCAAGATGATACAGAGAGGGCACTTGCTGGCAATGGGCTATATGGGTGGGCAGATGGGATTTTATTATACATAGCTGAGGGTAAGCATGATTCCCTCTTTTATTCTGTATATATAATAAGTTGCAGTGTGCTTCCTTCTTTGTTTCCCCCAATAAAACTGTTTGAGAAACCAACCAAATCTTGCATACTTAATTATTTGGGAGTTGGCAAATTCCATTCTCCTGGGAACAAGTGAGCTGTACTAGCGAGTCCCAAAGAGATCCATCTTTCTCTGCTGGTGAACATTTTGTTCCCTTTGCTCCACAAGTTAGTTTTGTCATTATTATCTTTTCTCCAAGGTTCTCTCCCCCCCCCCCTCCTCACCCCGGCAACATAAACAAGGCTTTGCTTGTTTTATGCTCACGACCCTGCCAAGAGTCAAGAGACCATTGGGGGCTTGAGAGAAGCCAAGTTTTTGTTTAAAAATATGAGCTCAACTCTCTGAACGTGGCCAACGGCAACGGTCCTGAACATTCTGGAGTGGGGAGAAAAAAAATCTGTGTATGGTCTCTGCACAAACGGCTGGAAACGGATTTTCATAACATCAGTTTGTACCAGACTGAAAGTACACCACAAGAGGCTGATGAATAAGGTAAAATGGGGAGATTAAGTAGTAAAGATGATGGATTAGAACAGCCGTAGGGGATTTGCTTCTCCTATTTCAAGTCACTCTAAAAGTTGTGTAGAAATAGAGTGGAAACATTGGATATAAGATTATATTAATATGCCAGTTAATTAAGTTCAGTCAGTGAGTGACAAGGAAAGTCTGTTTCACATGAAAAATGTAAATTCATCTGCAGAACCCACTGCCACAAGATCCAGCGATGGCCAGCAAGATGACTTTAACAAAGGCTTGATAAAGCATGGAGAATGAAAAGTGAACACCGTCCGTGCAGGTTAAATCCAGGTACAGAGCAAACTGCTTCTGGCTATCTAACATAGTAGAAGCAGACACAAGTAAAAGAAGCCATAATGGCCCAGCTCACATTTAGAATAGAATGAGCTGGATGGTACCTTGGAGGTCTTCTAGTCCAGCCCCTGCTTAAGCAGGAGAACCTATACCAATTTAGATAAGTGATTGTCTTGACTCTTCTTAAAAACCTCCAGTGATGGAGCACCCACAATTTCTGCAGGCAAGCTGCTCCACTGATTAATTGTCCTCACTGTTAGGAAGTTTCTCCTTAATTCCAAGTTGCTTCTCTCTTTGATTAGTTGCCAACCATTGTTTCTTGTCCTGCTCTCTGGTGCTTAAATACATTTAATTACTTGGGACCAGTTTTGTCTAATCAGCCCAAATATATTCTTCTGAAAGCAGTTATTTAATGAGATTCAGAAATAATATATTAAATTAGATCGGCATTTCTTAATCTTGGTAACTTTAAGATAAGTCGACTTCAACTCCCAGAATTCCCCAGCTTGGATTCTGGGGGTTGATGTCCACCTATCTTAAAGTTGTCTTGGCTGACGAAGCCTGAATGTTGATCAGGGTATTCAATTATGGTTGGGTGGGAAATTCTGGGAGGTGAAGTCCACAAGTCTTACAATTGCTAAGGTTGGACACCCCTGATGTAGACTAATATGCCCGTACATGGAGAAGGCACTTGGATTTATCACAAGCTTCAGCTCATGTTATTCTCTTACAATGTGTGTAAGCTCTTTGATCTTAACACACAAATATCTGAGTTCCAAGTCAAAGAAACACCGCCCCTCCTTTTGGCCTTTGCACCCAATGGGATGACCGGAGTCACAAGAATCCCCCACCTCAGTTCAAACCATATCACTTGTTACTGAAGCATGATCAGAAGCAAGCAGGAAAACTGGCTACGTTAGGCAGGGAAGCAAAATGGGAGACAAATATAACAGACAGGCAGACAAGCTGGCAGGCAGGCACACACACACATACAGAGAGAGAGAAAAAAAAACACACACACACACAATCACTGGGCTGATAGTTTGGATATCTCTGAATGAGAACTTCTGTTCTACCTACGTGGGGCAGAAACACATAACCCTCCCTTTCTACGGCAGTGGCTGTTCAACCATTTGACCCAATTACCCCTTTTTTGGTCTCAAACAACATCATTATCCTCAAAAAAAAAAAAAACCCAACAGATTGTTTTACACAAGTATCTCTGCAGCAGCAGTCACAAACTGGATCCTCAACTCACAAATATAAGTAATTAAAAAGTGCTCCATTACCCTCAGGATATGCTTGAATTACCCCCTCCCCGCCCCCAGGATAATTATTCCCCAGTTTAAGAACCACAGTTTTACATCATATTCATTCCAGGGCTTTCTTACACTATATTAAAAAAAAAAAAAACAAATCCAAACTACAGTACCTTATAAAATTTAGTCCAGAATTTTATTGCTTATAAGAAAAGGTTCCAAGACATAAGAATTGTTCTTATGTTTGGATTGGAAACCTATCTTCTATCTCGCAATTTATAAGCTGCTTGCGTTGTTTGTTTATTAATTAAATAAATTTATGTCACTGCCCATTTCACACTGGGCGATTTACAATATTTTAAAAATCCACCACACAATAAAAACTGATTTAAAAAAAAACCTCACCCCACCTCACCTGGCAGCAAAAACATAATCAAATCAGTCCTGGATCAGCTCCTTCTCCATTTGTGGTCCCCAAACCTCCTAACAAATCTATGTTTTCAGGGGCCTTTTGGCAAAGCAACAGGGTGGAGACTAATCATGCCTTTGGGGGGGGATGATGTTCCATAGAGAAGTGGTCATCACTAAGGCGGCCCTTTTTCATATTTTTCCCACTAGATATAGAGTACATCCCTAATCAATGGGACCCATAACGTACATTGCCTCCCCATCCTGGTAAACCGGGTGGATGTAATACAGGTAGTCCTCAATTTATGACCACGATTGAGCCCAGAATTTATGTTGCTAAGTGAGAAATTCGTTAAGTGAGTTTTGCCCCTTTTTATGACTTTTCTTGCCACGTTTGTTAAGTGAATCACTGCAGTTGTTAAGTTAATAACACGCTTGTTAAGTGAATCTGGTTTCCCCGTTGACTTTGCTTGTCAGAAAGTTGCAAAAGGTGGTCACATGGGACGCTGCAACCGTCATAAATATGAGTCAGTTGCCAAGCGTTCAAATTCTGATCACCTGACCATGGGGATGCTGCAGAGGTCATAGGTCACCATTTTGAGTGCCGTTGTAACTTCGAACGATCACTTCACGAACTGTCGTAAGCCAAGGATTGCCTGTAGGAGAGACATGGTTCTTGATAACCTTTGCATGCTCAAAAGCGTTCTTCAATGTATAGTTACTTTACATGTGCCATTTCTTATGCTGAGAATGCTCTCAAGAGCAAGCAGCCAGTGTTTTCAACTCAGGTGTGAATGGGGCTTTGGCTTCTCCTTAAGCTGCAGAGAGTGGCTTGAACCTGTTTTCTTTCATTCCCTCATGAGAAAGGTTTGGATCTCCGGCCGCTTCTCACTTGCATATTCTCAGGCAGGATTGGATTGAGCAAGCTTCTGTTTATTTTCTCTTGTTCCTGGTTTAGAGAGAGTAACAAAACGATCCACACCCTTCTGCTTGGCTTGGTTTACCGGCTGTAGATGAAAAATGAAACAAACACTGCAAACTGCAGAGGCTGGGGAAGAAATAGAGAAGTTTCAGAGGGCAGGATTACAACAGGAAAGGAAGCAGAACAAAACGTCTTTCTTACCCCAACACAATTGGTGGAATTGTTTTGTCCCCATTATCTTGGAACAGCATTCCCAAATCTGGTTGCTCCAGTCCAGATGTATTGGGACTGAGATTCCCAGTCACCATTTTAGCAGTGTCTCCCCCCCCCACCCCCTTTTAATTAAATGCTTCCAATATTTCCTTTGGCACTAAGCCAAACTTTAAACACTTTATTATCTATCATTTCATGGATAGCAACCAGCGAACATGATAAATAAATGCTTAGCACTACATAAAGAATTGATTTAATGTAATATTGGAAGCAGAGCTTGGCATATACTCAGCTCATTTGCATCTGAACACTCCCACTTCATTTTTAGACTTCCTTGACTGGTTCTTTTATCCTCTGCTATACACAGGATTATAGACTCTCCAGCATTGTGTCTTTAATATGTGTATTCTGTGTGAATGTTTTAAGCAATACAGAATAAGAGAGTTGGAAGGGACCTTGGTGGTCTTCTAGTCCAACCCCCTGCTCTGGCAGAAAACCCTATACCATTTCAGACAAATAGTTGACCAATCTCTTCTTAAAAACCTTCAGTGTTGAAGGATTCACAGGTTCTGGAGGCAAGTTGTTCCACTGATTAATTGTTCTGTCAGAAAATTTTTCCTTAGTTCTAGGTTGCTTCTCTCCTTTATTAGTTTCCATCCCTTGCTTCTTGTCCTGTCTTCAGTAAGGCATTGGAACCTTGCTATCAAGTCATCCCCAGCCCTTCTTTTCATTAAACAAGACATACCCAATTCCAGCAACCATTCTTTATAGGTTTTAGTGCCCAGTCTTCTAATAATCTTTGTTACTCTTCTCTGCACCCTTTCTAGAATCTCAACATATTTTTTAGATTGTGGCAACCAAAGCTGGATGCAGTATTCCAAGTGTGGCCTTACAAAGGCATTATAAAGTGGTATTAATACTTCACATGATCTTGATTCTATCCCTCTGTTAATGCAGTCCTTGGTTTTTTGGGTAGCTGCAGCACACTGCTGGCTCATATTTAAATGATTGTGCACTAGGATTCCAAGATCCCTTCTCACAGTTACCACTATTGAGCCAGGAATCACTTCTAGAACTTGGTTACATTTTTAATATCTTTACAGAAGAATCAAATCAAAGGTTGATTTAATACTGATGTTCCTTGTTTGTAAGAGATTCCCAAATCTGCATCCTTCCAAAGTTTCAAACTCTTTGGCAGGTCGCAAGAATTGCAGAAAGGGGAAGAGAAATGTTGGGAACATTCTTCTGCTTACTATAAAACTTTACATTTCCCCTCATATCAAACATTGTAACCTGTTCTAAAAGGCCCCACCTTCGTCATAAAATATTTTATCTACATGTACCATCAGCAGCTAAAAGCCAATAAAAAAAGGCAGCAATTGTGGTTCCAACCGAAGTTTCCTTAGAGAGCCAAAACAAAGCGAAAACAAAAACTTCCAACCTTTCCGTGTGCAGAAACACAGCATAAATGCCCTGGGTATATTGATGGCTCTCGAGTTCTTGTGGAACAAGGGGAGGTGGGGTGGGTGGGTAGGAAGAGGCATCAGAAAAAGAGGAAATGATGTCAAAGAAACAGCAAGGATGAGCAGAGCCCTGCTATGATTTATGGCACCTTGTGTCCCATTTAATGAGGCATGCAAATATAATGTGGCTATACTTAACTTTGTGATTAGGATACCAATGAGATGACCTCCCTCCAAAAATTATTTTCTGAGAATTTCCCTAAAAATACAATTTTCCAGGCTTCCTGGGGAATATTCTGTGAAATATGCCTCCTCCTGTCCCTGTCTGTGGACTACCTACAGCAGGGATCCTCAAACTATGGCCCATGGGCCCGATATGGCCCACCAAAGCCATTAATCCAGCCCAGGCAGGACCACGAGGCTGCCCCACCAACATTGCCCGATCTACCCGCTGGCCCCCACCCGCCTTCTGGAGGCCGAGGAGGCCAAAAATGAGATGCACAGAGGCTTCAGGAGGCCAAAAACGGGCCCGTTTTTGGGTGGCAGAGTGGTTCTGGAGACCAAGGAGGCCAAAAAATGGGACGCACGGTGGCCAAGGAAGCCAAAAATAGGACCGTTTTTGGCCTCCTCGGCCTCCAGAGAGAAAGACGGAGGGAGAGAGAGAAAGACACACACACACACACACACAAACAGGAGTCCCTTACACACACACCAAGGCAGCCACATCCAGTGATGGTAAAGTAGGAAATGCGGGTCCAGCTAGATGACCACTGAAGGGCCCTCTCTAATAATAATGATGATGATGAATTGGGGACCTACTAAATGACCACTGGACATCTTTCTAGTATTCCTTTCCAAATGTATCCAGTGTAAAAATACAAAAGCCAGCCAAACTCCTCTGTATAAGCAACATTCTGTAAGGGAGGACCCCTCGCTGTCAGAAAGACCCATATCTTGGGTGACATACTGTTTGAAAGTTACAAGTGTCAAGGATACCAAAATGAGACAGTGAGTCTCTATCACCAAAGATAATTTTCAGAAAAGTTACATTTGTTTGGCAAGACATGTAAGAATTTTTGTAATTAGGAAATGTCTCGTTGATGTAACAAATGTTTCTAAATGAAAACTGCTGAGTTCACAGAATCCTTTGTTTGAAACTGTATAAAGACCAGGGTCCCCGACCCATAATTTTGTTCAGACTTCCAGGTATGAATCGGACTCTGAACCTTATTGCAATAATAAAATCTGATTCTGTTTGCCCTTTGGGATGACTCTCAATCTCTTCATTCCATAACATTTCTGGCACCCCAGATGGGACTTTGGATTTTGAGAGGCAGAGAATTTTCTGTCTAGGCGTGTTGCCCCAGCAGGAAACGACATTTTCCCAACGAGGATTCCCTAGCCGGCATTCAGACTCCATTGTAGTCAATAGAATCCTTCGATGAGAGATTGCTGTCAGCTTGCTGGAGAAGCAACTCAGCCAAGGACCCACAAAAGGGCAGACCAGACTCAGAAATCTCCGCGGAAAATCAAGACTGCTTACAGGCAAGTATACATTTAAACGGGGAAAGAGGCCTGTCTATTTTGAGACAGAAGAGGGGACCTGATCACTCTCCTAGGAGAAAAAGGCGGCGTCCTTTAATTCTCCTGGTTAGGATTGTGTGGGGTGGTTCAGTGTAGTTCCTGAAGGCGACTGGTAGTGATATGTAAAAAGGGGAGCCCACCTACTTTGAGGTGGAAGAGGGGGCCTGATCACCTCCCTAGGAGACAAGGTGGCATCCTGAAAGTCTCCAGTAAGGAGTTCGAGTCTCCTGTTGGGAGTTTGAGTCTCCCTGCTAGGCTGTGTGAGTGGTTAAACCCTTGCTTTCAGTGTAATATGGTGGTCCTCTGTGTAATCCCGACACCTTGAAACACTTTTGTGTCAATGAATGGTCAACCTTGGGCATAAGGTGGGCCAGAAGAGGGTTCCTTGGAGTCCAGGAGAAACACTTTTGTGTTAATGAATAGTCAACCTTGGGCGTAAGGTGGCTAGAAGAGGTTTCCTTGGTTCCCATAATAATTTCAAAGGTGTATCGGGATTATCACAATGGGATTCAAGTAATTTAACAACCGGTTCTCTGCCCTAATTTCTTCCAAAAACCAGTTTGCCAAATTGCTCAGAAAGTTAACAACCGGTTCTCCTGAAGTGGTGGGAACTGGCTGAATCCCGCCACTGGCCACATCCCTTCACTAACCTGCTTACCACCCCCAGGAGCATAACAAATTAAAGTTTAATGGACTGCTAAATTGGCCACGTCCACCCAGTCACATGACCACCTAGCCACACCTACCTATTCACATGACCACCTAACCACGCCTACAAGGCCCCCAACAGTCTGAGGGACCGTGAATTGGCCCCCTGTTTTAAAAGTTTGAGGACCCTCCCCCTACAGAATGGAATCACTGGAGTGATTTCAGCTGCTAATGTGGATCTGCCCCAATATATCTAAGATTAATGAAGGACAGCAATGGGCTTCCAACTACAAGTTTACTAATTTCTCAGAAAGTACAAATAAAGTATTCTGGATTTTACCCCCTCCCGCTGAATCTCCAAATCCTGTATGGACATGTCCATGACCCTTTCCCAAATAACAATTTGCTGTGTTAAACTGTTTCTCATTTTTACTATGCTCTTTTTATTGTAAAGACTAGTCAAAGACCGTAATTAAAAAAAATGATGTTTTATTTGACAGATCTATGACATGATCAGAAGCGCAGTTCAACTCAAGGATAACTTCACCTTGGATATCCTTCTTTCATAGTAATTTATGCATTAACCTCAGCTGAATTTTCTCAGAAGGTAATTTTCCATGAAATGTTTTTGAAAATGTGGTTTCAAAAAACACCACAAACTGGATGGGTAATTTGGGGAGTTTGCTTTCTGCTTAGATGTAGCATGTAGCACGTGCTCTGAGGCTTTAAAGCTTTCTTTCCCAGCCTAATGCTTTCCAGATACGTTCAGATTACAACCTACGAAATTCCTAGTACTGTTCACTGTTGCCCAATTTATTGCTTTTCAGGGGGCGAAAAATGCTGGTTATCAAGACCCAACACATGGGAGGATCAGCTATCAGTTGAGCCAGGAGGAACCTGTTCTGGGGCACGTAACTCTGTTCAGTTGCTAATTGTACTTGAGAGAGTATATGGGAGGAAAGGGCAACCAGCTAGATGCAATTTAATAAGCACTCTAGAAGTGGTGGAGTCTGTCCTCACCAGGACAACGAAGGACTGTTCTATACAGCTCACTTCAGCAGAAAGAATAGGTTTTGTGATTGCCACATTCAGAGCACATGACCGATACCAGGACAGATGGAAGATACTTGGCCTCAAGCCAACTTGCTGCCTGGCTGTAGTTTAACTCTTCACCAGTCTTCAAAGGCAGCACTTCTAATAGGGAACAATGGTGTGTGAGGAATGGAAAGGGACACAGGTCTCTGGATCTCTTGGATGAGGAAGGTCCCCATCTTCCATGTTTTCTTCACTATATTCTGTTGAAGTTTGTGACAGGATCTTAATCATACCAAAGAGCAAAGAGCTACCGGTATTTTCCAGGTTGTGGATGGCTTTTCTTTTTTGACCTGTGAATCAGATAGCAACTATACCAGAACAGAATGAGCCTGAAGATTAATGATTAGTAGTTCTGCAATCATGAATAGTAGTTGTTGGAGTTCCAGATATCTATGATCACTTATTATTTGTTAATGTCACAGTTCTGTGGTAAAAATAAAAAATGGATGTATCAAGTGGGGAAAACATGTACACTATTGTGGAATTTCTTGCTTGTACAGAATAGATGTGGTTTCAGAAGTCACATTCACATATTCAGAGGCAACTGTATTATCACTATTATCTAATTGAGTTCACACCACACACAAAAATCAGGTCAACAAACCGTAAGTGCTGCATTCACATGGCACATTATGGTTCAGCAGGATTGCTTGGCTAACATAACATGCTGAGGCAGTGGCTGAATTTCCACAAAACACTGAACTGTAAATTATCTAATTTAATGTTAAGCTAGTTTAGCAGGTTGTATGAACCAGGCAGGTTCTATAGACTTTCCACAGAAGGATGTTTTAGGGAGGAAGTTTTAAAGTTTTGCTGTGGAAAGAGCTGGTAAGTTACAGAGAGACTAAAAAGTATTACATGGTCTATCAATCAGCTTCCACAGTTCCACAATATAAATTGGGCCAGTAAAATGTGTGAAAATTTAATGCACAGCAAAACAGCTGATTTACGAAAATGAGCAAATAATAATTCTATAGGACAGGAGAAGAAATGTGTGTTTATTCTTTCTCGTATTTTCAGCCTCCAAAGACTGCAGAAGACATTCCACTATACCTATAAATAAAAAAGGGGTATTAAACCCAATAGAAGTTTAGTTCAAACTGTACCAATGAATTTTGATGGTTGATTGCTGCAATCATGGGAGCTCATAAAATAAAATAAAATAAAAAAACCCAAGATGCCTGCATGTGATTTATGAGCTTCAGACTACTGAGGAAAGTAACTCCATACCTGGATTAGACAGAGATCTAACCACTTTAATGTCACCCTTACAATGTATATAAGCCAGCCAAATCCTTCCAATAAACTTGTAAATGATCATGACCATTCCAAATACATTCTCACTGCACAGATAGTTCCATTCCAAGTCAGGTTCAGCTCCTGATGAACAAAACCATGTGATTTTTACATTTTTTTTGAAGCAGTTTTCTATTTTTCTTGTTCTAAGATTGATTTCCCAGTCTAGTCTATACTTTTAAGATGTTCTGGTGGTCTCAAATTCTTATACTAATCAAGCCCCATCTTGCTTAGCTCAGGCAATAATTGGATGTGTGCTGCCACCTGCTGAGACAAGCTCTTACTATAGTTTGTAACTCCCTTCTGAATTAAAAAGGGGGAATTAGAAATGAAAATTAGGATTACCACACCCTTAAACAATATAAGATTGTACCTCCAGTTTGTACTGTAAGTGCTACATGAAAATGGTAACAGAGAGCATCCTGCTTCTTTGACAATATATTTTATTTGTGAAATAAGTGGCATTAGCTACTATCTATTAGCTATTTTTTCTTTGAGAAAGAAAGTCAGTTTAATTCCATATATTACTGTCAACAGCTTCATGTATAGAAAGGCAGAAGCAGGAAGAATGTTCTGTTTTTCCCGCATGCAGGAAATGGCTAATGATTAAAATAAAGTGGCCTCTTGCTTGCCTGAAAGCTATTAATATTTATTATACTACTAATCCAGTCAATAACTAAAATCCTCTGGGTGAACTAAAAGTTAGTAAAAACATTTTTATATTTTATGTATATTAAATAAACACACAGTAAATAGCATCACACACAGCTTAAAGCCTACATTCATTTTTATGAATATGGATTGGTCTTGCAATGCTGAACAAAACAGTCAATATTCAAATGATTTCCTTTACTAGAACATCTTTTTTAGAGATAATGGAGAATGGGCAAAGGGAAGAGCTTTGAACAATCACATTTGATTTATTTATTTTTTTTGTATTTCCCTAGAATAGTGGTTCTCAAATGTTTTGGTCTTAGTGTTAGCATTAAATGGAATTTTAGACTTCATTATTAGCCTTTTAATAAGGATGTTATTAGCATTTTAACATGGCATCCATATTTCTTTTTGAAGTTCAGGAAAACATGCTTCTTTTTAATTGAAGTCATTTCTTCTTTTGATAGCAAGAACCAAGCTTTTCAGCAACTAAACAATAGGGAGCATATTCTGGAGATCCTTGAATACAGACACTCCTCGACTTACAACTCTAATTCAGCCCAGGAATAAGATTGTTAAGTCACTATGGTTGTAAGTCAACATGACCGGAAGTAATTTTCCAGACTTTTTTGCAGCAGTTGTTGAGGAAACGTGGTGGTCATTAAGCAAACATTGCAATTGTTAAACAAACATGCTGATTGTTAAGTGACCCAGTTCATCTAAATGGGCATATTTTGCAGGAAACTGACAAAAAAACCCATCAGAAATTGTGTTCACATGACCATGCCACAACCAGTCATAAAACTGACTCGCCCGATATGCACTCATCAAACGTTAAGTGAGAACTAACTGTATACATGTAACTATATTATGAAAGATACCAATTGGACTGGAAGAAGATGACAAAACCCATAAATTTGCCATTTGAGGAATATTTTCTAGGATCAATGTTTTCTACTGTTTAATTCTCATGTTTAAGAAATGTCTTGCTGTTTGATTTGTTGCTTTCTGGTGCATCACCTATAACAAATGTTAACATTTGTTTCTATATCGTATAAAAAGGTTTGATAATCCCTCCCCTCCATAGATACTTTTTTTTTTGCCTGAATTATTTGGTGATTTGTATTTTCGTGTGCCCCCCCCCCCCGCAAAAAAACCCCAACCCTTAGCAAAGCTGAACGTGTTTTTCTCTCCCAAATTCAGGAAATAGATCTTCAGCTCCACATAAACTTGTTGCCAGTTCTAGGTGACATCGGGACCCTTTATATTCTTTAAAATGGTTGAGGACTCTAAAAAGCTTTGGTTTATGTGGATTATATCTATTGATATTTACTGAATTAGAAATTAAAACTAATTTTTTTTACAATACTTTTTTGACTTCATGGACCACTTGAAAAGTGGTCACAGACTATCCAAGAAACAAATGTAGACAGAGATCAAGATCTAAGAAAGGAGCGTGGAAGGCAAGTCTAAAAAAAAAGCATATCAATTAACGTATTGAAGCAGGCAAGACGATGGATAGATGATTATTATTATTATTTTAATCGTTTTGATTTGCCTTTTCTTCTCCCTCTCTTTCGCTTAAAGCATAGCAATTAAAAGTATCGAAGCGGGCAAGAGACAATGTATGGATGATTTCTTTTCTTTTATGTTGTTGTTAGGAGTTGCTCCTCCCTTTCTCTCTCTCTCTTTTCTTTTCTCTCTTTTTTTTTAGATAGGTGACATAATTAGAAGTTAGAAAGGAAAGAAAGGAAAAGTCTTTTAATAAAGGGTGATATGATTAAAAGCTAGGTGATAGAAATAAGAGAAGGGGAATATCAATGTACACATTTTAATATAATGAAAGCAGTAACAAGAGAAAACATGGAATAACTGAACAATGATAGATTGCAATCTAAGACAAATGCATATTATTTACCAGAAATATATAAATTGAATGTAATAATTATGATTAACTTTGATAGTTTTATTTGTATTAGAATGTATGACACCCAGATGTCATCCTGTTCACGCATTGATTTGTTACACTTATAAATTTTTCTAAAAAAACTTGATTTTAAAAAAAGAAAGAAAGAAAAGTGATCACAGAGACATCCAGGCATCCCCAGGAACGCCTTCCTGATTGGATTGGATTGAACTAAACTAATCTCAAAAAGGTGACTTCTCAGATGAGAGACTTCCGAGGAATACTGGGGATAAACATAAGATTGGGAAATTGTGTATCTTGCGGAACTGAGCAATGGCATCGCACTTCAGCACCGCGGATATATTTGCCTGCAATCAATAGGCACGGATGGGGTTCAGTTTCCGAGAGACTTTATCTGACTTGTGGGAATTTTTTTTCTTCTTCTTCTAAGAATGCTATCCATCATAACGTTTTCCTGGATGTTTTATATGTACTTTACAAGTATTAGTTGAAAAAAAAAAGAGTTTTGTGCAATCCCGAAACTTGGCTTTACAGTATTAGCAACTAAACACCAATAGGGGAATTCGTGGCTCCCTCTGGTGACAGACAAACGCCAGTGGGCTTGTCCCACAAAGCCGGAAGGGACAAGACGTTCTTATTACTTTCTTCTATGGCAGGGGTGAGCGACGATACGGCCCTTTTATGACTTGTGGACTTCAAGTCCCAGAATTCCTCAGCCAGCACAGGAACCGACTCCATTCGATATCGGACACCATAGCAACCGACCCGGAAGTAGATCTGTAGCTACGTCCCTTCATTAATTTTAGTCTCTTTGTCACCTTGGTGACCGCTACGCCCGGCCAATGATGCTTCGCGCTCTTGGCTTTCCGCCTTCTCCGTTTCGCTGGCCGCGAGCCCAGACGCTCCGATGCCACATCAGTATCACAGCCCGGGAAAGAAGGGGTTTCGCCGGTCGCGCCACGATGTAAGAGCTCGGGAAGGGAGTGGAACTTGGAAAGGGGAGAGCGAACCTCCTGCAAAGGCTTGGCAGGTGCATGAAGCCTCCATGTTCCCGGTTGTGTCAGGATCATGGACCGGATGTAGTCATAGAGATGGAAAGGACAGGCTGTAGATAGGCATTAAAACAATGGCGTCCCAATACCCTCCCCCTTTATGGCGGTCAGCTGTGATGGGGCGGCAGAAATGGTCTCCATGAAAGTCAGACCAAACCTGACCTATTGCAGGGGAACAGAGCACTCCATATTATTGCCATGTCACCTCATATTCTGGTCCCCCTTATGGATAATCTAACAGTAACAAGAGTTGTGGAAGGGATCCTGGAGGTCATCTAGTCCAACCCCCCTGCTCACATAGGAGACCGACACTAGGGATTCGAACCGCCGAATTGCCGATTTTTCTGATCGACAAGCTGAGTGTCTTAGCCACTGAGCCACCTAGTTAGGTGATTTGTAAAGGTGATTTTTTGGAGCCCTGTAAACTAAGCCGCCACCATCAGTTAACAAGTCAAGCATATTTTCGTTTCCAGCTGTAAAAGAATAATGTTTCGTATCAACCTAAAATTTAAAGCAGGCCAGCTTCAAATGGCATCTCAAGGAAAAGTTACAGACATGGAAGTGGATAAATGAATATAAATAGTCATAAATCTATTCCTTAAACAATGTTTTTAAGATTTACCAACAATGCCATATTGCTGTTATTACATATTTTGGTGTTTAGTTATAGTTATTCTCTCCTATTGTTCTTATGTATAATAGTTTGACAGTTCAATATGTTGATGTCTGATCTGTGTCAATCAATAAAGTTATGCATCTTTCATAACTGATTTTGTTTCATCCTAGAGTCTTCTTATAATTTTAGGGAGGCTTTTAGAGATTGTTCCTTCAAATGAAATTTGGTGGCCTTTCACCTGGAATTTGTGCAGTGCCCTGCCGTTTCCTGTCTGAAATACCTGTATAATGGTTACCAATTTGGTTGTAAAAACCCATAAGATTACTACCGGTAGATGGCAGCATACAGATGCAGAATATTTTCAGATGATTCTGTTTTTAAAATGCTATTTATTGATTCCTTTGAAATGGATTTATGTTGATAGTAAGCTGCCTCAGAGACTCCTGAGGAGAAATGATAGAGCATCAATAATCAAAATCTTGTTTATGGTTTGCTTATTCTACCTTATTGGTCCTTATAGAACCGTGATGGCGAACCTATGGCACGGGTGCCACAGATGGCACACGGAGCCATATTGGTGGGCACACAAGTGTTGCCGTAGCTCAGCTCCAGCGCGCATGCATGCACCGGCCAACTGATTTTCAGGCCTTCCGGTCCCACCAGAAGTTGGGAAACTGGCTGTTTCCGGCCTCCGGAAGGCCTCCGGGGGAATGAGGAAGGCTATTTTTGCCCTCCCCAGGCTCCTAGAAAGCCTCTGGAGCCTGGGGAGGGGGGAAAACGGGCCTACCAGGCCCACCGTGCCATCGCGTGCCAAAAGCAGGGGGAAGTGTGGGGGGGTCACGTGCGCATGCGTGGGAGGGCAGGGCGCATTGAATTATGGATGTGGGCACACGCACTCGCGACCCCCCCTGCTCCCCCTCGCTTTTGGCATGCAACGGCAAAAAGGTTAGCCATCACTGTTATAGAAGGTTTCAGATTTTTCAAAGAAACCCACAAGCAGGGAACAAGTAAAAGACTTTTTTTTTTTTACAATAGAAGGTGACTTCCTAAAGAACCTTCCTGGAGATTCTTTTTAGTCATTCATTTAGTTCTTTTAATATTCATAAATCTGTCCCTACATTCATTTGTCTTTATAAACCTTGCTACTTGTCTTAGCTGAAAAAATTAAGGCCATGGGATGGCAGCAAGGAGGATTTCTACATATCTCTGTTACTATTTGCCACTTTGTGGTCATCCACATTTTTGCAGTCTGAGTCTGCTAGCCTAATCATCAACTTGATCATGAATTTTGCTTTATTTATAGGCCAGTGCCTCTATCCTATGCCATTTTTGATGGACCCTCATCAGATCCTCCACTTGTTTTCCTGCATGGGCTGTTTGGAAGCAAATCCAATTTTTCATCCCTCGCAAAAAAGTTAGTGCTCCAAACTGGTCGTAAGGTGGGTAAAAGATGTATGGTCATTCAGAGAAGAGTTCCGACTGGTTTGCAAGTCAGTTGCTGCCAAAAACTAGCCATTTTTATGTTGAATACTATAGTCAGAAGTTCTTTTGCAGGATTTTGTATAACTGAACAGAACATTCTAAACTATTTTTCAGTCTGTCTCAGGTGAGCCATATATTTTTATGATTTTTTTATACAGCTCTAAATTCAATACAACAGAGAGTCTTTGTTCTTTCTAATGTCTCTTGCTGCAGCTTCATCATGTCTACTGTCTCATAAACAACCTCAAAACATTCAGACGGGATTAAGATAGTGTTACAAACAAGAACAAGGGAAGTACATGTATATAAGAGAAGGAGAACATTAATCAAAAACAAGGTGTTGAACCACAAAGCGGGTATAGTCATTAGCTAAATGAGAAAGTAGAATTGAACTGATCTGAACTAAGAGTCCTCTAGATTTCTCTCATTAGATTTCATGCTCTGAGACAACTTAATAAATACAAAAACACGAGCTTTCTGGATAATATTGGAAAGATTACAATAGTGCACAATGCATCAAAACTGAATCGTTCTGGATAGCAAAATGGGTGGCATATATATTTAATTAATAAAAATGAATAAAACAGAAGAAATGCAACTTTTTAAAAATTCTCAAATACTTTGTTCTGCTTTTTACAACACTAAATCTGCAGGTTATTCTGCTGATTTTTATAATTTGGTGACCTTAATTCAAATCTTATGCAATGCTTTTTTTTTGGAAGTCTGCAAATTTAGCTAAGATATATCTTTTCCTGTGATTCATAATGACTCCAGATTGGGCTGGAATTAAAGCCCAAAGCTCTAAATTAATCGTTTCTTTTAAATCTTAATAGGTTTTTGTCTCTCTCTCTTGCATACTTTTAATATAAATATTATATTAATTATATATTATAATTATATTAAGTATTTAATATAAATATATAAAAACTATGCAAGAGAAACAAAAGCAAACTTGGAGAATCAACCTATTAAAAGGAGCTAAACTCCCCCTACGAGGCCTGGTTTGCAGCTTTGAAGAACTTCTTTGATCCAGAGCTGTTCCTGAATCTCTATGGGATGGAAAGAGTAATTAAGCTTTTCTGCAACTTCCTCAAATGTATGTATTGCAACAATTTCTGAGGTGGTCAGACCTGGTAATAAACATCTCTGCAATTGTGACATTACGTTGAAACTACTAGACTGCACAACTGTGCACTAAATGAGGCTACCTTGGAAGAATTTCCAGAAGGTTACTGGAAAATTCAACAGCTAGACTGTTCTTTGGTGGATCATCATCATTTCATTGAAATTATGTTTGAATTATAGTTCTGGAGATTCTTAAGTAAGTAAGGCCTTATCTTTGCCAACCTGCTGGCTTCCTTCTTCTCTTGCCCAGATAGGTGCTAACAGTAGATGCCCGTAACCATGGGGATAGTTCCCACAGCCCCATCATGACCTACAAAGCAATGAGTGCTGACATCCATCTCTTTCTGAACCAACTGCATCTCAGTAGGTGTGTCTTAATTGGCCACAGCATGGGCGGCAAGACAGCTATGGTATTCGCGCTACAATGGGTAAGCACCTCTGACTAGTTTCTTCTGTTATTTTACTGTTGATATTGGAGTAATATGGCCTTTTAAACAAAAGGGGAGTTGATTATTGAGAGAGGAGGAAAAGTAGATACTTAGGACGTAGAAATATTTTATTACCAGAAATTTGTTTATAGGGATGAAGGGGGAACATGGAAGTTTGCATCCATTGCAATTAAAAGATTTGTACATAATAGATATCATAGACAGATGATGGATGGATGGATGGATGGATGGATGGATGGATGGATGGATGGATGGGGGAATCCTATAATACAATATTGTGAACAACAATATAACAATTTATAATTTCTATGGATAGCTAATATAAAAACAAATCAATGACAGAACAAATTGATCCGGAGATGCCACTTAAAGCACAAATCTGCAGGCTCAAATTATCATATTTGGAACATTATTTGAAAACCTAGCGCTCTAGACAAGTCTATAATACTGAGAAAGGTGAGAAGAAAGGGAAAATGACAGGGACATTGGAAACCATTGGAAAACTTGGAGGGCCAGTTTGGAGACAAATGATATCAAATGATCTCATTTTGCATAATTTATGGTTTTACAATTCAGGGAGTGTGTGTGTGTGTATTTTGTCTCAAACCACAGCACACAAAAGGTGCTTTAAAAAACATTTTGTCTATTTTTTTTTTAAATTAGCTCCAAAATCCCAGGCTTAAACAGTTGTACAAGTTCAGGACACACAAACAGACAAGAACTGAAGTATCTCAAAATGTACATACTGTATTTCAAATTAACAAGGACAGCCAACATCTAATTTTCTGGGATGGTAAAGGTACCAGTATTATAAAATTTGAAACAATTGTGAACTCAAACAGACTTGTAGCCAATTTTACCATTTTTAAGTATAATTTCACATTTACTCTTTTAGTCCCTACACTCAGTTTGAAGAGCACAATGCAGAATAGGTGCAGCAACTGTTAGTCACAGTTGACCCCATTCTCCTTTGGAAGAGGGAATAGGGGACATACATTCTAGTCAAATGTACGGTTTTAAATCTCTTTTTTTCGGAAACACAATTGTCTTCTTACAATGTCTGTGATGGAAACTGAAACAGAATAAAAATTCTGATACACTAAAATCTGATACACTAAATCTGCCCCTGGCTTAGAATTCTTATTAGAGTCAAGGCAAGGGACTAGTGCAGGGGTCGGCAACCTTAAACACTCAAAGAGCCACTTGGACCAGTTTCCTACAGAAAAAAAGCACACAAGGAGCCGCAAAACTTGGGTAGGTGTGGCAAACTCAATGTGAACTCACTTTCACCCAATCACATGGCCCCTAGCCATGCCTACCCAGCCACAAAACCATTCTCTATGTCTCTCTCCCTATCTCCTCCCTCTTTCTGTATCTCTGTGTCTCTGTCCCTCTCCCTATCTTCCCTTCTTTTCTGCCCTCTGTATCTCTCTCCCTCTCTTCCCCTCTCTCACCCCCTCTCTACATATCACTCTGTGTCTCTATGTCTGTCTGTCTGTCTGTTTGTCTCTCTGTATATGTGTGTGTGTCTCCTCCCTCCTTTCGGGCGAGCGTCCTTCTTCTCCCCTCTCCTCTCATAACCCTCTGGCCAGCTGTGGCGGAGCCAGGAGTGTCTGCACACGCGGGGAGACCCTCCGCAAGCAAGTGCCAAAGCTCAGGAAAGGCGCAGGCTGGGCAGGCAGCAGCTTGCTTAAGGAGGGTCTCCCTGCGTGTGCGCATCCTCCCGGCTCAGCCACAGCAGGCCAGGAGATCACAAAAGGAAGAGGGGGGAGGAGAGTGCAGGAGCGAAGCGGCCCTGTACCTGTCTTCGTGCCACATTTGCATGTAAGGCAGCCTTCACTTCCTGATGTTTCGGGCTGGAGTCCAAAAAAGAAATAAGAGGCGTGAGGGGTGGGGCCAACCAGGAATGGGACAGGGAGCCGCAGCAGAGAGCCCAAAGAGCCACTTGCGGCTCTGGAGCCGCGGGTTGCTGACCCCTGGACTAGTGTGATAGCTCTTTCAGCCAATGATTCCTATGACCTCCTCCCCCCCACCCCAATTTGTTCCTTTGCAGCCGGAAGTGGTGGAGCGCTTAGTGTGTGTTGACATCAGTCCTAGCCAAACAAAAGATATCAGTGGCTTTCAGAATTTCATCGCTGCCATGAAAGCAGTGGATATCCCTAAAGGTATTCCTCGTTCCACTGCACGCCGTATGGCTGAAGAACAGCTGCGCCCTACTATTCAGGTAAAGCGTTTTTGTCAAAGAGCACAAGTTACATATTTCAGATCCAAACTACTTCAACTCTCTAAGTGAGGCGTGCAAAAGTGTGGGACAAGAAATAGTGTGGCATTTTTTAAAAACAGAATATATTATTATTCTTCAGAGCTGGGCATGTATTGCAGTCTGATCATACTAAAAGGACAAAACGTAAATCAGTTTATGAAATTAAGATTTATGTGGATGTACTCACACAAAATTACATGCCCAAGGATTATGTTTCCCATTTAAGCCATCATCCCAGTATTTTTATTTTTTTGTATGTGTAGGAGCCAACCATCCTCTATTTTCTACTTACCAACCTAATGAACGCGGAGGACCAGTTTGTATGGCGTGTGAATCTAGAGGCCATTTCACAGCATCTGAATGACCTCATGAGTTTTCCTGACTTCCAGACATCTTATCTAGGGCCTACTCTCTTTCTTGGGGGTTCCAAATCTGGCTATATTAGGTAAGAGACTTGGAGCATCATTTAAAATAATATCTGCAGGGTTGCAGCCTGAAGTCTTTTTACGTTGCATATCAAACAATTTCCAGTAAACAGTAGACTATAATCTACATCTCCCAAACAGTAAATTTGTCTTGCTGAGTGTCTGCAGATGATGCTTTTGAACATAGGCATCATTTAATCTGCATTGTATTTTGCACAGCTAGATCAAATATACTTGGAAGTTTAGATCTGGTGGATGTTTCTACAATAGTCTTGCTGTTTAACTTTGGTTTCCAGATTGTTCTACCATTTCACCTTGCTTTTCAGGGTCAGTTGAAATCATCAGGTCCTTTTTCACTGAGGTTTTTTTTTTACTTCCTTTTAGTTTCAGTCCTTCACAAACAACTAGTTACCTTTATTTTATACACCAGTAGGACAAACAAGTCATTTTATTATTATATTGATTGATATAATTTATATACTCCACAAAGTTCTTACTGCAGTTTTTCCTATTTCCTTCCCATTTCTGTATCTACTTTTCTGCAGTTCCAATAACTACCCTGAGATCAAACGGCTCTTTCCTGATGCTGAAATCCAGCATATTCCTGATGCAGGGCACTGGGTTCATGCAGATCAACCCCAAGAATTCATCACTACCATTTGCGACTTCATTGCACTCCATCCACTCTAGGATTTCTGAACAGATCCACACAAACTATCCTATCAAGACTGGAAGTTTTCTCATTGGACTTAGTGTTGTATGTGTCTGATGGTCTGATTTCAAAAGCTCCATGCAAGTGATCCATTCAGAGTTTCGGTGAAATTGTCAGTCCCTTCCCTGGTGATCTGCTGCTTGGAAGAGTTAGAAGTGGGAGTTGGAAAATGAGAGAAAAGAGAGATGTTAGAAAAAAGGAGCGTCAGAAAACAAAACTGAGGAGTCTTACTCACTTTTGGCTCTGGCTCAATTAACCGTTTGCTCCAGTTCTGCCAATAATTCAATGCAGACTATGTATATTTATTTATTTAATAACTCTAAAAAAAAAGGCAAACACCAGGCTGACAAATTAATTGCTCCAGATGAGAAATAGATTTCACCCTCCAGTGTTTCCTAATTGTTCAGCCAGCCCCCAATCCATAATTCTTGATAACACTACACATATAATCCAGGACACATGCTTCCTTAGACAATCTAGACACTTACAACCGTTACAGCATTCCCATGGTCACGCAATCCATATTTGGTCACACAATTCATATTTACGTCAATTGCAGTGTCTTGGGGTCATGTGATTACCTTTTGCAACCTTCTGACAAGTAAAGCCAATGGGGAAGTCAGATTTACTTTACAAGCGTGTTACTAACTTAACAACTGAGGTGGTTCATTTAACAACTGTAGCCAGAAAGGTCACAAAATAGGGCAAAGCTCAACTGCCTCACTTAGCAACAGAAATTTTGGGCTCAATTGAGGACGTACGTTGAGGACTACCTGTAATACTATATGTCATAAAACATTTCCTGTGCTGATGTTTGACCATACTATAGAGTTCAATGTGGACTATTCGCAAGGCAGATACATCTCTGAAAGTATCCCAACCTTTCCAGGGAAGGCAGAATATTAGAAGCTTTGTCATTGTTGAAGACGTAATGAATTTGCAATGGAAACATTTCTGATGAAAGGATGACCCAGTGGGATCACAGGTTGCCTTGTACATCTTTAAAAGTGATTGATCCATGGTAACAACAACCCAGTCATAATCAACTCTTTAGGTTGCTGCTGGTCCTTGAAGGTAAAAGAAAGAAAACGGAGAAGTTTCAACTATATATTTTTTGCTATCGTTTGGATTATTTAGCAGGCTTTTAAATATGAGTTATTTACTTAAGGCCTATTTTTGTGCTGCTTGTAATTGAATACCACTTTTAAAAGGAATCCATGGCAAGGAGGTTGTGAGCATTTTGCATACTCAGTAATTGTGATACTGTAAATATTTGATAACGTGACAGTATTTGTGATATTTATGAATTGGTATTCTGTTACAACATGATTCCTGGCGTCTCCTTTTCTCGATTGTACCCATCTTCTATAGTCTTTTCCAGCAATTTGCAGGTTGCCCAACTTTTTTAGTAGAATTTTAACCAATGTAAGGTTAAAAAATGTTTCCCTTCTCAGTCTTGGCAACCAGCAAGACTGCCTTTAAATGGCTTCATGCATTTTGCAGAATTATTACTAATGTTATTATCACTAGATCTTTTTCCTGCCTTTTTTATATATAATTCAACGTGGCAAATGTAGATAATACAAGTACTCCTCAATTTATTAGTGACCATTAGATTAGTGACCATTCAAACTTACAAGAGACCCTAAAAATGGAACCTGGTTTTGAAATTCTGACATGCCCCCTGCAGTCACATGACCATATTTTGGGCCCTTGGCAGCTGGCCTGCATTTACAACTATTGGCAGCTTTCCATGGTCGCATGACTGCAATTTATGATTTTTTTCCCCACAAGCCTGCATTACATCAAGCTTCCAACAAAAAACTATAATGAACAATGGGATTGCTTAATGACTCCCACATTCACTTAATGGCTGCCTCAAAAAAGATCATAAAATTGGGTGCAGCCATGACTTACAACTGAAGTTATGGGTTCAATTATGGTCATAAATCAAGGATTACCTATACGGTATTCCTGTCACCTATTTTCCCCAAGAACTCTGTGAGGTGGCTTGGGCTGACAAGAGTGTGATCAACCCAAAGTCACCAGTTGTTTTCCATGCCTAAGGGAGGCTTAGGACCCACAGACTCCTGGTTTCTAGTCCAGCACTTTCAACACTACCTACACCAAACTGGCATAGTGCAAAATCTGCCTGGTGAAGTGAATCCCACAATTCTTTGCATCTCTTTAGACCTCAGCAAGAAGAAAGCAAAGTCCTATTCCATTTGAGGGAAGAGTGTGAACAAATAAACATCTTATTTAGGCAGTATCATTCTCTTTTAAGAAGTACTTGATGAGTTCAGTCTCACAGAACATATCAAAATACTAGAAATAGAATTTTCCTGATTGCTAAATTTCTGTTGTGAATTTGACTCAAATATTTTAAAAGTCATTGTATTTTTAAGTATTTTAAAAGGCCTAAAGAGTTTGGGATCAGAATCCTATGTTACTCAAGTGAAGAGGACATCCAAGAAGCTTCTTCACTTCTGTTCTTTTGTTTGAAGATTTTTATATCTACCTCTTTGGTTTGCAACCTAAAAAAAGAAGAGCATAAAAGGAGGGGGGTAACAAGGGAAGGAGACCACAAACATCCAGTTCTGGCCGAGAGGAAGGGATTCTTCTGATGTCAGCTGACATAGAAAGCGGAAAAGCACTGGGGAACAAGCCAGATTTTTCAGCAGTGCCTGGGAATGCCTCAGCTTTCTGTGTTTCTTGCAGCTTGGCAGGACAAAAGCTACCAAGTAAGGAATCCACTTGAGCTGAATATTTCACACACAGAAAACAGGAGACTGAACCATTTTTAATAAATGTTCAGCTTGGAGAAAATCTTACCGATGTGATCATTAAGAGTGGGAAAATGTTTTGATGGCCCATAAACATTCAAAGCAATCCAGAATTGTGAAGGGCAAAAGATAGGTTGCCTGTCGAGGTGGCTGCATATATCCTGAAAGAGGCGATCGCTCCCTCTGCCTGTATTTGGCAGAAATACATTTTTGCAAAGACTCTCCCCTCTTATTAGGTGAAGCTGGAACTGCTGCTGTGTCTTGAGCTTTTTCCTTTCCCGTCATCGCTGCCCAGTATCAGCTGAGGGATCATGGCAGGTAAGATCATAGATACTTCTCTACCCCCCCCCCAATACACACACCTTTTTTCTCTTCTTAAAACCTTAAATCCTGAAAGAGTGGGAGTGACGGGTTTACTGTTTCCTTTTCGCTCTCTTGTGTTGCATTTTTTACATGTACTATGTAAGGAGGGCCTCTTCCTTTTTCCACCCACTCTGGATCTTGCAACGTGCAAAAAAGAACTTTATTCCTAGACCGGGTTGCTTTGACTGCCTTCCTATATACAAAGATCAGGATTTTAAATCAAGACTCTGGAAGGATCGTATATAGATAGAAAGTACCGGAGGAGAGCAACTGGAGCTGGTTGCGAAGCATCACAAGAGGATGATTAAGGAGCAGGAGGGGTTTTTTTTATTGTTTTGAGATTGTTTTATAGTTACTGGTTTTATTGCCACTGTAATGGTCTCAGAATTGTTTAGGCTGACCAATCAACTTAATCAATCAATATTGTGTGAATAGGCAAACACAATTGCTTCCTCAGATATAGATTATACACCGGTAATTCTCCCCCTACATGGCATTAAGTTGGGTTCACTTGTACAATTCAAGTGGAGCGCAAAGAAGGGTTCTCTCTGGACTAGTCACAAATCGAGATACATACACAAATTAGCATAGTTTTTATACCCTTTCAGAAAACGGGGACACTGATCATTAGCAAGCAGTAGGCAACAGGCAACAAAGCACAGGTGGTCCTTGACTTATGATCACAATTGAGCCCAACATTTCGGTTGCTAAGCAAGATGGTTGTTAAGTGAGTTTTGTCCCATTTTACAACTTTTCTTGCCATGTTTGTTAAGCGAATCTCTGCGGTTGTTAAATTAGTAACATGGTTGTTAAGTGCATCTGACTTCCCCATTGACTTAGCTTGTCAGAAGATAGCAAAAGATGATCACATGACCCTGGGACCAGGGATGAAATCCAGCAGGTTCTGACAGGTTCTGGAGAACCAGTAGTGGAAATTTTGAGCAGTTCGGAGAACCAGTAGCAGAAATTTTGAGTAGTTTGGAGAACCGGCAAATACCACCTCTGGCTGGCCCCAGAGTGGGGAGGGAATGGGGATTTTGCAGTATCCTTCCCCTGCCACGCCCACCAAGCCACACCCACCAAGCCTCACCAGGCCCACCAAGCCACGCCCACAGAACTGGTAGTAAAACAATTTGGATTTCACCACTGCCCAGGACACTGCAACCATCATAGATATGAACCAGTTGTCAAGCATCTGAATGTAAACCATGTGATCATGGAGAAGCTGCAATGGTCATAAGTGTGAAAAATGGTCACAAGTCACTTTTTTTGGTGCCGTTTAACTTCAAACAGTCCCTAAACCAACTGTTTTAAATCAAGGATTATCTTTATTCACACTTCTGGTAGAAGATGGCCCTCCCAGAAGTTGGGTTCATTACTAAAACATTACAGATCTCACCCTTCAGTGCCTAACTGATAACTAATCAGTCAAAACTTTCTAGCTAATTTTTCTGCAACAAAGGAAATTAACGCTGAACCAACTGCTCGCCTGGTATGAGTTACTTGATATAGCTATTTATGTAGCTTTCCAAGAATTTTAGGACAAGGAAGTGACGACCAAGAATGAGAGACCCAAAAGGAAAACATCTAAGAGCAAAATTCAAACAGGATGATATGTCCTGAATAACATCACAATGACTTGTGATGCAGTAGTTGGAAGTCAAGACATTTCCTGCTGCCTCTAGTATTTGTATACTAGAAAAAAAGAATCTCCTTACAGTACTTATGAGATCTCTCAGAATGAACAGATCTGAAATTAATAATCCAGGGCCTGAAAGAACCAACTTGCCCGCTAACTTAATGTTTTGGCATTCACAAGGCTCTTTGCTCCACCTGCGTTTCTTATTCTGCTTCTTTTGAATGAATGACTGGATGGGTGGGTAGATGGGTGGATGGATGGATGGACACTAGGCTCTGGGCCCAGTACATGGTCTTAGAAAGTCAAAATGTGGAGGTGACTGCAACTCAGTGTTTTCTCTGGAAGTGAGCCTGCATGTTAGGGACTCACTAGTATGCCTTTGAATAAATGGTGGTAGTGATTGCCCATTAGCGCAAACTATTTGCAATTGGGCGAACCTTCCTCCATGATTTTGTTGGCATCTACAGCAGTGTTTTCCTAGCTTGCTGACTGAGAGATTTGGGGAGTTGAAGCTGCCATATAACATGTTTACTGGGTTCCTGAATTAACCTGTTTTCTGTGCTTATATAAAATAAAGAATCATAAACTAACCAAAATGCACAGCGTTTAGATCCTAAGCTAAAAAAGCAAACTCAGATTAACATTAGACAAGTTTAGCATGTGGCACAAATCAGCTACTGGTGGAATTTAACTGTTGTAGGAACAATATCTGAGCATGTCTATATATATAAGGGGTTGTGATTAGATAAAGAGTCCAGCATCACTTTTTTCACTTTCTGCAGAATCTTAATGGGCATTTTTTTGCCAGAAGTTAGGGATGGGGGGGGGAGGTAATAAATTACTACCACTTGACTGCAGGATGCTACAACCAATTGTAAATATAAGCAAGTTGCCAATTGCCTGAACTGCAATCACATGAGTGCAGAAGTTGTTCAACAATCCTAAATGTGAAAAATGCACTTGTTTTCCTTACAGACCAGAGGTTGGGAGAAGTGCGCACAGAGTTTATAAAGCGTGTTAACAAACCTATCATCAGCCAACTCTTGGATGATCTGCTCCGTGAGGAAATCATGGATGATGAAGAGGTGGAAAGAGTGAATGAGAGCAATAAGACGCAGGAACAAGCAAGAATTTTGATCGATAATGTGAGAAAAAAGGGGCCTGAAGCTAGCCGCCTCCTTATTGACTTCTTCCTGGCCCGAAATGCTGACTTAGCTGAACAACTGGATCTCCAAAATTTTGCTGCTGGTACTTCTGATCTTACAGCATTTCATCTAGCTTTGGGCCAAAATTACTGGCCTCTCTCCCTAATTTAGTTACTGTGGCCCAGAATCATGCAAAAGCTTTGTGTTGTGCCCCCAAACTCTTTGAGCTTATTAGATTTGGCCATATTGGTGTAATAAGTCATTTTGAAAGAAAACTTTACCATAAAATGATATTTCCCTGTTTTTAGGAACACATTCTTAAGAATGTTTCTATATACAGGGGTATAGGTACATGGAATTTGGGTGCCTTCCAATTTTTAATTAGCTTCATCGTATCTTATAAAAAACTCTCCCTTAATTTTTTTTCCCCCGGACTAGTACCTTTTGGGCTCGGCGTGTCAAAAATTCAGAAAAAACCTAACTTGAATCTGCTGGTGTATCACACCCTTCCCATCGTACAAAGGAGAAACAATTCTTAACTAAGTGTTGTTTGGGATAGTGAGATAGGCAGCATATAAATGTAATAAAATAAATAAAAACTGACATAATTGCAAATATTTTTCTATTTTCTTTGTCCCTCTATCTGAAGTTACATGAGGCTTGGAAACTTTAGAGAATGCTCTTGAGTGGCCTTTTCTGAAAAGAACAGGAAAGCATGTCCCATTCTTGCAGCCTTTTTAGAGAGCAGAGCCGTTTTAACCATTTCCAGACGCCATGTGAGAGCATACCACATTCTTGTCTGGTGTCTGAATCCTCTGGAAACCACGTGAGAACTTCCTATACATTTGGGCGGCTGCAGAGGCCACATGAGATTGTGGTGTTTTCTTACGCAGCCACTTTCACAGTTGCCCAAAGCTGGAACTGTTATGGAATGAAGAGATTGAGAGTCATCCCAAAGGGCAAACAGAATCAGATTTATTGCAATAGGTTCAGAGTCTGATTCGTACCTGAAAGTCTGAACAACTTATGGGTCGGGGCCCCTGGTCTTTATGCAGTTTCAAACAAAGGATTCTGTGAACTCAGCCGTTTAATTACTAAAAACATTTGTTACAAGAAATGACATCTTCCTGATTAGAAGTTCTTACATGTCTTGCCAAACAATTATCATTGTTCTTAAGATTACCGTACCATGTATTCAATATTATCTTTGTTGAATGAGACTCACTGTCTTATTTTGGCATCCTTGACATTTATAACCTTCAAACAGTATATCACCCAAGATATCGCTCCTCCTGATAAGAGAGAGGCCCTTTTCACAGACTGTTGTTTATACAAAGGAATTTGGCTGGCTCTTGTACTTATCCACTGGATACATTTGGAAATGAATACTAGAAAGATGTCCAGTGGTCATTTAGTAGGTCCCGCATTCATCATCATCATTATTATTAGAGAGGGTCCTTCAGTGGTCATCTAGCTGGACCCGCATTTCCTACTTTATTCCCCCCTCTGGAAGTTTTTCTATGCAGAAACTTCCACTAGTCTATTATTAGGGTACTACTGAGTATACAAAGTTCCAATCAACAAATCTACCATATATAAGGTCTAACAAAATATAAGTAATAAAAGCAAAGGACAGGTTTATTCATGATTGTTTTTAACTCTCTTGATTCTCAGGGAGATTCTCTCCATCTTTCTATCAGTCCCATTACCACATATGAGTCTGCCTCAGAATCTGGACTGCCACAGGATAGGGACCAAGTTGATTAAGAAAATGTTCTGTCAGAGCTAGTTCATTATCGAGTTGTATCTCCTTAACTGCTCTTATAGATAGTTGTCTGAGTATGGGGATTACACACGGAATAAAAGTGAGACCAGCTACCGCACATATAAACAAGAATATAATTTGTTTAATCCATCTGGATCCAGGCACCCAAGAAAACTACAGGTCAGTTGTTTGTAACCTCTGACCTATCTTGGACGCCCTATCCTGCAATTCCTTAGCACCTTCCTTGACCACACCTGATTTGTTCATATTAGCCGTCAGGAGATCTAAAGCACGTCAGTTTTGTAGAACCACAGCTGCTAAGGAATCTATTTGATTTTGGACCTCGATCAAGGTTCCAGCAATTTGATTCAGGCTTTCTTGAAGCTCCTCTGATATTTGCTGAAACTGTATTACTGAGTGTGTAAGTCCTGCTACCCCTGTCCCAACAGCAGAACCCATCCCTATAAGCACTAACAATGGAATGAGTATGGGGACCCTCTTCTGAACATGTCCCATAAGGGGAACAGGAATAGAATGTTCTCCACTGGCAACACCTACTTTAGGAAAAAGGTGAGCCAAAGTACATGTACCTGTCCAGTTTGTTGGCAAGCACAAATATGCATTCTTTCCACACAAGAAGAATACTCCTTTTTTCTTCTACACATACTCCTATGTTCATGGAGAAAGCATGGAGCCTATGGTTGTTTTCATTAGTCCAGACCCCCAAAGTCCCTGGCACAAATATTCCTGCTAATGGCTGCAATGGGACTTCTAGTGACGGGTCCTTTTGTTTGTCTCTGAGGATTGGTGACTTTTTCCCAATCTGTTGAATGCCTCATAAAAATCTTCTTGTATTGGTGAGTCAGGTATTTTATCTGTACTATCCCTTTCAAGGAGAATTATAGCCTTTGTTCTAACCCAGAGTTGTGGTTTGACAGGAATAGCATGATAAGATGCAGGGTCAGTAATCTCCTTTGTGTAATTGTTGCAAGGCTCCATTTTCCTTATCTATTCCCCCCTCAGCTGGGAATGTCAAGGAAGGAACCTTAGGTTGTGGAGTTGGGTTAGGTCTAAAGTAACAAACCCGTGCATAGACAATGTGTTTATGGCGGGAGCGTACTTGACGTAAAGTGTCCCTATTCAGTGTCCTGATGCTGCTAGGTCCCCTGGGATTCTGGACATCTTCAAATCCTTCCGCAGGGACAAGGGGGATGTCTTGGACACTGACACAACATTGAGAACTATTGTGCAAGATATAAATACTTAGTAGACCTTTTGCTAAAAACATCCAAAACCATAAAAATAATTTCCTTTCAACACACACATACACACACACACGGGGCCTTAATATCACAGCACCCTTATCTCACAAACTCACCACGTCAGGAAGAGGGTTAGGGATATGTGTAACTTGGGAAGGAGCAGTATCAACCTCAGTCCTAGACTTTCCACAGAAAGGGCTAGGATAGCAGCTGCCCAGAGTCCCCACACCCAATCTTCCTCTAACATTAGTATGTGTAAGAACATCTTATATTACAGCTAATAAGATGTATATCTACAATGTGAAGGCTGTAGTCATCCTTACAAAGCTTCCACCATGCGTGGAGAACCAGCTTCCGGAGTGGTTCAGCAAGGCTGATGATCACCACCATACGTAGAGAGTTCATGCCAGTTGAACTCAGTAGGGTGTATTTTTCTTGAACTGCAACATCAAAGGTTTCTCCGTCCTTGTCACCTGATACATCACCGGATCACTCTGGTGCGCTGGCTTCAGTCTCGTCCAATGGATCCAGGATTTGCCTGCTAACAGCTTAACTGCAAGAGGTGAACACATCACAACAGTATACAGTCCTTTCCATCTTAGGTTTTAAAGGTTCAGCTGTGCAATGTGACCCACACTCTATCACCTGGTTTGTAATCATAGCGGGTGGTCCGTACTCTTGCATAAAATGCCTTAATTGATTAACATGAGTGTTGTGTTGTAAGTGCAAAAGCAATCTTCTAGCTTCAACTTCTCCTTTTCAAGCTAAGTCAGGCCAATGTTGCAAATGGTATTCGAACAAAGCCGGGGGTCTCCCATATAGAAGTTCAAAAGGAGACAGCTGGTAGTTAGTTCATGAGGCTGTTCCAAAAAATGTACAAGGCCATAGGGAAAAAAATACATGAAGCCATAGCAAATGGGCTTCTAAGCACAGTTCGGTAATAATTGCTTCCAATGATCTCTTTAGTGTGTCCATGTAAAATAGCATAAAAAATTGCTTCTCTTTTCTCCAGGGGGTGTTCCTCAAAAACAAGTCTTATTTATGTTTGTAAATCAATTACTTCAGCACAATAATGTTCTAATCCATACTGATCAATTGATCTGGTGTTGGCTAAGAACGATGTTAGATTCAAATTGTGATCAGTAGGTAAAATCAAGTCTGTCTGCTGCATTAAAATTGTTTAATATTTCAGATGGGGTGCTCACAATAAGGGCTCCCCCAAGAGTCAATTTCCTACTTTCTTGGACCAGTATTTGACAGGAATGCTACACACTTCTTTTGTCTTGCCCAATACTGAGCCAATGCTCCTCATGTGATTCCATTCTCTGTGTTCACAAAGATGGAATGGCTGTTTCAAAGTTGGCAAACTTAATACAGGAGCCTTGGTTAAAGCTTGTTTCAAATTGACAAGGCTTCCTCTGTCGTGTTCCTCCCATTTCAAACTCCAAGGGGAAGATTCAATTAATTTTGCATTTAGGGGTTTGGTAAGATCAGCATACCCATCAATCCAGAATCTGCAGTATCCAACCAACCTAAGAATTTCCTTAGTTCTTGCTGGTTTTAAGGTAGAGGCTGAGATACCACCCCTTCCATTTTATCAAGAGTGATTTTCCTATTCCCTTCATTAATTAAGTGTATTTTAATACTTTGTCCACGTAATCTGATCTCTGTCAATTAAAAACACCACTTCCTCTTCTTCAGGTCCCACTACCAAATTTATCAAGGGCTCTCTGCGGAACCCAAAAACTAATCACCCAACATCACCAATACTGATTTTCATCTTCTGCCATCATATTGTACACTTACGCGTCCCTTCTTTGGATTGGGCAGTCTTTCACTCTGTCTACCCTGCCCGCACCATCACTTCATTTACCCATTATCACTTGGTTCCACCCACACATTCCTTTCTTCCTTCGCCGACCGAAGGTTCCCTATGATCCAAAAACAAATCACATACCTTCTCCCTTCCATCAGTTCCACTTTCTATGATTTTTCACACTTACAATTTCATTATATTCTCCTCATATTAGTCCTATGCAAAAGAAAATTAGTCCCAAATATTGAACCATTTCATTAAATCAATCCATTCTATATCTTCAGGGATCATTATATCACTATCTCCTAGGGCTACTGTGTTCAAGTCAGGTTGATCTGATTCAATACCCCAATTCTCCGGTGTAGGATAGATATATACATAGGAATAGAGTTTCTATGGGGAGAAATCCCTTGCACATTTACACAAGCACAGTGTCCCATTATTTCCCACAGGTGTGTATAAATGCACAATTACAACAAGAATAAAAACAACATTCAGTGATACAGTTACAATCACAGAACCAACCCAATTTGGAGAGTGTGAAGTTGCACAGCTTCTATTGGGATCTTCAGATGGAATAAGAGAGGCCACCACTCAGGCTGGAAAGACCAAAAAGTTGCTACTCCTGCAACAAGAAAAATCACAAACAAAACCCATTCATACCACAATGACCACACCAGTTTTTGGAAAAGTTCATTCTCAGCAGGTCTCCTTCAGGAATCACTTGCCACTCTGTAAGTTCTTCCACTGGTCCTTTTACACGGGTGTAGTGGTCCACCCTTTGTCTTTAGGTTGGACTGCTGTTTTAGTAGTCAGCAGGACTTCGTATGACCTGTCCCAGTCTTGGCTAAGTTTGTCCTCACATCAGGTTTTATCAGGAGCCAATCACCAGGCTGGAACTTATGAATGGCAAAATCGAGAGGTAGGGTTTGAGCTAGGAGTCCTTTGATTCTGAGGTAAGATAAAGAAGAGTAGAGGCCAACTATACAGTTCTTAACAAACATGTCTTTAGGCTCATATTGTGGAATTTCCCCCATTCTGTCCAAGCGTGGTAATCCAAACATCATTTGGCAAGGGAAGGGTAAAGATTTGGTTCACAGTAGAGATGATTTTGCATTCCACGGAACATGACATTTCCACTGCCTCCATTATTAATTTAAGCACTTTTGCAGTAAAATTAGTCTCTTGGTTGCTGTCTATAGCTTCTACTATTCCCATATTTAGGTATTATCTGTTAATTTTTTTTTGTTTGACTACTGCTGAATGGCTCTCAAGGCTGGATAAGCCTCAACCCATCAGTCAAGTGACCCATTATCACCAATAAATATCTAAGTCTCCCCACTTAAGTTAGTCTAATGAAATCAACTCAAATGCATTGAAATGGTCTCACGCTAAAGTAGCCCTCCCTTCTCGTTCTACTGCTCACATTTTCTTTAACTAGTATTTCACACCTAACATTAAACATTCAGTTCTTTCTGCCGCTGCCCTCCTGGCTTCCAAGTAGAGCGTCAAGCTTCAAAGAAATTCAAAGCTTGATTTCACAAGCCTGTGCAAACCAACTTAAAGACAACTTTCTGGCTTCCACTAAAACTTCCTTTCTCCCTTAACACTAACCATTCAATCTCCTTCTGCCAAAGGAACATCCATTAAATCAAGTGTAACCCTAGGGCCTAGGCTATAATATAACTATCCCAACACAATAATATTACTGCTGTCATTAATCAAATGTCTTAAGTATTTGATCTCTCTTTCTACATATTATAATTGCTAACCCAGCTCTGTAACAATTCCTAAAAGGCAACAACTTTATGCTGCTTACAAACAAACAAGCAAACAAAAAATATGCCATAGGAGAGAGCACTTTGTCTGCGAAGCATGCAGATGCATGCAGACATAAAGACAGAAAGGAATAGAAAAAAAGACTTCAAAAATAAAACAAAATATTTTGGATCCATGCTCTGAAATATCTTTGGATCAAACTTTAGTGTCAATTCTCTGCCTTCAGTAAAATGTAAGCCAGGTTCAGAAAATCTTTCAAAATCATTCCTTTTATATAGGTTTAATTAAACATTTTAAACCTCAAAAATTTCCAGAAAAAAAAAATCAAGATTGTATTCAGAAAAGAAAATGTATCTACATAGCTTTTATATGCAGATGAAAAAGAGGCCGAAACAGTGAGAGGATTTGCAGATCACCCATTGCCCCACCTTACTCTCAGCAGAGAGAGAGAAAAAAATGTTTAACTGCTGTTGGTCGTGAGCTTTTTTGTTCTCCATCATTGCTGCCAAGTATCAGCTGAATCTTGAGGTCTCATGGCAGGTAAGATCATAGGGTGCTTCTCCTCCTGCACCGCCCCTCCTTTCCCCCCCCCCCTTAAAACCTGAAATCCTGAAAGAGCTGGAGTGGCGGCGTTACTGTTTTCTTTTCACTCTCTTGCGCTGCATTTTTTTTCCTTTTTGCACCCAATCTGGGTCTTGCAATGCTTTGGGTGCCTTCCAGTTTATAGCAAAAAAGACCAGGATTTTATCAAAGCGCTGGCAACAGGATTGCATAGATAAAAAGTACGGAAGCTCGTTGCTAGGCATCGCAAGGGGATGATTAAGGAGCTGGAGGTTTGTTTTATTGTTTTGAGACTGTTTTATAGTTACTGGTTTTATTGCCATTGTAAATTGAGGGGCAAATGGTATGGATTTTGTAATTTGTTAGTTAATAAATTATTCTAAATTTTACTTTGTATTTTAAACATAATTACTTTATATTTTGATTTGACTTACTCTTCTCTCTTTTAAAATGTTGATAAGGTTTTATAAAACTATTAGATTGCAATGTAGGAAAACTTTTTATCCTATGGCTCTATTGAAGGTCAAATATGGCTTTTTCAGGCTCGTACCTTGGAATGCATTGAATACAGATTCTACCTTAAAAGGAGCTCCCAGTAATAAACCATACATATATTGCAACACTGCTATTCATTCCTGATTAGTCCATCTAAGTAAGTTAGACCCAAGAGCTTCCCCAAAAATAGTTGGACTATTTTTAAATCCTTGGAGTAACACATTCCAATATATGTGAATGTCCTGCACGTGTTCATTTTCAGACCAATGAAAAGCAAACAACTTCTGCCTATCCATTTGAAAAGGAGTACAAAATAAAGCGTCCTTTAAATCCAATGCAGTGAACCATGCAAAATCGAATAAAATCAAAGACATCAACGTATAAGGGTTTGGCACAGTGGGGTGAATGGTCACTGTATGTGAATTAATAAGTCAGAGATCAATAACCAAATGAAATGAAATGAAATGAAGGATCCATCAGGCTTTTTAACAGGTAGGATGGGGCCTGTTAAGATCATACTTTGAGAAGACCATACTCTAAGAATGTTAGATTGTTTCCGAGGATCGAACCCAATGAATCAAGACACGTGGTTTCCTTTAATCAGAGTATGTTTATTAACATCATCTTATCTATTGCAGGTGAACATCTGGAATCAATGATGGAATACTGGGCACGTTCTTATATACCTGGGAGGCGGAGACAAGGTAAGGAGGGGTCAAAGGGGAAGGTCAGATGGGTGGGAACATTTAACCCTTGCCTCACTGGCTTGGGGCTGGGCATTTCCACGTAACAAATCCCCCTCTAAATGCCTAACCCTTGAAGCTGTATCCATGTGTTGTAACTGTACACCCATTTTTGAGGTAAGGTTATTTTGTAAAGGTTTGGTTAGAATGTCTGCTATTTGTTCGGCCGTTTCACAATGCACAGCTTTTATAAACCCAATGTTTGTTAACTGCCTAATGTGTTTGTGCTTTATATCAATGTGTCTCGACCTTTGACCCACTGCATCTGCCATGGATATGTCTATGGCCGCCTTGTTGTCCTGGTGCACAGTAATCGGGTAGGTCGGCTCAGTCCATATGTGGGTCAGTAGATCATCGAACCACGTTAGGTTGTTGGCTGCCTTTGATAGACAGATGTATTCCGCCTCTGCTGTGGATGTGGCCACTAGGTTCTGTTTCCCGGTGTACCAGTGTACAGGGCAGCCGTTGATAAAGAATATGTATCCGGACGTACTCTTTCTACTTTTCGTATCTCCGGCCCAGTCAGCATCTGCGTAGCATGTTAGCACAGGTTCCTTGGATTTCGTTGGTTCCAAGCACAGGTATGCGTCTGAACTGTGCTTTAGGTACCTGAGTACTCTCTTTGCGCTCTCCCAGTGGTAGTTGGTTGGTTCGTTGACATGCCTCGATAATAAATTGACTGCAAGCATAATGTCCGGCCTGGTCCAATTGGCTATATACAGAAGTGAACCTATGACTGATCTGTACAGGGTATTGTCCTTGAAAGGGTCACTTTTTTCACACATGTGCTTTAAGAAATCAGCCTGCATGGGGTCTCACATGGTTTGGCCCCCCCATGTTACACTTGTGTATAAGTTCCTGTATCTTCTCTCTCTGAGGGATTCTAAAACCATTTTGTGTTTTGGTTATTTGTACCCCCAAATATTTGTTCACTTTCCCCAACGTTTTAAGAATTGTTGCCCTAGTTTCTTCGCGAATTCATCACACTTATGCTTATGTCTCCCGAAATACAATATATCATCAACATAAAAAAGTATATATTCAATTGAAGTACCTTCCCCCTTGGTAAAGAAACATAGATCAGTGGTGGTGGCTGTGAATCCCATATCCCTGAGTGCCTTTGCCAGACACTCATACCACCTCTTTCCTGACTGTTTTAAGCCGTACAGACTTTTGTTCAATAGCCATGTTTCCCCATGCTGTGTATTTTTCCCAGGGGGTGCTTTAACAAATATCTCTCTGTCTAACTCTGCGTGAAGGTAGGCAGTTTGCACATCAAATTGAAATACATCTAAATCTAATAGGGATGCCACCACCAGGGCACTCTTTACACTTTCAGCCCTGACTGTGGGCGAGTACGTGTCTGCGTAGTCTTCTGGATACTTCTGGGCAAACCCCTGAGCTACTAACCTGGCTTTGTATAGTGTTTCATTGTTCTCTAGCTCCTTGATCTTGTAAACCCATTTTGTCCCTATAGGTACCTTGTCAACTGGTGGTTTGGCTGGAGTATATACGTTCAATTCCCTTAAGCTGACCATCTCCTTCTCCATGGCCTGTTCCCATCTAGCCCTTTCCTCTGGTGGTAGCCTGGTTACCTCATCGTATGAATTGGGTGTGACTTTGTTGGTGTGTATGGACAGTATGTAGTCATCTAGTTTTTTTGGTGTCTTGTTTCTATTGGCTCTGACTGGCCTACTGGGTGGTGTGTCAGCGTCATGCATATACCTGGCTTCCTTCTTGGTTAGTGTGTCTACTTTTAGGATGGGGTGGCCTTCCTTCCATCCTTTGGTGTTTACCTTCTGGTGACCAGGTTTGCCTTTCTTGTGTTCCCTGCTGCTTAAGGATTCACCTTTGTTCTGACCTTCTGCTTCTGTTATGTTCCCTTGCCTGTGTAATATCTCACTGAGATGTATCCTAGTCCAGTTGGCGTTTTCATGAAATGATGCTGTGCGGGATATGATGAATTTGTTGTTTTTGTCTATGAAGCGGTATCCCTTAGTCCCAGTCTCATATCCCATGAATACCAATCTCCTTGAGATTTTGTCCCCCTTGCGCCTTAGCTGCTTGGGTATATGGACATCTGCCGTAACCCCAAACACGTGCAGGTGGGTTAATTTTGGTTTCCTGCCGTATACTACCTCATAGGGAGTTTTACCCACTACACTGGACCACAATCTATTTAAAGTGTAGTTGGAGTATGTAAGAGCCTCTGCCCAGAATGACTGTCCCAATCCCGCATCTTCTAGTGCACATCTGGTCATTGTTTGTCGTACACCGCTTTTTCTCTCTGAGACACCATTCTGAAAGGCCGAAAACGGGCTTGATTTAAAGTGTAATATCCCGCGTTCCCTCAGCCAATTCGAGAACTCCCTGGATAAGAATTCTGATCCCCTGTCTGTCATTATTTGTTTGATCTTTACGTTATGTTGTGTCTCTACCCTTCTATAAAATTCTTTGAATTTCTGAAAAGTTTCTCCTTTGTGGCTAAGGGTATATACAAAGCTATAGCGACTAAAGTCATCCACTATAGTTAAGAAATACCTTTTTTTGAATTTTATGGATGGCCTCATGGGGCCCACCAGATCCACGTGGACTAATTGAAAAATTGATTGCGTGGTGCGTGTGGACCTCTTTGGTTTTGGCTTGGTCTTGATCTTAGAGCTTTCACATACAGAACATTCAAGATAATTTTTACAGCTCTTTATTTGTAAGCCATTTGAACATTCGAGCATTTTTTGTATGACTGGGAAACTTGCATGGCCTAGTTTTCGGTGTAGTAAGTGGGCACAGTTGTCGTGCACAGGCTTACCAATGTGTAATCTATCTCTGTGTGTTGTGTCCTTTTTTGTGACTTCAGTTTCCTCCCCCTCTATTTCCTCATTGTGTCCTTCCTCACAATCCTCAATGTCTGTATGAACATTAATGCTGGATCTACATTCCCTTATAGGGTGGAGGTATGCTAATCCTCCGTCTATAATGATAGTGCCTATTTCTTCATTGTTCTTGGTCATGAAGACACTTTCCTCATCAAATGTTGTTTTTATTTTCATATCCTTGCTTAATTTGAGTGTTGAGAGTATGTTGTGGGGTATTTCAGGTATATGCAATACCCCCTGTAGCTTACCTATCCCGTTTATGTGGGTGCTACCTTTCCCTGTTACAAGAACCTTGTCTTGGTTCACTACCTTGATGTAGTAGCTTTCTTCCTTGAATGATGTAAGTAGCTTCCTGTTGCTGGTGGCGTGATTTGTGGCCCCTGAATCAACGAGCCACAGATTTTCCTCGCCTATCTGTGTTTGTGTGATTTTGTGCTCCCCAAGGCCGTACATTGACCCGGGTTGGCTCTCCCTGGAGCTATCTCTCCTCCCCCTCCTGTCCCTGGGGTTGGGTGAGTCTCTGCACCTATACCTATCTTCTGATGAGTATCTGTCCGGTGTGCCTGCCCTTCTTCCCTGTCTCTCCCTATGGTAGCTTTGCCCCCTTTCTCTCCCATTTCTGGGGCAATCCCTTTTGTAGTGATTACTGGATCCACATATATAGCATTCTGGCGTGTTCTGCTCTCTAACCTGGAATCCTACCCTTTTAACAGTTCTGTTCTCTTTGCGGGTTGTGAATCTTTCCCTTCTTAAACTGTCCTCCGCTATAAGCCTATTGGTGAGTGTTTCCAGCAATAGATTTTCTAAGCTGAGGCTGTCTAATTGTACTATAAAGTTATCCCAGCTGGTATCCAAAGAATTGATTATTACACTTTTCATGCTTTCGTCTGATATCATCTCCCCTCTCTGCATGAGTTCCGCCCTAGTGGCGTTGAGATTTATTATGTGTTCACCCATTAATGTACCAGCTCTGTGCCTAGCTGAATAGAATTCCCTTGATATTCTGGTGGTTGTGGATGCGCTCTTCCTATAAAACAACCTGAATATTTTGTGTACCATTTCTGACACAGTTAAATGATTACCAAGACTAGGGTAAATACATGGTTATACACTGGCACTTAAAAGATAATAAGCCTTACGGTGCAAACAGTCCACCTCAAAAATCCATGGTCTCCTAGGAGGGTCATCTATCAAGAATAGCATATCTTCCCTCATAAGAATTATTTGTAAATTCTGGTTCCATTCAAGTAAGTTTGTTCTATCTAGTCTAAGTTTTTGAAAGTCTGCTGGTAAAGTCATTGAATTATGTGAGTTACTACTTACATTCAGTCGCTGTCCATGGTTTTTAATGTAAGGGAACTCACAAAATGGCTTGGGGATGCTTGGTATAACTCTGTAAAGACTTGTCTCTATGTTTTCTGTTTTTTCTTTTGTAGGTGGATACTGCGCATGCTCGGATCCCATTCTTTGTCTGCTGCCGAAGCGGAAGGAGCTCCTGTCCATGCTTCCTGGATGAAGGCCCCAACCGGTAGGATGGGTCCATGGTTCTCTCCTGGAAGGTCTCAGTCGGCTGTGGTCTGGCTGAGTGTCCGCTTGGACTCCCGGGAAGCCTCTGGGGTCGATCGTGGATCCCGAAGGTCCTGCGAGGGTCGGTCGGCTGTCCGGTCGGCTCGGATTGGCGTGGATGGGTCGCCCTGGATTCCTGCAGGATGTCTCGTCGGCTGGCAGCTCCGGATGCCTTGGGTCGATTCTCCGGACCGGTAAGTATGGCGCTGTCCCTCTGGGTTCCGGTTCGGTTCTCGGTTGCCGCGTGTAGGTTTCCTCGGTGGATGGCTGCGCGTACGGTCCCCAGCTAACGGTGTCCTCATAGTTAAAGTAACTTTCCCTGGGGTCCCTTAGCTTGCCGTTGGTCTCATTGTTAGTGGCCTGCAGGTACGGGTGTGGGCCCGGTAGGTTTATTTTGTTGCCAAAGGCCGCATGTAACAGTCGCATGGCCTTGTCTATTTCTAGATCGGTAGGCAATCTAGGTAGTTCTTCGTCCCACTCGCTTAAGTCGTAGTTGGGATTTTTTTCAATTTTGTAGTTGTAGTTTTCTTCGGCGGTATTCGAGCAGGCCTCGGTTCCCGCCAAGAAATTCAAATCTCGGTCCCTCATTGGTGGATGGTCGGCCATCTTGGGTGACGTCATTACACAAGATGGCTGCCATGAGGCGAGTGCGGTTTTGGCCTCGGTTTCTTCGGTAGGTAAGTAATCAAAGTAATTTTTTCCTACCGTTTCTTCTTCGTCGTTGTTTGTTTTTGTGTCCTCAGCATCAGTCGCTGCTCCATCGTCCTCGACCAGGGCTCGGAGTTCCGCGATGATTTCTTGTTTAGTTGGTGCGGCCTCGATGAGGTCTAGCAACTTCCTTTTTAAAATACTTTCTTTTTTCCTTTCAATTTCATGTTCGTTGCTTTTCTTGGTTGTTGTTGGGGAGCCTGGGCTGGAGTTCGACTCGTTCTCCTCCCTTGTCTGGTCCCCTGCGGTCGGTACTTGCGTTGCCATCTTTTTTGCGTATGCTCGGGTGTTTAGTCTTCCTTTTCTTTCTGATGTTTTATATTCCTTTTGCATGCCTTGTTTTAGTTGGGTTCAGAACCATCCTCTGCTACCATTTTGTTAGATTGTTTCCGAGGATCGAACCCAATGAATCAAGACACGTGGTTTCCTTTAATCAGAGTATGTTTATTAACATTATCTTATCTATTGCAGGTGAACATCTGGAATCAATGATGGAATACTGGGCAACATCTTATATACCTGGGAGGCGGAGACAAGGTAAGGAGGGGTCAAAGGGGAAGGTCAGATGGGTGGGAACATTTAACCCTTGCCTCACTGGCTTGGGGTTGGGCATTTCCATGTAACAAAGAATTTATCAATAATAGACTTCAGTCCTCCTCTAGCCTCCTGAGATAGGGGATACTGTTTAATATGCACAGGCTCAGCCTCTCCCCCACCTCCCAGTTTCAGAGCAATCTCGGGGGGGTGTATTTTGTTCACCCTGGGAAACCTGATGCCCACACCCATGGCTTAACTGCATCTAAGATAGATTGCCTTGGATGTGGTGGAGGCTCTTGCATATGAATAGTTTCCAAGAGAGGCAAAACAAGTCTCCAGGATCCATGTTTACTAGGTAAAAACATAGTGACTTTCCCTTAACCAAAGGAAATAGTGGCTTGTAATTTTGAGAGTAAGTCACATCCCAAAAGAGGAATGAGACAGTCAGGCATATACAAAAACCTATGTATCAACTTTTCCCCTCCAACTGCCATTTCTGAGGATTGTAAAAAGGAGTTATGTTGGGCTTGTCCAGAAGCTCTAACAACAGATATAACCTGTTTAGATTTAGGAGCAAGTTGTTTTGTCAATACAGAGTGTGTAGCATCAGTATCCATAAGAAAAGAAACACCTTTGCCTCCCACTGTAACAGGTACCAAGAGCTCGAGAGGCACTAGGGTTATATGAAGCCCCTGCCCCTGGCTGCCTCATTCTTGTTCTCCCATCATAAGAAGATTTTGACTGGTAGATGCATGCTGGTTATCCCCAGATGGAACAAATTTATGTTTTGCATTTAATGGGCATGCAACCTGCCAATGTCCTATTTTCCTGCAAAGAGCGCATTCATTTTTCTTAAGAGGTGCTCTGTTTCCATGTCCTGGAAATACATTATATCTTTGCCTTCCTAACCTTCTCTTCCTGCCCTTCCTTGGGCCCCTCTTCCAGGAGAAATACTTTCCCTACCACTGCTTTGCAAAGCCTGTGCCAAAAATACACTGTTCTTTCTTGCATGTACATTTTCCTGCTTCTCTTTCTCTTTATCCCTGTTCAAAAACACTTTATAAGCACTTTCCACAAGCTGGCTGACTAGAAGAGCCACTGGTCCCTCTAACTTCTGTAACTTTCTTCTAATACCTTCCCATGAACAACATGTTTAACATCCTCTGATTCTCTGTGGCATCGGGATCCAAATCAGAATATTGCCTCATATTATCACATAAATGACGTAGAAATGAACTTGGAGTCTCATTAGGAAGTTGTCTAGTTTCATAAATCTTCCCTAATTTTTCTTCTTTGGAATAGCAATCAGTAAAGCTGCCACTACTCTGTTGCTGTATTCCCACAATTGTCTCAAATCTGCTGGGATGCTTGGATCCCACATAGGCTCTTGAAGGTGTTGGAAGAAATATCCTTCTGGGTTCAGCTCCAAAAACACACTGGAAACACGGAGACTGCTTGGAAAGATGGTTTAATGGTGGACAGGATCACATGGCTTGAGTTCCTGAACAGAAAAGGGCAGATACAGTGAGTCTCTGGGTTTTATGCTCTCTCTGGCTTTGAACTTCCTGAGGCCCAGAAAGAGTATCCTGATTGGTTGTCAGACTCCCAGGGGGTGGGGGGGTCTTAGCTAGCCTTGCTGGCTGATATAATCTTCCCAGGTGCCATGTGGTGAGTTTCGTCCTAGATGGGTCCCATTGGGTTGCAGATGAGGTCCATTGACAAAGGATTGGGTTTCTGCCTCTGGCCCACTAACAAAAAGGTGGGGGCAGGAAGGTGGGAGCTGCTTTGTCTTTAAAACATGCTTCTCCATTTCTCAACCAGGGAAACATAATATTCTGCCTTTTTAATATTTCCTAAAATATTTCATTCTTCCAGGAAAGGGGGTGGGTGCTAACTTCCTACAAAGGGAAACAAAGCATCTCTAACATTCTCTGGTATCTCTAATCTACCTTTCTCCACAGCCATCCATTTTTCCTCCTCAGTCAGAAACACATTAAACATAGTTTGTAAATCATTCCGTGTAGGGTTATTAGTAGGAACAATACTTCTAAACAATTCAGCCATTTTTGTAGGATTTTTCACTATATGCTGGAATATTATTTTTCCAATTATATAAAATATTGGTGGAAAAAAGGCATATATAGTAACATCCTTTGGGGGGCACCTGCAGGTGACACAACAATTTGTTCGCACAAAGGCAAAAGCCTTGAGTTCCCTCGCCTTCGAAGCTGATAAGGCAGTTAAGGGTTGGCTCGATCCATTTCAAGGAAATAAATTTATTTATTTATTTATTTATTTATTTATTTTTATATGCTGCCCTTCTCCGGAGACTCAGGGTGGCTTACAATGCGTTAAGCAATAGCCTTCATACTTTTGTATATTTTATACAAAGTCAGCTTATTGCCCCCACAATCTGGTTCCTCATTTCACCTACCTTAGAAAGGATGGAAGGCTGAGCCAACCTTGAGCCTGGTGAGAATTGAACTCGCAGTAATTACGGGCAGCTGGATGTTAAATGCTGCCTTAGTAGGAGCATTAGCCTCCTACGCCACTCAGGCAAGATGTGGGTATTCTTGAGAGCCACTGTTTGGCAGAGAATCTAAAATACTTGAGGCCACAACTGGGTGCTCAGGGGGTCCCTGCACCAATCTAGGGACTTCCTTTTGTGGGACAATTTGAACTGGGGCTGCCCCATCTTGAACTGGGACTGCCCCATTTGGAGGGCTATATAATGGTGGGAGAAATTTGAAAGGGAGCATCTGGTAAAATACTTGAGTCATTTAAATCTGGTGCAGATGTTCTCAAAGATGACTTCATTTGAAAAGTGTTATGTCCTTATTTGGGCATCCGCTCGGGGATTGGCAAATCCACCGGTGGGAGATTCAAGTAGCTGTCATTGGACAGCTACCCTGCCGGAGCACTATAAGAAGGGCTCTGGCAGCACAGTTTCTTGTCTTGTTCTGAGCTGAATAAAGTTACTGAATAGACCCGAGCTGGTCACGTCTTGCTTTCCCTGCACCGATCTTACACTGGCGACGAAGGATTTGAACTGAGCACTGAACCGCACAGCACGAAGCTACCTCGACGGAGCGAAGCGACTCTGACCTGAAGTCACTCGCCGAAGCATGCAGCAATGGCAAACCCAGAATCCGCATTGCTGACGCTGACCCCTTTCCAGCCAGGAAGGGAGATATGGAATCATTACATGATCCGTTTCCGTCAATTCCTGAAAGGCAACAACAACAGGAATGCCGACGACGAAAGACAGAGGGGCATGTTCCTGGCGCACTGCGGCCCCGAGGTTCTTGCGATGGCCATCAACCTCGTTTCACCCAGGGACATCGAGGACCTACCATGGACCGACCTGCAACGCATCCTGCAGGAACACTATGCGCCGACAGAAATGCCGGTGGCTAACCGCTTCAACTTCCAGCAGAAGTTCCAGAAAGAAGGTGAGACAATTAAGTACTTTGTGGCCTCCCTACGCCAATTAGCGGTCAGCTGTGACTTTGATAATGTGGACAATGCTATTGCTGACCGCATTGTGTTTGGCATGAGGGACAGGGCTCTCCAAAAGAAGTTCCTGGGCAAAAAGAAACTGGTGCTCAAGGAAGTGATTGAAGAAGCCACGGCCGCGGAAACATCGGAGAAAGCCGCAGCCGCGATGCACCGAGCTAAGGGCATTCACAGAATCCGGAGAGCCCAAACATCCTCAACCGAAGACTCGACAGCTGGATCGGAGTCAGAAGGGGAAGCGGAGGTACACAAAATATCCAGACCCCCCGGGTGAGAGACCACGAAAAATCCTGACCGACGGGAGTGTTGCGGCAGCTGCAAAGATGACCATCCCAGAGCGACATGCAGATGGAGGGATGCAACTTGCAGACGCTGTAACAAGAGGGGGCACATTGCAGAGGCCTGCAGAGCAACTGATCCAGACCCCGAGCCATACGGATACCGGAATAGAGAAAATCGGGAGTACAATGCGAGATCATCTAGATGGTCCTCTTACCAGCCTAGACGAGGGGGAACCGAAGGAAACCGGAAAAGAGCGGTACATCAAACAACAATCCATTTTACTGATGAGGATGAGTCCACCTCCAGGTGTCTGGTGACCGTGCACGTGGAGGGGTCTCCCTGCTCAATGGAGGTAGATTCGGGCTCAATCTACTCCATTATGGACTGGAAACGGTTAAAGAGCCTGAAGCCCGGCGTTCAGAAGAAAGACCTCAAACCACTATGTTCCAGACTGATTGACTTTGGGGGGAACCCCATTGGGGTACTGGGCAGAACCTCCATTAAAGTATCCTACAGAGCGTTCCAGGGGGAACTTCCTATCACCATCATCGACCGCAGCCACTCTACCTTGCTGGGCATGAAATGGTTCCAGCCACTAGGACTCAAAATTCAAGGGGTTAACCAAATTAGAAGGGACGAACTTGACGCACTCCTTGAAGAGTTCCAGGAAGTCTTCGACGGTAAGCTGGGGAAATTTGTGGGGAAGCCAATTTCCTCAAACTTAGATAAGGGGATTACACCCATTAGGCATAAGCCCCGCCGAGTTCCGTTTGCCTTGAGGCACAAAGTAGATGCTCAGCTAGATAAGCTGATAGCCCAAGGTATCCTGGAGCCAATCGATCATGCGGCTTGGGAGACGTCCATTGTGACCCCCATGAAGCATGATGGATCGATAAGGATATGCACTGATTATAAAATTACCATAAACCATGCCCTTCAGCAGAGCACATATCCGGTCCCAGTGGTGCAGCATCTGTTGCACTCACTAGGAGACGGATCCATATTTGCCAAACTGGACCTGGCCCAGGCTTACCAGCAACTGCCAGTGGATGAAAAAACGGTGGAGGCTCAAACCATTGTCACTCATAGAGGGGCTTTTAAGTGCAACCGACTCCAATTTGGAGTAAGCGCAGCCCCGGGCATTTTCCAATCGATGATGGAACGCCTTCTTCAAGGCATTCCAGGGGTGGTGCCTTACTTCAACGATGTACTTATCTCTGGCCACTCCAAGACCCAATTGCTTGAGCGTCTAAAAACGGTATTGCAACGCTTCAAGGAAAAGGGTTTGAGAGTAAGGAAGGATAAATGCATCATAGGGGTACAGGAGGTCGAGTTCCTGGGCTACTTAATTGATGGCACAGGCATTCACCCCACCAAATCAAAAATAAAAGCGATTCAGGAAGCTCCAGCCCCCCAAAATAAAACGGAGCTTCAGGCCTTTTTGGGATTGCTGAATTTTTACAGCGCATTTCTCAAACAGAAGGCAACAGCTGCTGAGCCATTACATCGTCTGCTTGGGAAAGCGGTTCCGTGGAGATGGGAGAAAGAGGAGGAAACAGCATTCAAGGCCGTGAAGAGTCTTCTCTCATCCAACAGCGTGCTGATACAATATAACGAAACGCTACCACTTCTGCTAACCTGCGACACATCACCATATGGAATAGGGGCAGTCCTCAGCCACCAACTGCCCAATGGGAAGGAAGCCCCCATTGCATATTTCTCAAAGACAATGTCCAGTGCTGAGAGAAACTACAGCCAGCTGGACAAAGAGGCATTGGCCATCGTGGCAGGCACCAAACGCTTCCACGAATACCTTTACGGCAGAACTTTTACAATAATAACTGATCATAAGCCGTTGTTGGGACTATTGGCGGGGGACAAACCTACCCCGGCATACATGTCGCCCAGGACGACCCGCTGGGCGATCTTCCTAGCTGGATATGACTACCGGTTAATCCACAAACCAGGCGCATCCATTGGGAATGCTGACGGATTAAGCCGGTGCCCATCCTTGGAACCAGTGGAAGACCCCGCACCAACCACCAGTCTGCTACACATTGACATGGACAAAGACTGCCCAGTGACATCAGCCGATGTGGCAGCCCACACCCAGAAGGACCCAGTGCTCAAAAAAGTCTTATCCTGGGTCCTGCGAGGCTGGCCCACCGAAACAGCAGCAGGCGAATACAACCTCTTCGCGCGGAAGCAACAGGAGCTGTCCACAATGAAAGGCGTTTTGCTATGGGGAGACCAGGTGCTGATTCCGACCGCGCTGAGGAGGAAGACGCTTGCAATGCTTCACAATGGACACCCTGGCATCGTGCGGATGAAGGCATTGGCCAGAAGTTACGTGTGGTGGCCAGCCATAGATAAGGACATTGAGGAGTGGGTGGCCAGATGTGACCCTTGCCAGGAGGTAAGACCTGCCCCAGCCCAAGCACAATCATCAGAGCGGGAGGCACCCAGCAGCCCCTGGGCAAGGGTTCACATAGACTTCGCGGGCTCGATGCAAGGGAAATACCTCTTAATAGTACTTGATGCATTCTCGAAATGGCTAGAGGTCATTCCCATGGCATCCACCACAACGGAAGCCACCATCAAGGCTTTACGGCGCTTGTTTGCCACCCACGGGCTGCCTGACATGTTGGTCTCTGACAACGGCCCCCAGCTGACCTCCAAGCCCATGGAGGAGTTCCTGGCCAACCTGGGCATCCAGCATGCCCTATCCGCACCATACAGACCGGCCAGAAATGGGCAAGCGGAACGAATGGTGAGGTCCACCAAAGAGGCCCTCACCAAGATGGCACCGGGAGACTGGCAGGAAAGGATCGACACCTTCCTTCTGACCCAGCACATCACCCCACATGCCACCACCAGGAAGAGCCCAGTGGAGCTCCTGATGGGCAGGAAGCTGAGGTCACCTTTGGACCGGCTGTACCCACAATACCACACAGACGCAACTGCCACAGCCAGCCGCCCACTGCGAGCCTTCGCCATAGGAGACCCTGTCTTTGCACTGAACTTCCACGGGTCTCCGAAATGGCTGAAAGGAAGAATAGAGAACACAACCGGCCCGAAGTCGTATCGAGTGGAGCTGGAAGATGGACCGGTCTGCCGACGGCACATCAACCAGCTCTGGAAAAAATGGAAGGGACGAGCCAAAACCAGCCTGACGAGGTAGGCCTGCCACACCCCGACGAGGTAGGCCTACAACACCCTGATGAAGTAGGCCTGCAACACCCAGACGAGGTAGGCCAACAACGCCACGGCAAAGGAGGCCTGCTATACCCCAGCAGGGAAGGTCAACCACACTCCTACGAGGTCGACTGCCAACGTTCCGGCGAGGCAGGCCCGCACCTCGACAGAGAAGCAAGGCATCCCCAGTCCCCACAAGTAGACCGGTACCTGCGACTCGAGGGGGACCCGCAACACCTCGGCAAGGAAGGCGTTCATCACCCCAACCCCGGAGACCTCCACGCCAACGGTGAGGTAGACGGGGGACAACCCTGTGGGGGAGAATCACACACCCCCAGCAAGGGCAACCAACAATGCCCCGGCAGAGGAGACCATCCCAGCAGAGCAGTAGATCGGGGACGACCCAAGGAGAGCAACTCACAACATCCAAGCGAGGTCGGCCAACAACACACAGGCGAGGTCGACCCACACCACTCAAGCGAGGGTGATCCACAACAACCAGACAAGGGGGCACTGCAACACCCCGACAAGGTTGGACAGCAGCCCCGACGATCCGACCCAGAGTACAAGTCCCGAAAACATCTGCAACAACATCAGTTACCGGAACCAGCACAAGGAGTAATAACACCAGTGGACTTACCAGACAGCCATAAGCATCTTCCGAGTGATGTCCATCCACAAGGTTCCGAGGAGACCGGGCAGGGATGAGACCAGCGACACCAGCCAGCAGATCCAGAGGTTGGGACCGGAGGAGCGGGCACGGGGCCCGCTCACTCGACGGCCGGACTCCGAGAGCCCCCAGTCCGGGGGTCGGAGAGGACAGAAGTTTCGCCCGCTCAGGGGAGCGGCGAAGCTCAGAGTGAACTACGCAGGTCTGCCAGGACGCGTCAGAGACCCACCTACCTGCAAGACTTCGTCACTGATTGACGGTGATAGACATTATTCAGACTAAGGGGGGAGGAGTGTTATGTCCTTATTTGGGCATCCGCTCAGGGATTGGCAAATCCACCAGTGGGAGATTCAAGTAGCTGTCATTGGACAGCTACCCTGCTGGAGCACTATAAGAAGGGCTCCGGCAGCACAGTTTCTTGTCTTGTTCTGAGCTGAATAAAGTTACTGAATAGACCCGAGCTGGTCGCGTCTTGCTTTCCCTGCGCCGATCTTACAAAAAGAATTTCCTTTGTTGGGGTCCCCTTTACAGAACATGCTGGCATTAGCTCAATAACTCTGTAGTACTACTGACATTTAAAAACAGCTGAACATACTAGTGTTCTTCAAATTTTCCAGACTCCCATAATTCAGTCATAAGAGCAAGTATAACTAACTGGTTCTTCAAAGGTGCATTTAGAAGGCCACAAGTAATTCTTTGGGAGTTTTAATTTTGTAAGCTAGATATGCTTACAAAATTTTAACAAGACTTGTCTTTTTTCCCCGCCGGCTGTTAAAAAATTCTATCCCTCCGGCTGTTAAAAAATTCTGGTATAGACATCCGAGAAGGGTAGAAGCATCTCCGCCATCCATTCCTTGCACGTCTATCATTCCTGCATTCCCCATTTTAGGCAGTTTTAAAACTTTTGTCTGCTAAATCACTCCTGGGAGTTGAAACAATGAGCATTCAGCCTTTTTCCTTACTATTTATAGCTATGGTCCTTCCAAAGGGCCTTTACACTTCCTTTTATGCTTTTTGGTAGCTTATCTCTAGCTCACAAAGGAAAGTAATTACCATATTTTTCAGACTATAAGATGTATATGATTTCGAAGAGGTAAGCAAGAAAGAAAAAGGTTTTGCCCTCTCCAGCCCCCAGGAGCACTCTGCACGCCTACCAAACCCTCTGCGCGCCCTGTTTATGTGAAAAATGTTGTAATTCTTTAAGTCAGAGTGATAAATTTGGAATTGTTTTTTCTTACAGACAAGAAGTTGGAAGACGTGCGTGCAGAGTTTATAAAGCGTGTTAACAAATCTATCATCAACCAACTCTTCGATGTTCTGCTCCATAAGAGAATCATAGATGATGAAGAGGTGGAAGAAGTGAATGCGAAAGATAAGACGCAGGATCAAGCAAGAATTTTGATCGATAATGTGAGAAAAAAGGGGCCTGATGCTAGCCAGCATTTTATTTACATCCTTGTGGCCCGAAATACTTTCTTAGCTGAACAACTGGATCTCCAAAACTTTCCTGCTGGTACTTGTGATTTTACAGCCTATCTAGCTTTGGGCCAAAATTACTGGCCTCTCTCCTTAATTTAAT
>WNWU01000013.1:7184875-7211667 GCA_012654045.1 Ptyas mucosa
ATTCTATTCTATTCTATTCTATTCTATTCTATTCTATTCTATTCTATAATTAAAGCACTATGAAGTGGTATATACTGTAAGTCTGAATGCTATTGTTGTTAGTGGCCCTAAATCATGTATTTTTCTATGTATTTTTCTATGTATGTTTCTTTTTTCCTGCCATTAGTAATTAAATCTCATGTTCAAAAACTAATAGTCCATAACGGAATTGAAGAACATAGGCAGATTCTGCAAATTTCCTATCATTTAACAATTCTGTTGCAAGAATATTGCATAGATTTATCATGTAGATTGTGTTTGAAGATTTTCTTTTTGTAATTATGGTGAAGATAAAATAAAATAAAATTGACTGGGTGGGCAAAAAATTTTGGTAGCCAAAAAAGGAACAGGAGCCTATACAATTCACCTACATATTTATCTATAATAATGTATATAATTCTAGTCTAACACTACACATTTGTCTCGGCTATCTTCCTTTTATCTAACCATTCATAGAATTTTGCCAGATTTTATAGGACAATGTTTCGTTTTTATCCTTGAGTTCTAATGTGAGTCTACCCATTTTCCTTATATGAAGTTGCTAATGTAATTTTTTCCCCAGAGAGTCTGCCAATTGTCCAAATCAATACTATGCCCAAAATATTTACTCCAAATTATCATTGTTTCTTTGACTTGTTCCTCAATCATGTCTTGTTTCAATAAATAGCAATATAATTTACTTATGGTTTTGCCCTCCCTGCTTAATAAAATCTTATCTAATTGTGATAATTCTTGCTTTATACCCCATTCCTTTTTGTCTTTGCTAAATTATGCCCACCATTCCAATTAGATTCCTTCTTCCTTTAAAATGTTTCTGGCTTTCAATTCTCCTTTCTCATTCAGAATACCTTTATAGGTGACAACCCCCCCAATTTAGTAAAATCTGGATGAGCATACATTTCCAAAGTTGACACCCAGTTGGGAATTTCCATATAATTACTTCTTCTTGTCTTAATCCAGATATCTAATAGAGCCCTCCTGATATAATACCTCCGGAAGTACTGATGGACTTTATGCTTTTCCTCCCATAAAATAGCATGCCATCCTGTCTGTAAATCGTGGCCTTCTAGCACCAATAGTCTTGTATTTTTGAGATGCATCCACTCACTATCCGTACCAAAGCTGCTGCCTGATAATATTTTCTCCAATCTGGCAAACCGAATGGCCCTCTTTCTCTAGCATCTTGTAATAACTTTAATCTAATTCTCGGTTTTTTCCCTTGCCAGATGAATTTTGAAATATGTCTATCCAAATTAGTAAAAAAATCTTTTTTGAGCCGAATTGGTATGCACTGGAATAGAAACAACATTTTCGGTAGGACATGCATCTTCATGGTGGCTATCCTGCCCATTTAAAGATAGCTGTAATTTTCCCCATTTTTCCAAATCAGACCTAATTTGTGTCATTAATTTATCATAATTATCTTCTTTGAGTGTGATGCATCTTGCAGTCAATTGAATTCCTAAATATCTAAGTTTTTTCGTAGTCTGAATATTTATCTTTCCTTCCAATTCTTTTTTTTTGCTCTTCACTCATATTTTTGACTATCATTTTATTTTTTCCTTATTTATTTTTAAGCCCGCTACTTCCCCATATTCCTCCAGTACTTCCATCAGCCTAACACCAGATTGTACAGGCTCTTCAATAAGAAAGACAATATTGTCCGCAAATGCCTGCACTTTAAAAATTTCTTTTATTTTTAAACCTTTGATCTGTACATCTTCTCGAATTGTTCTAATTAAAGTCTCTAATGATAAAATAAACAATAATGGTGACAGCGGACAACCCTGTCTTGTCCCTTTTTGGATTGGAAAATTCTTCGTCGTTTCCCCATTGATTACCACTTTGGCCTCCTAATAAATTGCCTTATAAATTTCCCCCCAAAATCCATATAATTTAATTGTTCTAATATAAAGTTCCATTTGACGTTTTCGAAGGCTTTTTGTGCCTCGATAAATATCAATGTCATCTGTTTTTCATTATGGACTTCATAATATTCTATGGTATCTAAAATAGTCCTAATGTTATTCCTTATATGCCTTCTGGGCAGAAAGCAATTTTTGTCAGAATGAATAACATTCTCTAGCAATTTCTTTAATTTGTCTGCCATGATTGTCATAAAAATTTGTAATCCGAATTCAGTAAGGATATCGGCCTATAATTTTTAATATAAGTCAAATCGGAATTTTCCTTAGGGATCAATGTAATTATTGCTTCTTTCCACGATGCTGGTATCCTGGCTTTATTCAATACAACATTATATACCTCTAGTAACAATGGACTTAGTATCTCCTGGTGATTTTTATAGATTTCTGACGGCAAATCATCAGGACCTGGTGTTTTATTACTTTTTTGTTTTTTAATTGCCTCGGATATCTCAAATGCTGTTATCTCATTATTTAATAAATCTTTACATTCCACCGAGATTTTTCGCAGTCCTATTTTTTGCAGATATTGCAATATCTTGCCTTCCTCTATCTTTTCTTTATCCTCATACAGATTTTTAAAGAACTCATAGGCCACCTTTCTTTTCCCATCATTTTGACATATTAATAATAATTACAGTAACAAGGAACAGATGAGAAAGATAATAGTAATACAGCCATACTGCATGATTGAATACACTTACATACTTAAGATGGAGTTACTCTGAGTCTGTTTCTCATGCTTCTATTCAAAAATGTGTTTTGTAACATTTTCTACCTTAAGATCTTGCTGCTTCCTCTGTGTTTCAAGGACTAAGACCTTTTAAGACTAAACTTTATTGTAAGCGATAAGTTTTTGTGAACTGCAACTGACTTTATCAGATCCCATAGAGTCACCTGATTGATGTGAAATTTAAATAAATTGGATGAGATGTAGGCCAAAGAAAGGTGGCTATGCAGATGAAGGTTCCATGTCGAACAGATTACAAACACCTATCAACTAATAACTATAATAGGCTATGCCTTGAGATAAAAGCATTAGTGTTCTGACCCAGCCTTAGCAGAACCAAGAAAGAGACTCCTTGTCCTGAAAAAAAAAACCCTATTTATTTAGCTGCTGTGAATTCATAACATTCACACACGGAAAAGTCCAGGCAATAATCCTTCCAAGGGTTAACTGAAGTACAGACCTTATCAGCTCCTTGGATGATTGCCAGGCCAGGAGCTGCCAGCCACAAATCTGTAAATTAAACTCTCTCAAACAGTCTCTGAGACACGAATCACGATGAACAAATCTTCCAAAAGAAATCCAAACGGTTGTCTCCTGCAACCATGTGTGCCTTTCTTCCCAAGTGGGCTCTTGATCCTCAAGTGTTCTCCTCTCCTGATACCTCTGCATATACACGTATCTGGAACAGGCCCCAGCTGTTCCTCTTCCCCGCTTATTTCTGACTCTGAAGGCAGCTGGGAAATGTTGGAGGTCCCTGGCTGTAGCTCTACTTCTAATGCAGAGCATCCATCAGAGCCTTCCCCAGGCTCCAGGACTGGCCCAGGTTCCTCCCCAACCTCCTCCTCATCCAAGTCTGCTGCTGGCAGCTGGCGGGCCACAACAATTAGTCTTAAAAGTTGTCAGTTGATTCTTTCTGATTTTGGCTACTGTAGTCTAATCTGATTCTTCTATAATGTCTCGTTAGTAAAGTGAGCATGTATAAGCTGATAAAATATTACTAACTTTTAGATGGGGTTAGTTGACTTTCATGGACATGCACTCACTGGCTTTTGTTTCTGTACCTTCCATATTACACGTGTTGCAGTACATTGCACGCAACCCATGTCAGACGCCCTCAACGTACATAACCACCTTGACCAAAAAGTTCTACCTCTTCCCGGGACATTGAAGCCAGGTAAGTGTTTCTTCTTGCAGCTGTAATACCAGATTTTGGGATATTCGGGGCCAGTAGAGTGAGGGACAACAGAGTCAGCTGATTTTTCTTGGTGTTTTTGGGTAAAAATACTCTGCAAAGTATTTGTGAGACCTCTTTCACCTACATTACTAGCAGTAGTGGGATTCAAAATTTTTTACTGCCGGTTCTGTGGGCATGGTTTGGTGGGCATGGCATGGCTTGATGGGCGTGGCAGGGGAAGGATACTGTAAAACCTCCATTCCCACCCCACTCCAGGGGAAGATTACTGTAAAATCTCCATTTCCTCCCGATCAGCTGGGACTCGGGAGGCAGAGAATAGGTGGGGGTGGAGCCAGTCTGAGCTGGTATTTACCAGTTCTCTGAGCTACTCAAAATTTCCGCTATCGGTTCTGCAGAACTGGTCAGAACCTGCTGAATACCACCTCTGATTACTAGGTGAAAGAGTCAGTTTTGCAATTAGAGCAAACAGGTATACTTAGCCTTTTTATAATACCACTTCTATTTTATATCTACTTGGAACAAGACAGACAATAAAATCCCTAGAAAAATCCAATCATTCACACAAAGCTGATTTTATTATAAAATGTGGGCGGAATGATTTAGAGGCTACATTCTTAGCTCATCCTGCTTCAAAAGTAAACTTTTACGGTAATGTATTGAAGTGTGATGAAACTAATATTACTTCATATCTCCTCTATCATACAGGTCCTCAAGTTACAACTGTTATTGAGCCCCACAATTACGATCATAGGTTGCGATGGTTATAAAGCAAGTCCCCACATGACCAGAGCTGATTTTATTACCTTATTTGCAGTGCAATGACCGCCACAAACACGGAGGTCATTAAACAAAATCATTGTTCTCTATGGGGCATTTTTACCAGGAACTGAAAGTAAATGCCAGTTTTCAGCAAAAACATCATAAATCATGGTGTTATAGGCAGCTGCAAACAATTGTAAATGGGGGCTGGTTGCTAAGTGTCCGGCAACATGACCTCGGGGTGGCCCAGATGTTGAAATTTTGGATTTGGGTCATAAGCAGCTATTTCAGGGTCTAAGAGACTGGTCAAAAGTTGAGACTACCTGTATACCTGTATGTGGTATACTAACAGATACTGCATATCATCTATATATACTTTAAATATTTAATATAGATAACAAATATTGATGTAAGGAATTATGTATGACATAAGGACCTAGACATTCTTTTAGGTGTTTAATCACAATGTTAAGTAGCCGAGTTGAATAACTGCATGATAACAGATGTAAACTTTTGTTCTGTTTTACAGTTTTTTATTAGGTTATAGTAAAAAAAGGCAAAAATAAAAGGAGCAAATAGTAGGAAACAAAAGGGAGGGAAAGGGGAAGAGAGAAGTGTAGAAAAGAAGGGGGAAAATAAAAAAAAATTATTGACTTCTGACTCCCTCTGGTGCAGTAGAATAATGCATTAACATCAAACCTCAACTTTTTACTTTTCCGTATAAACTAGCTATTTCTATAACAATAAATCTAAACAGTAAAACCCCAAATCAAAATTTTATTCTTTTCCACCTTAAGCACAAAGTCCAGAAGCGGTTTCCAAGTAGAAACAAAAGTACTAATTCTTTTCTTTGATCAAAACTGTCAAGTTAGGTATGTCTGCTAACTCCATCAACTTTTGCAGCCATTTGTACATTTTGGGAATTGAAATATCCTTCCATTGTTGTGCATATAAAATAATCTTTCGCCATCAAAGTATATAACATCAAAATTCCACATTTTTCCCCAAGTCTTTTTCCGTCAAGCCCATAACTCTTTTTATGTAATTTAAATCTTTCTTTCAATTGTAAATAAAGTAGAAAACTTTGTTTTGTATTTATTTCAAACTCTTGGCATGGCACATCTAACAAAATGGTTCTTCAAATCAACATTTACTTTAACTTTGTTATACCACTTTGCCATCCAAACGTTAATTCCTGACCTTCTAAATCAAGTGGCCTCTTGTTCCAGAGATTCACCCACTCTTTTAGCCAGACCAAACAACAAGCATCAAAATACAGTTTCAAATCTGGTAAACCTCAACGCCTTTTTCCTTAGCATCTTGCAGTAATTTATATCTAATTCCTGGTTTTTTCTCCTTGCCATGTAAACTTGAAAATATCTTTCTGCCATTGTTTGAATGGAAGTGTGGACTTTTATTATACTTTGGAGGCATTATTGTATAGTTTTAATGTATTGTGTGCCACTCAGTTATGCAAGCAGCATAAGACATATACTGTAAATTTTTAAATAAATAAATAGCCACTCCTCATTCTTTTTCTTCTTTTTCTCAGATGAAGGAGAAACTACTGGGCCCAAAAGCAGACAATTTTCAGATATATAGAAGAAATATGGATTAACCACACCTTGTTCTTTCTCCACTTTATTCCTCATTGTAAATTTCCATCAATCTATTTTTGGAATTTTATGTGATTTGTGTCTAAATCATATACAGTGTGATTAGTATTTGTTTTCCACAGCAGAAACGTTTAACTATGATGCTTAAAATGGAAATTAACTGAGTCAAATTTTAACTGAGTCAAAATTCAGTTGTAGTGGGTCCTTCCCTCTCCCCCCAATGGTAAAGAACAATTAATAAAAAAATTAAAGATTTTTAATAAAGTACCTGGTTTTTAAGGTCAACAAACAGAAAACCAAGGTGTTGATCAAAAATATGAGTATACTAGATCAAAATAAATTAAAGCCAAACATGGCTTTTAAATTGGAAAGAAAGTTAAATATTTCGGAGTAATATTAACCACTCAAAATTGTATGTTATTTTACAAAAACAATGGAAAAGTGTGAAATGCAATTTAAAAATATTTAGTAAAATACAATCAAACTAAAAATATCAGTACTGTGCAAGAGTGTTAGGCAGTTGTGCAAAAGTGCTGTAAATTAAGGATGCTTTAAGAAATAAAAGTATTAACAGTTTATTATTTGTATCAATTAACAAAATGGAAAGTACATGAACAGAAGAGAAATCTAAATCAAAACAATATTTGGTCTGACCAGCCTTTGCCTTCCAAACAGCATCAATTCTTACACTTGCACAAAGTAAGGGGTTTTGTAGAGTTAAGAGTCAAGTATACAGATTAACTAATTACACCAAGGAAACTTAATGGAGCAGATGAAAGACACATCCATGCTTCCCTTTGACATTGGAAGATGCCCAGCAATGTCACCAGCACAGAACTGGCAGAAACCAGCGGGACCCAGGTATTCCCATCTACTGTTCAGAGATGTTTGGGCAGAAGTGGTCTTTATGGAAGAATTACAGCCAAAAAGCCATACCTCCTGCTGCCTCCCAAGTGTCACGTCGGTCCGCAGAAGCCACTGCGCGCTGATTAGTTGTTTTATTTCTGGCGTGAGTATATAAGTAGCTGTCAAAGTGCTGTCAGCCGCTGCTCCTGTTAGCTGAGCAGCCTCGCTAGCCGCCAAAGCTAGCGAATGTGTTAACCGCAATTGTTAACCAATAAATCCTGTCAGCTTGCAGTGACCCAGTCTTGCCTCAGTCTGTTCGTCCCTACCAGGACATAACACCTCCCAAGTGGAAACCAGGCAACTCAACTATGCATGAAAACATAGGAACTGGGGTGCAGAAAAATGGCAGCATATGCTCTGGATTGATGAGTCAAGGTCTGAAATATTTAGCTGTAGCAGGAGGCAGTTTGTTCACCGAAGGGCTGGAAAGTGGTAAAATAACGAGTGTTTGTAGGCAACAGTGAAGCATGGTGGAGGATCCTTGCAAGTTTGTATTTCTGCAAATGGAGATGGAGATTTGGTCAGGATCAATGGTGTCCTCAAGGCTGAGAAATACAGGCAATTATCTATCATGCCATACTCTCAGGGAGGCATGTGATTGGCTCCAAATTTATTCTACAACAGCAAAATAACAGCCCCAAACATGCAGCCAACGTCATTAAGAACTACCTTCAGCCTAAAGAAGAACAGGAAGTCCTGGAAGTGATGGTTTGACACACACACCCCCCCCCACAGAGCACTGATCTCAACATCATCTAGCCCCTTTGGGATATCATGAAGACACAGGATTTGAGGAAGCCTACATCCACAGAAATATCTCCAAGATGTTTGGAACAACCTTGAAGGATCCTTGCCAAGTTCCTTCAAAAACTGCAAGTGTACCTAGAAGAATTGATGTTGTTTTGAAGGCAAAAGGTGGTCACACCAAATATTAATTTGATTTCGATTTCTCTTCTGTTCATTTGCTTTCCACTTTGTTAACTGATAAAAATAAATTATTAACACTTCTATTTCTGAAAGCATTCTTAATTTATAGCATATTTGCACCACTGCCGAAAACGTGTGTGTCAGGTCTGCCATCTTCAGCCGCTTTACTTGGTTTTGTTGGCATCCTGCCATAAATGGAAAGAGGGGAAGGAATTTGGAGAAATGTTATTATCACCGGATCTCTTTCCTACCTTTTTAAACATATAACTCAATGTGGCAAACATAGATAATCCATGTAATCATCTGTTTATGGCTTTAGATTAGTGACTATTCAAACTTACAAGAGACCCTGAAAATGGGACCAGGTTTTGAAATGTTGACATCCCCACTTCAGTCAAATGATTATCTTTTGGGCACTTGGCAGCTGGTCCGCATTTAAGGGTTAGGTAAGGAGTGTGCATAAGCACAAAAACATGCCTACTGTCCCTGTCCTAATGTCCCTTTTTATTCGTATACATTTCATATATTCATAATCATGTTTATACTTTATCTGTAATCTTATATATGCCTATCAAAAATAAATAAAATAAAAAACTATTGGCAGCTTTCTATGGTGGCATGACTGCAGTTTATGATCTTCCCACAAGCCTGCATTACATCACATTTCCAACAAAAAATGAGTTTGCTTAACGACTGCCACATTCATTTAATGGCTGCCTCAAAAAAGATCAAAATTGGGTGCAGACATAATTTACAACTGAACGCATGGGTTCAGTTATGGTCATAAATTGAGGACTACCTATACAGTATTCCTGCCACCTATTTTCCCCAAGAATCCTGTGAGGTGGCTTGGGCTGACAAGTGTGACCAACCCAAAGTCACCAGTTGCTTTTCATGCTTAACGGAGGCTTAGGACCCACAATCTCCTGGTTCCTTCAACACCACCTACACAAAATCTCTGTCCGGTGCAAAATCTCTGTCCGGTAAAGTGAATCCCACAATTCTTTGCATCTCTATAGACTTTAGCAAGAAGAAAGCAAAGTCCATTTGAGAGAAGAGTGTGAACAAATAAGCATCTTATTTAGGCAGTATCACTCTCTTTAAGAAGTACTTGATGAGTTCAGTCCCAGAGAACATATCAAAATACTAGAAATAGATTTTTTCCTGATTGCTACCCTGTTCTGAATTTGACTCAGATATTTTACAAGTCATTGTATTTTTAAGTATTTTAAAAGTCCTAAAGACTTTGGGATCAGAATACTATGTTACTCAGGTGAAGAGGAGGAGGAGGAGGGATCCAGGAAAGAATATTTTTCATTTGATGTAGCAGTTGTGGAATAAAATGTTCCCAAAGGCCATCTGGCCTCACTGCAATAAACTTTTTATCATTTTGTAACAGAGTACAATATTTGTTGAGCAACCAATTATATAATAAACTGTTAGTATCCTAGCTGTTTTCTCTGATATGTAGTTTAATTCATTGTATATTTTAAGAAAAAAGATTTCTTCACTTTGAGAGAGTATTCTTTTGCTTGAATGTCTGTGGAGATTCTCAGTCATCGAGCTCATGGTTTTATTAATTAATTTATTTATTTATTTATTTATTTAAATTTATATACCGCCCTTCTCCCGAACGACTCAGGGCGATGAACAGCCAAAGGTAAATACACAGAATACAAAAATTTAAGAACAGTTTAAAAAACATATTAAACAATTTTGGCCCAACAATTAAAATACCCCTTTTAAAATTAAAATTAAAATTAAAATTAAGCAATTGGAGAAGTTAGGCCAGCCCGGCTTGTTGAAATAAAAAAGTCTTGAGAGCCCGGTGGAAAGTACGTAAATCCGGAATCTTCCGTATCTCTGGGGGCAGCTCGTTCCAGAGGGCAGGTTGTCCCAAAGGGGCTTTTTCAAAAGTCAACTGGGCTTTCTTTGTTTTTCCTTGACAACATTTCGTCTCTCATCCAAGATGCTTTTCAATTCTGTTCCTTCGTTTGAAAATTTTTATACATACTTTGCCTGATGATGTGGCTGCATATATCTTGAAAGAGATGATTGCGCCCTCTGCCTCTATTTGGCACAACTCTTAATACAGATTAGCAATGTCCTTTCCCTCTTATTTGGTGAAAACAAGGAAAGCAGCTGAGAACAAAAACTATGAAATGTAAGAGCCTGTTGTATCCAGTGGTTCTCGAAAAAAGGCAAATTAGTTTTTCCGGGAATGGTCTGTTTCCAGAATACTCACAGCAGTTAGAGCCATCTTTTTCCTCCTGTTCAATTCTTGGGTGGGAAAAGGAAACAATGGGTGTGATTCCTTTCACTTTCACAATTGCCCAAAGCTGGAATTGCTGCTGTGTCTTCAGCTTTTTCCTTTCCCGCCATCGCTGCCCAGTATCAACTGAGGGATCATGGTAGGTAAGATCATAGATACGTCTCTACCCCTCTCCCACCATTTTTCCCCTTAAAACCTTTGTATTGAGCCCCATGTTGGGCACCAGAAAATGTAAGGTCCCAGAAGTTTCCCTGAGTCAATGAAATGCCAAAGAGAGTGAGACTTGAGACGAGGCTTGCAAAATTAACAGCTTTTTATTGATGGCCAAAGTAAAACATCTGGGTGAATATTATATACAAAACATACAGACAAAATGCATGTAAGGAATAGCCACACCCCGGTGAGTGGCTCACAGTATTATATACATTTTATGCTGATAGAAACAAAGTTTACTCAATTAGAAACAAAGGTACGTTACCAACATGGTCTTTAAAGTGTTCTTTGTTCAGGTCCCTGTCTCTGTCCCACCTTATATATAGACAGTGGTGGGATTCAATTTTTTTAACAACCGGTTCTGTGGGCATGGCTTAGTTGGGGGTGTGGCTTGGTAGTCATGTGACCGGGCGGGTGTGGCTTGGAGGTTATGTGACTGGGTGAGTGCGGCTAGCTGATCATGTGACTGGGTAGGCGTGGCTATCTGCATAGGGACTACTCAGAGGGCTGAAAAAAGTCATTTCTGACTGGTCCTCGCACTTTTGACCGGTCCTTGCACTTATGACCATCCTTACATTTATGCCCGTTGCGGCATTCTTAACAACCATGTCACTCATTTCACAACTGCTTCTCTTCATCATGGTGACAAGATAGGGCAAAAATGTAAAATGTGAGGACAGTCGTAAGTTCGAGGACTGGTCAAAAGTGCGAGGACCAGTCAAAAATAACTTTTTCAGCCCTCTGAGTAGTCCATATGCATAAAAGGATACAGCAATAGAGAGGGATGAAGGAAGGGAAGGGAAATTAGAGTAGCAGTGAGGGTAAGAGAGGGAGGAAGAGAGGAGGAGAAGGAGAAAGGAAGAGGAAGTAGGGAGGAGAAGAAGAGGGGGGGAAGCGAAAGTAAGAAGGAAAGAAAAAAGAGAGGTGGTAGGTTTGAGGAGAAACATTGCTGTACAATAAAAAAGATGAAAGGGAAGAAAGCGAACCCCAAACAAATATAAAGATATTAAGATAAAGAATGAATTGTTAAACTTTAAAGAATAAAACAGAACAATATGAATAAATAGTGATAATTAGAAACACGCATACAAACATACAATGTATTTTCTTTGAACAGAGTATTTGGCCGGTTCACAAATTTAAACAGTGTTTAGTCATTTCAATTAAATTTACAATTTCTATATTTCCTTTTTGCCATATTTATTCCTCATCTATTTTTTAAAAAACCCAATATTACCCTTCATCCTCATCTCTAATCTTAATCAAATTCAATTTTTCCCTTCTATTCTATATTATACCTCTTCGCATTGTCATCTATTTTTATATCCATCCTCACATTGGTTAATTATATAATATTACAGTTGTTTAATACAAATTCAACATTTTAATATAAATCAATTAGTTATATAACTTTTTTGTATATTAATCAATATGAACATGAATATTCCAATTATTTCCATGCAATCCAATTTCTTACAAATCAATTAATTATATTTACCAATAATAATAAACCAAATAATTTCCCCCATATATTCCTCCAAACCACAACTTAACCATTTCTGCTTTCAACACAATATACAATTAATAATATCTCAAATATTACAATTCCCTAGTTAAATAGAGCTTTTTTTCTTTTGTGTTTTAAAATCTTGAACTCTCCCCTTTTGCCCTAAATTTCCCATTGTTTGCAGTTTTGCACCTACCTTCTTTGCTGAGGAAAAAGAAAAAGAAATCTCTTTCTGCCTCATTTTGTCACGTTGCAGCAAAGACCCTGCTTTACTTTCAGTTTTGCTTTTTCAGCATAGTTAGGGGGAAAAAATGTGCTCCAGCTCTCTTTGCAGAGCCCTGCACAAAACAGCTGAGAGCAAATCAGCTGAGAGTCCGGAGGCCGACCTAATCAACTTGTGCTAATTAACTGATGCTGAAGCTGAAAGGGCTGTTTTTTCTTGCTGTTTGCTTGCAAGGAGGTAAGTGCTGTGAGGCACAGGCCAAAGGGTGGGGGCCACCCTCCTTGCCACTTAGCCTCCCCCGCCGCCCCCCTTGCCTCTTACCGCCCCCTAAGGCATTCCATCGTCCTCCAGGGGGTGGTACCGCCCACTTTGGCAACCACTGGCTTAACTACTTAACAACTGGTTCTACCGAAGTAGAATCCCACCACTGGGTCTACCCATTTATTTTTGCAGGCGTTGGTCTACTGATTTGTTTTCTTTTAACACTGATCAGCTGTAGGGCGCCGCTTTGAAGCCCCGCGGCAGCTGTGAGGCCAATAAAATTAAAAAAAAACACCGAACCATTTGTTAAATTGCTGGCTTGCCCTCACGGGGCAAGGCGAGCCAGCAATTTAACAAACGGTTTGGCCGAACCGCCTATAACTGGCAGAATCCCACCACTGTCTATAGAGCATTCCTATAGCCTTGTGTAGGGGCGGTCCCGTCCCCCCCCCACACTTGGCCAAATTGTTTATTCAGCAGAATGCTTTCAGGATTCAGAATTTATGAGGCAGGAAAACTCTCTACTCTGGTTCCTTTATCTATGGGGCCTGATATTCCTAGGTAACCGTTTCTTCTATGTTTTCAATGATGTGCCTATCTCAAGAATAGAAGCAAGACACAGAAGCAAGATAATAAACTTTGTGCTAACCAGTATCAAGGCTACAATGTACTAAGCTAGAATTAGTTCCTAACAACTAATTTCTGACAGTATACAATAATATAAGCAAAAGCCAATAACAGCTTAATTCCTAATAAATGATTTCTAGCAGTATATCATAAATGATTTCTAGCAGTGCCCTCAAGACCCTACTGTTCTGACAGGCAGGGCTGTCTAATTGAATGATTTTAAATTGGGTTTTAACCGTGAGTTTTAAAAATTTGGCCAAATCTATTTAATGATTTTAATTAATTTTAACTATGATATTCTATATTTATGTTTTTAATTTTGGCTGTACACCACCCCGAGTCCTTCGGGAGGAGGGCGGTATATAAATAAAATTATTATTATTATTATTATTATTATTATTATTATTACTATTATTACTATTATTACTATTATTATTATTATTATTATGTCAGAAGCAAACATCAAATATTGGTTTGATCACTATGCTCCTTCACCTTAAATCCTGAAAGAGAGGGAGTGGCAGTTTTATTATTTACTTTTCGCTCTCTTGAGCTGCATTTTTTACACGTTCTATACGAGGGCCCTTCCTTTTTCCACCCACTCTGGATCTTGCAACATGCAAAAAAAGGACTTTATTCTTAAAGCGGGTTGCTTTAGCTGCCTTCCCGTGTATAACAAAAATGATCAGGATTAAATTGAGAAAAGAACACGGCAGGGTTGCCCTCTGCCTCCATTGTTGTTCATTTTGACCTTAGAAGTTTTATTGAATAAGATACATGATTCGAATAAAATAAAGGGAATTGTAATTAGATAGCAAGATTACAGATTAAGAGCGTTTGCTGATGACTTGGTTGTTACTTTATCTCAACCCACAGAATCGGTTTCATATATGTTGGATATATTAGCTCAATATGGTAAGGTATCTGGATTTAAAGTAAATCAACATAAGACAAAGGTGATAACTAAGAATATGTCCATAACTCAATAAGAAGAACTAAGAAGAATAACGGGGTTTGAAATAGCTAAAAAGGTTAAGTATTTAGGAATATATATTACATCTTCAAATACAAAGTTATTTAAGAATAATTATGAAGTTCTTTGGCAAAAAGTGCAGAAAGAAATGGAAACATGGAAAAGTTACAATTATCTTTATTGGGAAGGATAGCAGTAATAAAAATGAATGTGTTACCTAGGTTCTTATTTCTGTTTCAAATGATATCAAGAATGATGGAAATTTAAGGGAGTGGCAGAAGGGGGTTAATACATTTATCTGGGATGGTAAAAAACCAAGAATAAAATTGAAAATTATACAGGATGTCCGGGAGAGAGGAGGTCTTAAAATGCCTAATTTAAGATTGTACTATGATATAGCTGTCTTATCACAAATCAGTGAATGGTTTAATTTAACTGAAGAGAGAATCTTAAATATAGAAGGTTATGATTTGTTATATGGGTGGCATGCTTATTTGTTATATGAAAAAAAAAGTGGACAAGATGTTTAAAGGTCATATACTTAGAAATGCTTTGTTGAGGGTGTGGAAAAAGTATCAATATAAATTAAATTATAAAATACCAATATGGGCAAATCCAAGACATGCAATAGAAAATATAAGTATAGAACAAAGACAGGAGGTGATTACTTATAAAGAGCTCCTTTTTACGGAAAGGGGCAAACTGCAACTGAAACCTTTAAATGTACTGAAAGAAGAAAGGATAATTTACACTTGGTTTCAGTATGGTCAGCTTCAAGCTAGATGGAGGGAAGATAAAAAAATTGGTGTTATGCAAAACAAGGAAAATTTGGTAAAACAGATTAGAGATCAAAGTCAAATGCATATCAAAAGGTTGTATAATGCATTATTGGAAATAGATTCGGAAACGGAATTGGTTAAAGATTGTATGATAAAATGGGCACAAAACTTTCAGGAACCGGTGATGATGGAAACTTGGGAGAAGATCTGGGTTAGAAATATTAAATTCACACAGGCACAAAACTTAAGAGAACATTTTTATAAAATGTTTTATAGATGGCATTTAGATCCTAAAAAGTTATCATGTATATATCCAAATCTCCAAGCCAAATGCTGGAGATGTGATTGTGATGATGCAACTTATTATCATATTTGATGGACCTGTAAGAAAATCAAAGCATTTTGGATAAAAATTTGGTGGGTGATGCAGAATATTTTGAAAAAAAGGTTGACATTTACTCCACAATTGTTTTTACTGGGCATAACAATAGACTGTACAGTATCAGAGACTAAATTGATTTTAAATTTAATATCAGCAGCTAGATTGTTGGTTGTGCAACATTGGAAGAAGGACTCTTTGCCTACTATTGATGATTGGATATTGAAAGTAACGAACTTGGCGGAAATGGCAAAAATTTCAGCGTATTTGAAGGACTATACGCAAGAGCGATATATATTGGAATGGAGAAGATGGATTGACTATATTCAGAATAAATACCAGACAAGAAAATATCAAATAGCCTATGAATAAACGTTAACCTTAGATGTATTATCTATAGTGGAGTTAAGGTTCTAGGGGAGAATGTGTTAGTTTAAAGATAGCTAATTTAATTTAGCCTATGATTGTCAATTGAAATACCCTGTATTTTGCCTTGGGAAGTCTGGGGGGGAGGGTGGGAAGGGGTGTTGGGGGGGTTGGAGGGAGGGGAAGAAGGAGGGGGGAACACTGGGGGGGGGGAAACCTTTGTTGTGTAAAACTTTTTAATAAAAAAAAATGATCAGGATTTAAATCAAGATGCTGGCAGGATAGTCTATAGATAGAAAGTACCGAAGGAGAGCAACTGGAGCTGGTTGTGAAGCAGCACAAGGGGTTGATTAAGAAGCAGTTTTGTTTTATTGTTTTGAGATTGTTTCATAGTTACTTGTTTTATTGTCGTTGTAAGGCTCCCAGAGTTGCTTAAGTTGGCTGGTCATACAAATGTTTAAAATAAAATAAAATAAATAAATAAATAAGGTGTGTATGAGTAGGCAAACAAACTTGCTCCCTCAGATATAGATTAATATAATTCTCCCCTACATGACATTCAGTTGGGTTCACTTGCATGATTCAAGTAGAGTGCAAAGAAGGGTTCTCTGGACTAGTCACAAATCGAGATACATACACAAATTAGCATAGTTTTTATAACCCTTTCAGAAAACAAAGGGACACTGATCATTAGCAAGCAATAGGCAACAAGCATCAAAGCACAGATAGTCCTCGACTTATGATCGACTGGGATAGTTTTCAAGTGAGACAGTACTAGCCTTTCCAAGATTTTCATGATTACAGATGTTAGAGCAACTGGTCTGTAGTCGTTCATATTCCACTTCCTAGCCAAGTGCAGGGTCTGCTTATGTGAGGGCCAAGAATGATAGACACAAAAGGAAAACATCTTAAGAGCAAAATTTAAACAGGATGATATGTCATGAATAACATCACAATGACTTGTGATGTAGTAATTGGAAGTGAAGACCTTTCCTACTGTCTCTAGTATTTGTATACTAGAAAAAAAGAATCCCCATACAGTACTTATGAGATCTCTCAGAATGAACAGATCTGAAATTAATAATGCAGGGCCTGCAAGAACCAACTTGCCTGCTAACTTAATATTTTGGCATTCACAAGGCTCTTTGCTCCACCTGCTTTTTTTATTCTGCTTCTTTTGAATGAATGACTGGATGGGTGGGTAGATGGGTGGATGGATGGATGGACACTAGGCTCTGGGCCCAGTACATGTTCTTAGAAAGTCAAAATGTGGAGGAGACTGCAACTCAGTGTTTTCTCTGGAATTGAGCCTGCATGTTAGGGACTCACCAGTATGCCTTTGAATAAATGGTGGTACTGATTGCCCATTAGTGCAAATTATTTGCAATCGGGCAAACTTTCCTCCATGATTTTCTTGGTGTTTAAAGCAGTGTTTCTCTAGCTTGCTGACTGAGAGATTCTGGGAGTTGAAGCATCCAAGGTTGAGAATATTAAAGGTGGCAAGGCTGAGAAACACTGTTCTATAGCATGCTCTAAAGATTTCAAATGTTCATTCTAACCCAAAGATTGGAGATTCCTAGCAGAAACAATGTAGTTTGGACCAATATGTTGGGCCAATGAATTGTATAAAGTAACTTCATACACAGATCCTACCTGTTGCTCTTCAGGGAAGAGGTTACCCTCCACAACTGATGTTCATTTGCCTCACTATTCTCTCTCACTTGAGCCATGGTTTCCACTTCAACATTAGTCCCCACTGCCTGACCATATTTTGAGCACTTGGCAGCTGGCCTGCATTTACAACTATTGGCAGCTTTCCATGCTCACATGACTGCAATTTATGATGTTTCCCCCACAAGCCTGCATTACATCAAGTTTCCAACAAAAAACTATAGTGAACAATGAGTTTGCTTAATGACTGCCACATTCACTTAATGGCTGCATCAAAAAAGATCAAAATTGGGTGCAGCCATGACTTACAGCTGAAGTTATGGGAAATTGTGGTCATAAATTGAGGACTACCTATACAGTATTCCTGCCACCTATGGTACTTTCCCCAAGAAACCTAGGAGGTAGCTTGGGCTGACGAGTGTGACCAACCCAAAGTCCCCAGTTGCTTTTCATGCGTAAGGGAGGCTTAGGACTCACAATCTCCTGGTTTCTAGTCCAGCACTTTCAACACTACCTACACCAAACTGGCATGGTGCAAAATCTCTGCCCGGTGAAGTGAATCCCACAATTCTTTGCATCTCTTTAGATCTCAGCAAGAAGAAAGCAAAGTCCATTTGAGGGAAGAGGGTGAACAAATAAACATCTTATTTAGGCAGAATCACTTTCTTTAAGAAGTACTTGATGAGTTCAATCCACAGAACATATCAAAATACTAGAAATAGAATTTTTCCTGATTGCTACTCTGTTCTGAATTTAAGTCATTGTATTTTTAAGTATTTTAAAAGGCCTAAAGAGTTGGGGATCAGAACCCTATGTTACTCAACTGAAGAGGAGGATGAGGATGGTACAGGAAAGAATATTTTTCATTCTGATGTAGCAGTTGTGGAATAAAATGTTCCCAAAGGCCATCTGGCCCCACTGCAACAAACCTTTTATCATTGTGTAACAGAGTACAGATTTGTTGAGCATCCAATTAAATAAACAACTGTTAATATCCTACCTGTTTTCTCTGTGAAATGTAGCTTTATTCATTGTATATTTTTTAAAAAATTGTTCACCGCTTTGAGAGAGTATTCTATTATTTAAATGTCTGTGGAGATTCTCAGTCATCCAGCTCATGGTTGTCCCAAAGGTGCTTTTTTAAAAGGCAACTGGACTTCCTTTGTTTTTCCTTGAAGACGTTTAATATTTCATCCAAGATGCTTCTTCAGTTCTGTTCTTTTGTCTGAAGATTTTTATATCTACCTGATTGGTTTGCAACCTAAAAAGAGCATAAAAGGGGAGGGGGGACAAGGGATGGAGACCATAAAAATCCAGTTCTGGCCGAGAGGAAGGGATTCTTCTGATGTCAGCTGACATAGAAATTGGAAAAGCCTGGGGACCAAGCCAGATTTTTCAGCAGTGCCTGGGAATGCCTCAAATGCTTTCCTTTCCTCCAGCTTGGCAGGACAAATGCTACCAAATAAGGAATGCACTGAGCTGAACCTTTCAAAAACAGAAAACAGGAGACTGAACCATTTTTAATAAATGTTCAACTTGGAGAAAATCTTATCGATGCGATCATTAAGAGTGGGAAAACGTTTTGATGGCACATAAACATTCAAAGCAATCCATAATTCGGACGGGCAAAAGATACTTTGCCTGTCGATGTGGCTGAATATGAAAGAGACGATCGCGCCCTCTGCCTGTATTTGGCGCAACTTTTAATACAGTTTTGCAACATCCTTCCCCTCTTATTTGGTGAAAATAACAAGGAGAGCAGCTGAGAGCAAAAACTTTATGAAATGTAAGAGCCAGGGGCTCACGAAAAAAGGCAAATTAGTTTTTCCGCCAAATGGTTGTCTGTTTCCAGGATACTCACACGGTGGTTGGGGCCAGCTTTTTCTTCCTGTTCAATTCTTGGGCGGGAAAAGGAAACAAATGTTTCTTTCACTTTCAGAAAGCTGGAATTGCTGCTGTTTCTTGAGCTTTTCCCTTCCCCGTCATCGCTGCGCTGTATCAGCTGAGGGATCATGGCAGGTAAGATCATAGATACCTCTCTACACCCCCTCCCAGCTTTTTTTTCTTCTTAAAACCTGAAAGAGCGAGAGTGGCAGTTTGCGCTGCATTTTTTACACGTCCTATGCGAGGAGGGCCTCTTCCTTTTTCCACCCACTCTGTATCTCGCAACGTGCAAAAAAAGAACTTTATTCCTAAAGAGGGTTGCTTTGGCTGCCTTCCCGTCTATAAGAAAAAAAGATCAGAATTTTAAATCAAGACTCTGGAAGGATCGTATATAGATAGAAAGTACCGGAGGAGAGCAACTGGAGCTGGTTGCAAGGCATCGATTAAGGAGCAGGAGTTTGGTTTCATTGTTTTGAGATGGTTTTATAGTTACTGGTTTTATTGCCGTTGTAAACCTCCCAGAGTTGCTTAAGTTGAAAGGTCATACAAATCAATCAATCAATCAGTAGTGTATGAGTAGGCAAACACAATTGCTTCCTCAGATATAATATATAATATAATTCTTCCTCTACAATGGTATTCAGCTGGGTTCACTTGCATGAAGTGCAAAGAATTGTGCTCTCTGGATTACATCGAGATACATACACAAATTAGCATAGTTTTTATACCCTTTCAGAAAACAAAGGAACACTAATCATTAGCAAGCAATACTCAACAAGCAACAAAGCACAGGTAGTCCTCAACTTATGATCACAATTGAGCCCAATATTTTGGTTGCTAAGCAAAACAATTGTTAAGTGAGTTTTGTCCCATTTTACAACTTTTCTTGCCACATTTGTTAAGCAAATCTCTGCGGTTGTTAAATTAGTATCTTGGTTGTTAAGTGAATCGGACTTCCCCATTCACTTTGCTTGTCAGAAGGTTGCAAAAGATTATCATGTGACCCCGGGTCACTGCAACCGTCATAGATATGAACCAGTTGTCAAGCATTTGAATTTAAATCATGTGATCATGGAGAAGTTGTAATGGTCATAAGTGTGAAAAATGGTCATAAGTCACTTTTGTTGGTGCCGTTGTAACTTCAAGCGGTCACTAAACCAACTCTTGTAAGTCAAGGATTATCTTTATTCACACTCCTGATAGAAGATGGCCCTCCCAGTAATTAAGTTCATTACTATAATATTACAGATCTCATCCTTCTGTTCCTAACTGTCAAAACTTTCTAGTTAATTTATCTGCAACAAGGGGAATTAACCCTGAACCAACCGCTGGCCTGGTATGAGTTCCTTGATGTGGCTATTTATGTAGCTTTCCAGGAATTTTAGGACAAAGATATGAGGGCCAAAAATGAGAGGAAAGGAAAATATCTAAGAGCAAAATTCAAACAGGATGATATGTCCTGTATAATATCACAAAGACTTGTGATGCAGTAATTTATTTATTGGTTCAATTTATATGCCGCCCTTTTCCGGAGACTCAGGGTGGCTTACAATGCGTTAAGCAATAGCCTTCATACTTTTGTATAAACCTGCTTAGTAGGGCTTTCGCCCGCCCTAAGCGGTGTTCTTTTTTATACAAAGTCAGCTTTTTGTCCCCACAAACCGGGTCCTCATTTTACCTACCTCAAAAGGATGGAAGGCTGAGTCAACCTTGAGCCTGGTGCGATTTGAACTTACAGTAATTGCAGGCAGCTGGTGTTACTTAACAGTGCTTTAGTCTGCTGTGCCACCACGGCTCTATTGTAATTTATAATATATTGTAATATATAATGTATAGTAATTGGAAGTCAAGATCTTTCCTACTGCCTCTAGTATTAGTACACTAGAAAAAAGAATCCCCATAGAGTACTTATGAGATCACTCAGAATGAACAGATCTGAAATTAATAATGCAGGGCCTGCAAGAGTTACTTGCCTGCTAACTTAATGTTTTGGCATTCACAAGGCTCTTGGCTCCACCTGCTTTTTTTATTCTGCTCCTTTTGAATGAATGACTGCATAGGTGGATGAATTAATGGGCAGACACTCTGGGCCCTGTACATGTTCTTAGAAAATCAAAATGTGGAGGTGACTGCAACTCAGTGTTTGGTCCGGAATTGAGCCTGAATCTTAGGGATTCACCAGTTTGCCTTCAAATAAACGGTGGTAGTGATTGCCCATTAATGTAAACTATTTGCAATTGGGCAAACCTTCCTCCATGATTTGTTGGTGTCTACAGTAGTGTTTCCCTAGCTTGCTGACTTTGATATTCTGGGAGTTGAAGCTGCCAAGGTTGAGAATCTTAAAGGTGCCAAGGATGAGAAACACTGTTCTATAGCATGTCCTAAAAATTTCAAATGTTCATTCCAACCCAAATATTGGGAATTTCTAGCAGACACAATGTAGTTTGGGGCAATACATTGGACCAATGAATTGATTCAGTATAAAGTAACTTCATACACAGATCCTACCTGTTGCTTTTCAGGGAAGAGGTTACCCTCCACAACTGATGTTCATTTACCTCACTATTCTTTCTCACGTGAGCCATGGCTTTCCACTTCAACATTAGTCAAGTCTGATTGACCATAAAGGGAAAATATTCCTTATTTTTTCAGGATCTACAGTTAGCAGCCAAATGTGGAGGACAACTCAAATTAAGATGGGACTTATTCTACACTTTCACTGAATATCTTTAAATGATAAGGAACGGATATCTACATTTCCCTTTTCTCCCGCAAACAAATTTCAGTTTTCCTGGGGTCATTTATTCCTATATTTTGTCAGTAATATCTATCAAAGTATTTGGCTATGCAGTAGGGAAAGAAAAAATGGAGCCCTTTTCATACAATGTTTATTGGGTTCCTGAATTAACCCGTTTTCTGTGCTTATGTAAAAAAAAAGAATCATAAACTAACCAAAATGTATAGCTTTTACATCCTAAACTAAAAAAGCAAACTCAGATTAACGTTAGAAAAGCTTAGTATGTGGCACAAATCAGCTACTGGTGGTATTTAACTGTTGTAGGAACAGTATCTGAGCACGTGTGTGTATATAAGGGATTGTGATTAGATAGAGTCCAGCATCATTTTTTTCACTTTCTGCAGAATCCTATGCTAATTTAATAATAAATAAAATCCAGTCATTAGTCAGACTTAACCACTGAAGGGTTCTCTGGGCAGAAAAACGAACTAAGTAATCCAGCTTCCTCAATGGGCATTTCTTTGCCAGAAGTTAGGGGGGGGGGGAAAGGTAGCAAATTACTACCACTTGACTGCAGGATGCTACAACTAATTGTAAATACAAGCAGGTTGCCAATTGCCCAAACTGCAATCGCATGAGTGCAGAGGTTGTTGTAAACTGCAGGTCATAAGCTACTTGTTCCAAGGACATGGTAACTTTGAACTGACATGAAAAGAATATAAGTCAAGGACTATCTATATCTCAGTAAAATAGTAATTCTTCAAGTCAGTGTGATAAATTTAGAAAAATGCACTTGTTTTCCTTACAGACAAGAAGTTGAAAGAAGTGCGTGCAGAGTTTATAAAGCGTGTTAACAAATCTATCATCAGCCAACTCTTAGATGATCTGCTCAGTAAGGATATCATGGATGATGAAGAGGTGGAAGGAGTGAATGTGTACGATAAGACGCAAGATCAAGCAAGAATTATGATCGATAATGTGAGAAAAAAGGGGCCTGAAGCTAGCCGCCTCTTTATTGACTTCCTCCTGGCCCGAAATGTTTACTTAGCTGAACAACTGGATCTCCAAAATTTTCCTGCTGGTACTTCTGATGTTACAGCATATCATCTAGCTTTGAGCCAAAATTACTGATCTTTCTCCCTAGTTACTGTGGCCCAGAATCATGCAAAAGCTTTGTGTTGTGCCCCCAAACTGTTTGGGCTGGTTAGATTTGGCCATATTGGTGTAATAAGTCATTTTAAAAGGAAACTTTACCATAAGTTGATAGTCCCCTGTTTTTTTAGGAGCACATTCTAAATAAAGTTTCTATATACTAAGATACTGTATAGGTACATGAAATTTGGGTGCCTTCCAGTTTTTAATTAGCTTCATTGTATCTTATAAAAACTCTCCCTTATTTTTTTTTTCTTAGACTAGGACAGTGATGGCGAACCTTTTGGGCTGGGCATGTAAAAAATTCAGAAAAAGCCTAACTTGACTCTGCTGGTGTGTCACGCCCTCTCCATCAGACAGTGGAGAAACAATTCTTAACAAAACCTTGTTTGGGATAGTGAGATGGGCAGCATATATATCTAATAAAATAAATAAAAACTCACATAACTGAAAATTCAATCTGTCTTTGTCTATATGAAGTTGAATGAGGCCTAAAAACTTTGGAGAATGCTCTTGCGTGGCCTTCTCTGAAAAGAACAGGAAAGCATGGCCCATTCTTGCACCCTTTTTTGAGACTCCAGAGGCTGGGTGAGACCATATCAGATTCTTGTGCGGTGTCTGGAGCCTCTGGAAACCATGGGAGAACTATCCATGCCTTTTGGAGGCTGCAGAGGCCACATGAGATTGTGGTGTGCTCTTTCTCAGCTTCTGGACCCACTGGAAGTCCTGTGAGAGGGTCTTAGTCATCCAGGGCCCCTGGAACCTCCAAAAATCATACTAGACATTTTCACATGATTTTCAGGAGATCCAGAGATTTCATGAGACCAGGGCTCTCTCAAGCAACTTCCAGAAGATCCAGAGGTAGTGCAAGAGTACATAATATTCTCATGCGGTCCCTAGGCGTGTCACCAAAAATGACAGAATGCGTCATTTGTGACACATGTCATAAGTTTGCTATCACCAGACTAGACAGTAGTATGGACTAAAAACATCTCCTTTTTTTTCTCAATTGCTCACTTCAACTGAGATTGAGTAGGGCAAACATATACATTTTCTTAAATTAAGAAATAATTTGAAGGGATAGGTCGGAGGTTAGGCCACAAGAATCAGAAAGATTGGTAGGCTATCAACTAGGCTTCTAGTTAGTATGTTGTAGGCTTTCTAGGAGACCAGCAATGTGGAGGAAAGGCCAAGGTCTTCACAGCTATCCTTTGCCAGCAGCTCTGTTTATGTTGCTTAATTTTCTGCATGTTTTTTAGATCTCCTGTGGCAGTGGAGTCAATAAGCTGGAGGACATGCTCTTTCTGAGGGCCCAGACTTGCTAATTGTTAACTGATTTTTGTTTTTGTTTTTGTTTTTTTTAAAAATTTGATTTATATGCCACCCTTCTCCAGAGACTCAGGGCGGCTTACAATGCGCTAAGCAATAGCCTTCATACTTTTGTATATTTTATACAAAGTCAGCTTATTGCCCCCACAAACTGGGTCCTCAATTTACCTACCTTAGAAAAGATGGAAGGCTGAGTCAACCTTGAGCCTGGTGAGATTCGAACTTGCAGTAATTGCAGGCAGCTGGTGTTAATAACAGTGTGCTTTAGTCCACTGTACTACCAAGGCTCTGTTCCTGTTGGAACTGACAAGAAAACAAGTGTTCCTGAGATGTGCTACAATTCCCAATGCCCTTCTGATGGGCTGCTAGGGACTGTAATTTAGCAATTTAAAAGGTCTCTGGCTCCTGTGATATTTAATAATTCACTGTGATAAAAAAGCTGAATATGGTGTTCAACTTTCTTCCATCTCCAGTTGACCAGCCAATAGAAGGTAACATCTCAGAGGAAGAAGTCCAGTTCCTGGAATCTAAAAATGGGATGAGGCTTTGTCCTCGGAATGTATTTCAGCAAATACAGACTAATGAAGGCACCGAGGTGAGTTGGCAGACCTAGTTAGATCTGTCCAAGACTTGACTTAAACACTGCACTTTACACTGCAGCTGCTGTAAATGTAACCACAGATGTCAACTGAAAATTCATCTTTTGTAGCAGAAATTTTGAATATATCTTAAATTCTCCTCAACTTGGCTTTTAGAAATATTACCTTGTTTTATTTCTAAAGCAAAAAAAAGAGAGAGAGCTGGGAATCCTCTGTTGTTCCATATCTAACACAAAAAAAACAGACAACATGAAATTAAGGGTGGTTTAAATATAATGTGACCACAATACCTTCATTGCCTTTAAAGTAGACAACCAATGGAACAGCTTTCCTTCAGAAGTTGTGGGAGCTTCATCACTGGAAGCTTTCAAGATGTAACTGGACTGCCATCTGTCAGAAATGGTGTAGGGTCTCCTGCTTGGATGGGGGGTTGGATTAGATGACCTACAAGGTCCCTTCCAACTCTGTTAATCTGTAATCTCTGCACACTTAAATACCTGGAGGTCCTGAGAGATTGAACTCATGGACTTTATGGCTTCACAGAATTGCCATGCTCTCTTAATATTTGCTGCTGGTTACATGAAGGGGAAGGAAAGGGAAGTCTTGCCTTCAAATCAGGCTTGTGGGTTTCCTCAAGTGTCTAGCGATCCACTATGGCAAACAGGAAGTTAGACTATTTTGGGTCTGATTTACCAATTTTATTTTTATGGTTAAGTGGAACAAATCTTCAGATTCAAATAATCTCTGAACACTAAATTCTGAGTAATAGCAAAACCATAGTTATCTGTTAGCCTTGTTTGTAGATTTTGCAACACCATCAAAATCATTCAAATATTACCGAACTAGTTTCCAGGATCCCCCATCACTGGCTAAGATTGATAAGAATTGGGAGAGCCCTAAACTAGATGGGTGCTTGGCATAACTATAGTTCAGGATAAGAATTATTTTTCTTTCCCCATGCAGATCTACCCTATCAAGGATCCCAAGACTCGTACGCGCCTGGCCTTGATAATCTGCAATATCAAATTTGATTGCTTGAGTTATAGAAAGGGGGTTGAGATAGACTTGGAACAGATGACGCTTCTCCTAGAAGATCTGGGATACAATGTGGAAACAGAGACCAATTTAAGTTCACAGGTAAAAAAAAAGTTTAGTAATTTGTTACTCAAGAAAAAAGTCTAGTGAAACCTAAACAATCAAGGAATGGATGTGGAACTTTTTTGCTATGCTTGAATAATAATTGAAATCTAGTGCAATTGCAAGAAGGCTACCCCCATTCTTCTCAACTCTAATGATGAGTGCAGAGTTAATTAGAAACTCCATTTCCACTCCTGACCCACCTTCCTTTTTCATTGCTTTCAGGGTATAACCACTTGCTTGCAGAGGTTTGCAGCTCGGGAAGAGCACAAGACTTCAGATGGGATGTTTGTGGTACTGATGTCTCATGGCTTTCAGGACATCCTTTGTGGAGTCCATTCAGGAAACCAACACTCTGACTTTTTCTCCATCAAAACTGTCTTCTCCACATTCAACAACATAAATTGCCCAGCTTTGAGGGGAAAGCCCAAGGTGGTCATTATTCAAGCAGGTCGTGCTGGTAGGTTGCTGAAGTTGAGATCAGGGAGGGGAGAAGGCAGATGAGTATTCAGCAGGAACATATAGTCTCTTGCACATAGTCTTTCTTTCTTTCTTTCTTTCTTTCTTTCTTTCTTTCTTTCTTTCT